>CM019164.1:8068953-8123206 GCA_009733165.1 Naja naja
AATCCAACCCACCCACCCACCTGCCCAAAAGAGACGAGACCCTACATTTCTGGCAGATGGCAGTCCAATCTCTTCTTGAAAGCTCCCAGTGATGAAGCTCCCACAATTTCTGAAGGCAACTTCTGTTCCATGGGTTGATTCTTCTCACTGTCAGAAAATTTTTCCTTATTTCCAGGTTGAATCTCTCCATGATCAGTTTCCATCCATTATTCCTTGTCTGGCCTTCAGTTGCTTTGGAAAAATAGCTTTCTCCTTTCCTCTCATGCAGCCCTCCAAATATTGGAAGACTTGCTATCCTATCTCCCCTAGTCCTTCTCTTCCCTAGACTAGCCATGCCCAGTTCCTGCAACCGTTCTTCATATGTTTCAGCCTCCTGTCCCCTAATCATCCTGGTTTAGCTTTCTCCACTCTTTCTAGAGTCTAACATCTTTTTAAACAGAATGGTGACCATAATTGGATGCAGTATTCTAGGTGTGGTCTTACCAAGGCTTTATAGAGTGGTATTAGTACCGCCCTTGATCTTGATTGTATCCCTCTGTTAATGCAGTTTAGGATTGCATCGGCTTTTTGGCTGCGCTGCACTTGCTGATCTGTTGCTAGCTGGTTTGTCCACTTAGGAAAAGAGTGAAGAAAAGCTGATAATCCTGGAGTTGCAGACTCGACCCAAAGGACTCTCTCCTTCGTCCATACTGTTATGTATGTAGGTTTGAATGTTATTGGTTTTATTTGAACTGTTCTTGTAAAATGTCAAATATTGGTTTAAATAGTCTTGGGAAGAATCCCTGCACTCCCATTGGCTTCAGCAGCTCTGACTGCAGGCTATAAACAGCAAGTAGCCAAGCCAGGGCGGGTCTATTGAGCTGTAGTCACTAATAAAGTCTTTTGCTGGAACTCCTGCGTCTGACTCTTCATGCAAACTTAACACTGGCAGCGAAGGTGGGATTTCCCTGAAGAGAGCGGCCCAGCGAACAAGCAACTGGCGAGATGGCTGCGCTGAACACCACCCGTTCGATCCGGTGACGGAAGACTGGGAATCATATCGCGGATCGTTCCACATGTTCCTGGAAGCGATCTACGCCGGCGTATCCCGAGAGGCGGAAGAGCGGTTTTCTCACGCACTGCAGTCGGCGTCTCAAAATACTAAAGGCGTTGAGAACAGCAGGCTGAGAAGGTGATGAGAATAGCCGAATTAGACTTTTGAGAGCCCATTCGCCTAGTATCGTGCCTCATTAAGAACCGCGAAGTTTACCGTCGGGATCAAGGGATAGCGAGAATGTTAATGACTTCATTGGCAAGTTTAAGGGACATTGGGGTGCTTGTGACTTTACCAACTTAGAAGAGGCCATGTGTGATCGGTTTGTTTTTAGGCCTTAAGGATAAGGTTTTACAAGCAAACTAATGAAACGAAGATCACGTTTAAAGAGGCCATTGAAGAAGCTGTTTCAGCGAGCCACCAAGTCCTCAGCAGCGGCCATGAAAAGATTAACAAGGCTTCAAGCCAGGCCTCAAGCCATTCTGATGGGGATAAATCCACATCTACTCATTACGAACAAATAGACTCTGATGATGGTGAGGGCAGAAGAGGGATTTTTAAACTCAGAATGGAAAAGAAAGAAAAGACTCTGGGAAGAACAGGCAAGGGTTCTATTGCAGAGGCTGTGGGGGAAACCACCCACTGATTACAAGTTCTTTGACTCCATTTGCCTCGTTCTGGCGAAGTCACATAGCCAGAGTCTGCAAATCATCCAGAACTCCACCAACTAGGAAGAAATTCCCTGATAGGACTTTAAATGTATGTCATTGAAAAAATGAGGTGAAATTTAGAAGCAAATGGCAAGAGTGAAACACACCAAACAATCACTATTGGTCATTCTTCACCTTAAAAAGCAGAAAAGTTCATGTGAGGTGTTTATTGAAGGAAGACTTTGCCAAATGGAAGTGGACTCAGGCTCTTATTTATCTATGGTGTCATGGGACACCATCCACGAACTCTTTCCCAAAATTCAGAAAAAGCATTTCCAGAAGCAAGCACTGACTCTCAAAGACTACCAAGGAACAAGATTCCAGTAGTTGGAGCGAGATTTCAACATGCAGTTTAAAGGCCATACCAAACGTTTGCCCCTGACCATGCGTGGACAAGGATCGCCCAAGTTTGCTGGGACTTGAGTGGTTCAAGCCACTTGGCGAGGTGACTGGCATCCATCCGTGAGCAGTTCTGACTGGGAAGAGTCCTTGAAGTCTGAGTTTCCAGAGGTCTTCAGCGAAGGACTGGGCAAGTATATGGGGACCCTATTGCTTTCAGCCTAGACCCCAAGGTGCCCCAATTGTTTAAAGCCCAGGAGGGTCCCATTTGCTTTAAAGGAAAAAATTGATGCACAATTAGATAAACTCATTGCTCAAGGGGTTTTAGAGCCTACTGACCACTCCAGATGGGAAACACCCATAGTCACACCAGTCAAGGCTGATGGGTCAGTGAGAATCTGTGGTGACTACAAGGGGACACTTAACCATGCGCTGCAGCAGAAGCATATCCTGTACCAGTTGTGCATCATCTGCTCCATTCCCTTGGCAGGGTACAGTATTTGCTAAACTGGATTTGGCTCAGGCATATCAACAATTAACAGTTGATGATGCTACTGCAGAGGCACAAACAATTGTGACCCATAGAGGTGCCTTCAAATGTAAAGACTACAATTTGGAGTAAGCGTGGCACCTGGCATTTTCAGAGCCTTATGGAAAAGAATGTTGCAAGGACTGCCAGGGGTAGTGCCTTATTTTGATGATGTTTTAATCTCTGCTGAAAATGACACTCAGCTTCAAGAGAGACTCAGAGAAGTCCTTACCAGATTCAGAAAAGCGGGGTTAAAGTCAAGGAAGACAAATGTACACTCAAAACAGACAGAGTTGAGTTCCTGGGGTATATGATTGACAAGCAGGGCATCCATCCTACTGATGCCAAGGTTAAAGCAATCAATGAAGTCCCTAAACCTCGATGCAAGGCTGATTTGCAAGCCTTCCTTGGACATATTAACTTTTATCACATGTTTCTACCTCAAAAGGCATCCATTGCTGAACCTCACGATTGCTTGATAAAAAGCTGTTTGGATCTGTGGAGGAACAGTCAGCATTTAACAGTATTAAGAGACTAATCATGTCTGATGCTGTGTTGATACAATTCTCTGAGAATTTACCTGTTGTTCTGACTTGTGATGCATCCCCTTTTGGAGTGGGGGGTTTTGAGTCACAGGCTTCCCAATGGACGGAAAGCCCCAATTGCATTTTACTACGCTGTCCAAAGCAGAGAGGAATTATAGCCAATGGACAAGGAAGCTTTAGCAGTTGTTGCAGCTGTTAAGAAATTTCATGAATATCTGTATGGCAGGTCATTCACCATTGTTACAGATCACAAACCTTTACTTGGCATTGTGGCGGAGATAAACCTACACCTAATATCCTGTCACCAAGAATGCTGAGGTGGACTGAATTTCTTGCAGCCTATTCCTAAACTGATTCACTGGCAAGGACATTGACATGCTGATGCACTGAGTCGTGCCCACTACCTTGCCACAAGGAGGACTTTGAACTTGAAACTCACACCTTTTTCCTGGAGACCGTTGCTAAGCTTCCAGTCCATGCTGCTGAGATTGCCAAAGAAACTGCCAAAGATGCTGTATTGGCACCTGTTATGGGCTGGATCAAGAAAGGTTGGCCTCTTCAAGATCTACCTCACCTTGCCCAACCTTTTAAGTCCAGGCAAACTGAATTATCTGTATTAAGAGATGTATTTTGTGGGGTAACAGGGTGGTTATTCCTGCAAAACTGCAAAGGAGGTTTTGGAAATGTTACATGAGGGTCATCCTGGGATTGTAAGGATGAAAGGTTTGGCCAGGAGTTATGTATGGTGGCCAGGTATTGACAAAATGGTTGAAAACTGGGTAGCCTCTTGTCCCAATTGCCAGGTAGTCAGACCTGCACCACCTCACCGCCCCCACACAGGAATGGGAATGTCCTAGGGGCCCATGGTCTAGAATCCACATTGATTTTGCAGGCCCTACAAGAGGGCACACTTTTCTAGTGATAGTAGATGCATACCCAAATGGCTAGAGGTAATTCCAATGACATCCACAACTACTGAGGCTGTATCAAGCAGCTAAGAAAATTGTTTGTAACCCATGATATCCTTGTCTCTGACAATGGCCCTCAATTCACATCTAACATTTTTGAATCCTTTCTAGCTCAACAGGGCATCAGACATGCCCTCACTGCCCCTGGGCACCTTGCCCCGCGGCGGGCTGAACGCAAAGAGAAGCTTCAGCAGCTGGGTCCTGGGGACATCACTGAGAAGCTTGAAAAGCTTCTTAGTGTTCAACATCTCCTAGCCCATCAACTAACTTGTCCCCAGCAGAGTTGTTGATGGGCAGAAACTTAGTCTTCCCTTGACCGCCTCCATCCCACTTACGCACCCACCACTGGATTCCACTTCCAAAGTTCGTTTTTTTTAGTGTGGGAGATTCTGTCTATGCTAGGAACCTTCTAGGTGACCCTTTGTGATTCCTGCTGAAATAACTCACATCACAGGCCCTCGTTCTTACAGGGTACAAACAGAGGATGGCCTTCTCTGGAGCAGGCACATTGACCAACTTAGATCCAGGGTCCCTCAAGAACATGCCCCTGTCTCCCTCTAGGTCCCTCACCTGATGTTTCTTCTAGGGGAAGGGGGAACAGGAGGAAAATCAGCAAACAGGAATCAACCCCATGTGTAACGAGCCATTGACAGGAACCATCCTGAACCCTGTCACAAAGCCAAGATCCATCCTTAGAAGTGGAAGATTGCACATCACTACCTGACTTGGGTGCTGACATTGGAATGGAGATGGGTTGGGAGGAGAGACCAGATTCTAACAATTCAACAGGGTCTCCTTTCACAGGAAGTCCCAACAGGAAATGTCAGCAGACACATTTCCTCTCTCACTGGGTGAGAACGTTAAAACTTCTGAACCACGAAGGTCTCAACGCATACACGTAAGAGCCCCACCTATTTAAAGGAATACATTAGATAGGTTGGGGTTTGGTATGGACTGAACCTAGTGGGAGGGTGTTATGTATGTAGGTTTGAATGTTATTGGTTTATTTGAACTGTTCTTGTAAAATGTCAAATGGTATTGGTTTAAATAGTGCGGGAAGAATCCCTGCACTCCCATTGGCTGGCAGCTACGGCTGCAGGCTATAAGAAGCAGCCGTAGCCAAGCCAGGACCGGTCTATTCGAGCTGTAGTCACTAATAAAGTCTTTTGCTGGAACTCCTCGTGTCTGACTCTTCATGCAAACTTAACACATACTGTCCTCTAGATTTAGTAATTTCTACTCTCAGCAGCTTGGGGTATTTCTTCCACACCCATTCCTGTAGCTGTCATGCTTCGTTCTCTCTCCAACTCAGCACTCTCAAAGGGGAAGAAGAAACCACAAGCAGAACGTATGAAACTGAAACTTCGCACTAATAAAAAAATCCCATGGAGTTTGCTCCTTGAGACAGTTCTGAGCTTACTTTAGGTTGCCAAACTTTAGATAACTTTGGGCCAGAAGTTATAATTGCTGGAATCACGTTGTTTTCCATATTGCTTGTAGCCTGGGGAGAGAATGTGGGTGGGGGTGGAATGAGCTGTTTTCTGTTTTCCATCTTCATGGATGAATTCAAGAATTTAAGATGAATCTCAAATAGGAAAGCTTAGGGACAGGAAATTATCTGTAGTCCACCTCGCCTTCCAGTTAACAAATCATGTTCGAAAGAGGTAGATATTAGAGCTGGATTCTTGATTTAAGGAAGCTGGGTGAAATTCAGTTTGGAAATACCTCTCCTATTTTATTTATTTCTTTTTTTTGGTATATGTTTTTTAATTCATAAATATTTTGAATATAGCGCATTGTCAGGGCATATCATTTACAGAAGAACAAAGAAAAAACATACAGAAATATTAACATATATACTGATAACAATAGTAATAGTATAACAGAATAGTTTGACTAGGTTTCTCTTTGTATTCCCTTATTTATAATTCTGTTGATTATATTAGCATCTCTATAATTATAAACCCTCTTTATATTTAATTCATACCTAATAGTAATCTTTCTTCACCTAATTTCTACCTCTTATCTCTAACCATTCATAAAATCTATTCCATGTTAAGTAATATTCTGTATCCTCTTTATCCTTTGGTGGGCGTGGCTTGGTAGGCGTGGCAGGGGAAGGTTACTGCAAAATCCCCATTCCCTCCCCATTCCACTAACCTGCTTTCCAGCTCCATTCTCCTGTGCAGGGCAACCAAAGAAGACCCAGCCGATTATCTGGGACTCAATGGGAAGCAGAGAATAGATGCAGGTGGGGCCAGTCAGAGGTGGTATTTGCCGGTTCTCCGAACTACTCAACATTTCCGCTACCGGTTCTCCAGAACTGGTCAGAACTGGATGAATACCACCTCTGCATGTATGTATTTTCGTCCAATATTTCCTTGCTTTTGTACAAGTCCACCACATATGATAATAAGTACCTGGGGTGGTCTGATTACACTTTCAACATTTTGCGGACATATTGCTAAACATTTTTTTGCCAATCTTGCCGGTGGCAAATGCCACCTGTAAAACATTTTATAGAGGTTTTCCTTGTATGCAGTAGCCATTGTCAGTTTATAGTTCCTCTGCCAACATTTTTGCCATTTATCAATACCTCTCCTACTTTAGTGTGCTTAATGTATCTAGAACCTGCTAGTGTGTGGAAAAGTCATGTTAGAGCAGATAGTAATTTGATGGCTGGAATCCAGCCCATGCTATTTTCATTTCTCTCTTGCAATGTTTCAGACATGCTACAGGTAGTTCTTGACTTATGACAGTTTGTTTAGTGACCGTTTGAAATTATAACAAATACTGAAAAAATAACAGTTTTTCAAGGCCATTGCCTGGCTAGCCAACCCAGGAAAAACCTAGCTATGAATCATCCTTACACATGTCCAATTATCTTGGATGAGTTAGATGATCTGAATATAGAATATTGAGTGAGCCTAGTCATTGTACACTGTAAACCTTAATTTATAGCTTTCTGTGGTCTATGACTGACCCCTAACCAATCCACGGTTGTTTAGCTGAGTCATGGGTTAAGTGAATCATAGCTCACTGTACTGTGGCCAGTCAAGTCATTGTTCAGTGATACAACAGATAAGATGTTGAGTTTTCAGCCATGGTCCTTCTGTGCTCAAGTAGGTTCCTTACCATGAATGACTAAGACCTTTTTTCCATAGATTAAGCCAAAATTGGAAGGTTGTGTCTAAAGGATATTTCTGTGTGCCAAAAGGAGGCATTTAAGTGAGCAAAGGAATGGAATGGAATGGAATGGAATGGAATGAGCTGGAAGGGACCTTGGAGGTCTTCTAGTCCAACCCCCTGTGCAAGCAGGAGAACCTATACAATTTCAGATGAGTAAGTCTAGACCAGGGGTATCAAACTCACATCATCACGGTGATATCATGGGATGGGACTTTTTTCCCCTTCACTAAACTGGGCATGGACGTGGCCAGTACATGACGCATCCAGCCCGCAGTCCAGGAGTTTGACAGCCCTGGTCTAGACTCTTCTTAAAAGCCTCCAGTGATGGAGCGCCCACAATTGCTGGAGGCAAGATGTTCCACTGGTTAATTGTCCTCACTGTTAGGCAGTTTCTCCTTAATTCCAGCTTGCTTTCCCCCTTGATTAGTTTCCATCCATTGGTTCTTGTCCTGCCCTCTGGTGCTTTGGAGAATAGGTTGACCCCCCTCTTCTTTGTGGCAGCCCTTCAAATACTGGAATATCGCTATCCTATCACCCCTAATTCTTCTTCTCTTTAGACTAGCCAGACCCAAATCCTGCAGCCGTTCTTCATATTGGAGGAAAATATGAAGCCATTCTTCATATTCTTCATAGGATGTTGAAATAGTTGTGGCTTGCACAAACAAAGCACATCTGATGACCTGCACATTAGCCAATAGCTCTGACATCCCCTTTGCTCTAAAAACTCTTGACACCACCTTCCATCATGCCATGGTGGCGCAGTGGTTAGAAAATGATATTGCAGGCTGCTGACTGCCAGCAGTTCAATCCTTTTTTTGTAAACAAGTTTTATTCAGTTTTTTACAATTCAAATAAGGCTCTTTTCAGTAGACAGCATATTTCCGGGACATCACTTTTACATGCAAATATGACAATAGTTATATATTCATTTTTAACATTTAACTTCCTGTCTTGTCCAATTTTTACTTTCCATTCCACCTTTTACAGAACAAAGGGACAAACAAGTTAATCCTAGTCTCTAATATTAATCTCAGTCTAAACATCCTCTCATTTCATTTCAAATTATTAAAAATAGTTCTTAAACATTAATATTTCTTTTACTAATAAGAATAACAATGTTGCCCAATGTAAAAAAGTTTATCAATGTCTTTCCTTAAACTATCTTCATGTTGTTAATACTCTTATATCATTTACATATTTCTTTTATCCATCAGATTTGCCCTTTCATCACATATTCTTTCCATAGTTCTAGATTAATACAGGCTTTTACACAAGAAAAAAAACCCATAAGCTTACCCCCCCCCATTTACTAATTTAAGAGTTTCACCTCAGTGGTTAACATGATAATAATCATTCCCTATAGAAGAGAAAAGATAATATAAAAAAGAAAAAAAGGAAAAACTACATAACATTATATATCTTTTCAGTCGGATTCTGCTACATAGTTCAATCCTGACCAGCTCAAGGTTGTCTCAGCCTCCCATCCTTCCAAGGTCAGTAAAATGAGGACCCAGATTGTTGGGGGCAAGAGGCTGACTCTGTAGACCACTTAGAGAAAAGCCCTGTGAAGTGGTATGTAAGTCTAAGTGCTATTGCTATTTCTTAACCCAGCAGCCTCCAAATGGTTTGGGCTGCAATTCCCATCCTTCACAGGTGGCACCATTGTGGAAAAAGGGAATGGTAGCCCAGTGCATCTAGAGGGCATCAGCTTGAACAACTTACAACCATTCATTTCCTGATCGTTCAAAGTTTGCAATGTGATGTGGGGCATGGCTCACACAACACTGTCTTGCCTAGTGACAGAAATGCTTGGCCTCCACTGCGGTCCAAAGTCAGGGACTAGCTGTACCCAAACCTTTATCCCCATGTAAGGAGAGCATTTCAAGTGCAGAAAACTGGGTGGCCAAGAGATGAGAATGTAATACAGCTCTTCTTGGGGCTGGGGAGGGAGGGGAGAGATAAGCCTTCTACCTTTATAGACCTTATTGTGTGTGTGTGTATGTTTTAATAGTTTGGTTTTTATTTTTATTTGGGAAGAGGGAAGCATTGGAAAAAAAAACTTGCTCCACCCAGGAGGGTCAGAAACACACAGTCCTTTTGCAAAACCAGGGAGGGGGGGGCATTTGTGCCCCTAACTTCTCCCCCCTCCCCCGGTCCTTCCTCCCCAGAAGAATTGCATTTTCCTTCCCTTTTTTCCTTTGGCAGCCTTCCCCCTTCTTTCTTTAAAATGCAAAAGGGCTGGGGAGGAGGTAGCGAACCTGGCCAGTCTATTGGGCAAGGCAGCTGAATGGACTTGTGTCTCTCCTCCTTCCCTCTCCCCCCCACCCATCACCTTTTGAAGGGGAGAGGGGGGGTCCCAGGAAAGAGGAGGGGAAGGGAGGGGACGGACTGATTGCCATTCTGGTCATGTGCTTGGAAGCAGCCTGGGTGCGTTCACTGGCGCGCTGGCTTTGGTGTGGAACCCCAAAAAGGGGAACTGGCAGAAGGGTGGAGCTGCTCGGGGTTTTTTTTTTGCCCCTGGAAGAAGACAGAAGCATGATGGGCAGCTGAAAGAAAAGGTAGGGTATACAGATCCCGCTGCTCACCTGAATTTGGGGAGGGGGTGGCAGTCCCTTGGAGTCGCCACAGCTTTTGTCTTGGGCTGAAAAGCAAGAAATGCAAGCTGGACAATAGCTGGCTTTTTTGGAGGGGCATCTTCCCAGGGAAAGAAGGGCAGGTTTGAGGAAGGCTGGCAGAGACTGAATATCAAGGAAAATCAGGATAAAAGGTGGGATCTCGCCTGCATCTTCTTTGTCTCCAGGACTGGAGGGGTTGTTCTTTCTCTCTCTGGCAGCAGTTTTGTTCTCTGTGGGCAAGGGCTCTTCTCCTGCCCACCTTCAGGGTTGGATGGTGTGGCCACCAGGAGATGTTTCTGATGGGTCATCTCGGAGAAGACCTCAAGAAGATAAGTGGTGGGTTGAGGGGAAAGAAAAGAGGATATAGGGTGGCTAAGGCCTGGTGGGAGGGAGGCTGGTTGGATTGTGTTGCTGGGAACCCCGGACAGATGTGTGCTCTGGTTTTGTCCCTCCCTGGCTTTCTTCCTTTCTGTGGTTGAGCAAGCCACCTTCTCCAGCTGAGTAGTATGTGCAACGCTTTGGTGGGCGTGGAGAAATTCTCCCGGTTCGTTCCTGCTTCTTTCATTGTGATTTTTCTGCATCTCTGCATCTCTTCCAGTTGCTGGTTGTCCTCGGGGAGAGGTAGATATTTAGTGGACATCAAAAATCCATTCAAAAATGATACCTCTGTATGATGGAGAGAGAGAGAGAGAGGAGAGAGGGAGGAGGAGAGAGAGAGGAGAGAGGGAGGGAGAGAATGAATGAATGAATGAATGAATGAATGAATGAATGAATGTGAATGCATTATTACTGGGGTTTTATCCTTGCCATTGTGTGATAAAGGCGGCTGGCTGTTTTTCTCCCCAAATCAGAGACAAAGGCTAGGAGATTGTCACCTGCCCAAAGCCAGAAATGTGAATCCACAGAGGAGCAAAGGATGCCAGAACTCCTGGTCTCTGGGATCCAAGTCTAGAAATGAAATCAACCCCCTGGGTAGGAAACATGAGGAAGAAGGGAATAGATATCCATCAATCTAGGTCTTAGTGTGCAGACAGAAGCAAAACGTTTCTTTTTGGGTTGGTGTTTAGATGTTCCATGGCTAGGTGTGGGGGGTGGACCTGCTCTGGGATTTTAAAGGAACCATTTTTGCAAATATTGACTTGTTCATTTGCACAGACATGGTCAGATCTTCAGAGTGAGGAATTAACAGCATACAGGCAGCCCTTGGTTTACAACCAAAATTGGAGCACAGGATATATGTTGCTAAGTGAGACACTTATTAAGTGAGGTTTGCCCCATCTCACGACCTTGCCACGGTTAAGTTAGTAACCCAGTCATTAAATGAATCTGGCTTCCTCATTGACTATGCTTGTGAGAAGGTCGCAAAAGGTGACATCACATGATCTTTGGATGCAGCAATGGTCATATATCTGAAGCAGCTGCCAAGCACATGAATTTTGATCACATAATCATGGGGATGTTGCAAAAGTCATAACTGTGGACAACGGTCATAAAAGTCACCTTTTTTTTAGTGCCATTGTAACTTTGAACGATCACTAAACGAACTGTTGTAAGGTCGAGGACTGCCTGTAACAGAGTTGGAAGGGACCTTGGAGGTCTTCTAGTCCAACCCCTTGCTCAAGCAGGAGGAGACCATTTCAGACAAGTGGTTGCCCAATCTCTTCTTAAAAACCTCCAGTGTTGGAGCACCCACACCTTCTAAAAACAACCCCTTCCACTGGTTGTCTCTTAATTGATCCAAGCAAGATTAAACCATTGAATGGAGGGTGTTGTATGAATGTGGCTGTTAGGTTTTTTTAACTGAGCTGGTTAAGCCTAATATATTCAGGAGACAATGTTGTCTCTACTCTAGACCTCCTACCTGATATTCTAGATCAGGGGTCTTCAAACTTGACAGCTTTAAGACTTGTGGACTTCAACTCCCAGAATTCCTCCTCCAGTCATGTTAGCTCAGGAATTCTGGGAGTTGAAGCCCACAAGTCTTAAACTTGCCAAGTTTGAAGACCCTTGAATAGATAGATGATAGATAGATAGATAGATAGATAGATAGATAGATAGATAGATAGGCAGGCAGGCAGGCAGGCAGGCAGGCAGGCAGGCAGGCAGGCAGGCAGGCAGGCAGGCAGGCAGGCAGGGAGATCGATTGATCAGGGGTCTTCAAACTTGACAGCTTTAAGACTTGTGGACTTCAACTCCCAGAATCCCTCCTCCAGTCATGTTAGCTCAGGGATTCTGGGAGTTGAAGTCCACAAGTCTTAAACTTGCCAAGTTTGAAGACCCTTATTCTAGATCATTTCTGTGGTTATTTACGTGTCAAACTTTAACAGATTTAACAGATTAACAGAGTTGGAAAGGACCTTGTAAGCCATCTAATCCACCCCTGCTCAAGCAGGAGACCCTACACCATTTCTGACAGATGGCAGCCCAGTTTCTTCTTGAAAGCCTCCAGTGATGAAGCTCCCACAACTTCTGAAGGCAACTTCTGTTCTGTGGGTTGATTGTTCTCACTTGCTTCTTTTCTGAACCAGCTGTAGTACTAAAAGTTTCTCCATGTAATTTCAGAACTAGAGTCTTCTGCATCTAAAGTTAGTGTCCTAACCACAGAGTAGGACAGGTTGAATTGGGAATTCTTCTCCTGGTACGCTTATTGTCTATCTCTGAGTAGTGCTATCTGGAGTGGCAAGTTTGCCTTTGTACCTGCCAAGAAGGAGGGCCAGATTGATCCATGTGACATTTGCTGGTACAAATACGTACGTGTGAATATAGATGATGTTTTCATTTGAATCAGGAGTGGCTAACCTTCCACCTGTAAAGTCTGATGCACAAGTCTGAATCACTGAAGATTCAATGTTATTAACAACTTCTAACTTGGGGTAAGGATTCAACGCATGGAGTATATCTTTGGGAGAATGGCCCTCAGTTCCCAGGTCAATGCAGCCTTCTTCCCTCCTTCCTAAAACACATAAAGAACGGTTGCTGGAATTGGGTATGTCTAGTCTGATGGAAAGAAGGCCTAGGGGAGACTTGATAGCAGTCTTTCAATATTTGAGGGGCTGCCACAAAGAAGAGGGAGTCAAGCTATTCTCCAAAGCACCTGAGGGCAGGACAAGAAACAATGGGTGGAAACTAATCAAGGAGAGAAGCAACTTAAAACTAAGGAGAAATTCCCTGATGGTCAGAACCAATTAATCAGTGGAACGACTTGCCTCCAGAAGTTGTGAATGCTCCAACACTGGAAGTTTTTAAGAAGAGATTGGGTAACCATTTGTCTGAAACGATATAGGGTTTCCTGCCTAAGCAGAGGGTTGGACTAGAAGACCTCCAAGGTTCCTTCCAACTCTGTTATTCTTATTCCCTCCCTCCCTCCCACAAATGAATCACCCTCCTGGTTTAAATTGAAAAGCAAGAACTGGATTCACACAATACATTAAACCCCTCACTTGGGTTAAGCAAGGACAAAGCATGTGACAACACATTGCCAATGGCACGAGGGTTTCCCAGGGCCTAATTTGCACAGCCTACACAAGGTAATAGCTGGTTTTCCTACCACTTACTGAACTATAAACATCACCCCATTGTAGCTTAGTCTACGTGGGAACATAGCTAAGATATACTCCATGATGGAGAAGACTGTAACCTGTCCAATAGTTCATTCTCCAGATGATGTGTGTTGATGAGGAACCTCAAGAGTTATCACCACTTTCTTAGCTAATGGTGCCATGGGTAGGACTATTCATGCAGGCCACACCAAATCAAGGTCGGTGTTGAAGCCAAAGATCCCTGCAATCTCTTTTTTATCTGAGAGGACCACTGTGGATAGATGAGATGATGGTCCCTCTGTAGGAAATTTCAAGGCTGCAAAACAACCCTGAAATTATTTTCTTGTGACCTGGAATTGTTTCCTTATGGGGTGACCCAAAGAAGAGGGAGTCAAACTATTCTCTAAAGTACCCGAGGGTGGGACAAGAAACAACGGATGGAAACTCATCAAGGAGAGAAGCAACCTAAAAACTAGGGAGAAATTTCCTGACTGTAAGAATAATTAAGCTTGCCTTCAGAAGTTGTGAGTGCTCTGATACTGGAAATTTTTAAAGAAGAGATTGTTCAATCATTTGTCCATAATGGTATAGGGCTAAAACATATGAAGAACGGTTGTAGAAATTAGATATGTCTAATGAAAAGAAGGACTAGGGTTGACATGATAACAGTGTTCCAATATTTGAGGGGCTGCCACAGAAAAGACGGAGTCAAGCTATTCTCCGAAGCACCAAAAGGCAGGACAAGAAACAATGGATGGAAACTCATCAAGGAGAGAAGCAACCTAGAACTAAGGAGAAACTTCCTGACAGTGAGAACTTGTCAGTGGAACAACTTGCCTCCAGAAGTTGTGGATGCTTCCAACACTGGAAGTTTTTAAGAAGAGATTGGACAACCATTTATCTGAAGTAGTGTATGGTTTCCTGCCTCAGCAGGGGGTTGGACTAGAAGACCTCCAAGGTCCCTTCCAACTCTGTTATCTATTCTGACCTCAGAAGCTTCAAATTTCTGTCCATCCATTTCTTCTGGGGTAGACCAACATGGCTCTGGTGGTAGGAATGGGCAGCAGAGGGAACCAGCCCAAGTTGAAGAGATATACATTGAATAACCACTCATCTAGTGACTGTTCGAAATTACACCGGTGCTGGATGCGAACGACTTACAACAGGCCATGAGTCACTCTTTTCACTGTTGTCGCAACCTCAAACGGTCACTAAACAAACTGTTGTAAATGGATGACTACTTGTGGGTAGTACAACTAGTCCTCAACAGTTTATGTGATGATCTGGGGCATGACACAAAAATAACAATTTCACAAAAGTAGAATAAATTCCCTTTAATGCCTCCAACTTGGCCCCAATGTCCAATTATCTTCGGCTGGATATCAAACTCTTCAAAAAACAGTCTATGAAGGGCAGAAATGCAGTCCAAACCCAAAGTAAAGATAATTAGAAATAAAAAAACCAACACAAACCACACTGAAGTAATTAACACGGCAGGCCAGGATGATAAATTGCAGACTTTCAAAGGATAATGCAGCACCCACAGTTGGGAGGACGCCAAAGCCCAGATAAGCCTCGACCAAGGTAAAGCACGCTTTGCTTCCAGCAAGGTGCTGTGTGCAAATGCCCCACTTATATCCTGTTCTCCCAGCTGCAACTAATGAAAGGGATCAGGGCCTTTTCCTCTCCCATAAGCCAGTTGCTTCTTTCTTTGTTCCTCCCTGCGTGCCCTAGGATGAAAGGGGTGGCCCTGGGTCTTCCTCTGAATGCCCAGATGGACTGTGCCCTTCCCTGTTTCTTCCACAGCCACTGGAGCCACACTCCCACTTCCTATCAGCTGCTCAATCTCCCCCTCAGAATCAGACTCCAACAAGGGCATGGCAGTTTGTTTAATGACCATTCAAAGTTACAACGGCAGTGAAAAAAAGTGGCTTATGACCATTTTTCCACACTTACAACTGTTGCAGCATTCCCTGACCTGCTCAAAATTTGGATGCTTGGCAACTGGTTCGTATTTATGACCATTGTAGCATCTTTGGGGGGGGATATGATCCCCTTTTGCGACCTTCTGACAAGCGAAGTCAATGGAGAAGCCAGATTCACTTAACTAACATTACTAATTCAACAAGTGCAGTGATTCTCTTCATAACCATGTTACTAATTTAATTATTACAATGTTTCACTTAACAACCTATAAACTTTGGCAAGAAAGGTCATAAAATGGGGCAAAACTCATTTAACAAATGCCTCACTTAGCAGTGGAGATGTGGTTGGAAGTTGAGGACTAACTGTAGATGGTCAGAGCTTGGTCCAATCCAACTCAAAGCTCTTTGAACTTTGTTCTTTGGCAGCTACTAGCTGATGATAGTTTCTTCCTGATGGAGTCAACCAAGGCAAACTTTCAGACGCTCATCTTTGCTTGCGTGGCTCTGGCCCAGCTGGGAATATTGGGTGGGGAGAAGGAGGAAGAAGAGGAGAAGAGATTGATGTCCTTGATCCTGGCCCACGTCTTTTCTTTTGAAGGATATAGTCAGAGCCATATGCTCTGGAGAACAACAGGAAGTTGCTCCCACGCTGTTCCAAGAGCAGATGGATTGATCCTCATACCCTCTGGGAAATGGGGGTGGACAGGAAAAGAGATAAAGGCAGGATTTCTGTCCTCCTCCTCCTCCTCCTTCTTCTTCTTCTTCTTCCTCCTCTTCCTCTTCCTCTTCCTCTCCTCCTCCTCCTTCTCTTCCCCTCTCTCTCTCTCTTTTTCTTTTTCTCTTCTTTTTCTTCTTTTTTCCTCCTCCTCCTCCTCTTTCTCTTCTTCTTCTTCTTCTTCTTCTTCTTCTTCTTCTTCTTTTTCTCTTCTCTGTCTCTTTTTCTTTTCTTCTTTTCTCTCCTACCTGCTCTCTCATCCTCCTCCTCCTTCTCTTTCTTCTCCTTTCTCCTCTTTCTCTCTCTCTCTCTCTCTTCTTTTCTTTCTTTTCTTTTCTCCTCCTCTTCTTCTTCTCCTCCTCCTCTCTCCTCCTCTCTTCCTCCTCCTCCTTTCTTCTTCTTCTTCTTCTTCTTCTTCTTCTTCTCCTCCTCCTCCTCCTCCTCCTCCTCCTCCTCCTCCTCCACACACACACACACAGAGACACACAGACACACAGACACGGATTAGAATGAAAGGCTGCTTGGCCAGAGAAAGCAAAGGGAGATGTCAAATGTGAGACTCAAGGCTTCTGGCTTCTTTGGCTTTCGAGGGTCACCAAACTGTGGTTGGCTCCCTTTCCCCTTCTTAATTACCAGTTGCCTTAGATTTGGAGTGGGTGGGGAATCAGGAAGTCCTTATCCCTCTACACCAGTGTTCCTCAGCGTAGGCAACCTGAAGTTGGGTAGACTTCAACTTCCAGAATTCTCCAGCCAGCCATGCTGGGGAATTCTGGCTGAGGAATTCTGGGAGTTGAAGTCCATCCATCTTCAAGTTGTCTACATTGAGGAACACTACATCTCTATCACAAATGTTGAAGGGCTAATTCAAGGGCTAGGGTTTAGCTCACCTCTCTCCAATACCACGGCTCAGATTTGAATTCCTCTTCCCTCCTTATTAATAAAGGTGAACGAAGTCACAAGATCTGATCGTACAAGTGCACATAGACCACAAATGCAGAATTTTCAGTTCCAAGATTACCTTAAATGTACATTTAAAAAAAAAAACTGAGTTGGTCCATCCAGGGCCTTGTAATCTTGGGAAACTATTGCAATTAGAAGAGTGGTACCCCATAGCACTCACTCTACAAGTCAAGACCATCGTATTTAACTCCTTTGCTGGCCTGTGAATTGGTATTTGCAGTAGCATCTAGTCAGCCTGGAGGAAGACGACCAGATCTGGTCAATATTGGAAGACCACCTAGAAAAATGTATAACCTTCTCTTTAGCCTGGGAATTTGAAAAAAAACCAAGAATAGCAAAGAGATCTGTTAACATCATTGGTTTAAAATGTTTTCAGCTTTGAAATTAAGCACAGGCTCCCCTCTAAATTGCCAGATCTTCTAAATGTAGCCACGTCCAACTTCTTTTGAACAATCCCCATCATTACCAGCCCAGTTAAGAAAAGACTTTCTTTCCCCTCTCTTTATTTGGGGAGATGGCGGAAGAAGCTGACCCCTTTCCCTCCCCTGTGCCTCTGCAAAGCTTCCCAACTCCTGGGCAGGGTGCCAACCCCTTCCCTAATGGAGGCACCTCTCCAGCCTCTTTGGTTGAGCTTCTCTTTAATAGAATAGAATTCTTTATTGGCCAAGTGTGATTGGACACACAAGGAATTTCTTTTGGTGCATAAGCTCTCACTGTACATAAAGGAAAAAAATACATTCATCAAGAATCATAAGATACAACACTTAGTGATAGTCATAGGTTACTAATCAGCAATCAAATCAGAGGTGGTATTCAGCTGGCTCTAACCAGTTCTGGAGAACTGGTAGCAGAAATTCTGAGCAGTTCAGAGAACTGGCAAATCCCACCTCTGATTGGCCCCGCCCCCATCTCTTCTCTGCCTCCCGAGTCCCAGCTGATTGGCTGGGTCTTCTTTTGTTGCCCTGCACAGGAGAACGGAGCTGAAAAGCAGATTAGTGGGGTGGGGGAAGGAATGGAGATTTTACAGTATCCTTCCCCTGCCATGCCCACCAAGCCATGCCCATGAAGCCACACCATGCCCATGAAGCCACACCCACAGAACCAGTAGTAAAAAAAATTGAATCCCACCACTGAATCAAATCATACAAAACAATATAAATTGTAAAGATACAAGCAACACGGTTATAGTCATAAGTGGGAAGAGATAGGTACTAGGAAGTGTTATTATAATCTAGTAGTAAGTCTGACCTTTGTCAGAGATGTTGCTGTGCGTTTGAATTCACGTTCACTTTTCTCTTCCCACCCCCCGCCTGGCCTGGCCTAACATCCATCTAAGACAAACATAACATAATGTGGATGCACGCAGCATTGGAAACCAGCACAATGGGGACTCTGTTCATGTCGAGAAAGATGCTTCAGATAGTTAGGCTCTGGAAAGAGTGCTGAAAAAAGTAACAAAGATAATTAGGGGTCTGGAAGCTGAAACATACGAAGAACGGTTGCAGGAAATGGGTTTGTCTAATGAAAAGAAGCACTAGGGAGTGACATATGATAGCCAATATTTGAGGGGCTGCCACAAAGAAGAGGAGGGTCACCCAATTCTTCAAAGCAGCAGAAGGCAAGAGAAGAAGCAATGGAGGGAAATTAATCATGGAGAGAAGCAACCTAGAACTAAAGAGAAATGTCCTAACAGTAACAACAATTAATCAGTGGAACATCTTGCCTCCAGAAGTTGTGAATGCTCCATCAATGGAGGATTTTAAGAAGCGACTGGACAGCTACTTGTCTGTATTGGTACAGGGTGTCCCGCTTGAGCAGGGGGCTGGACTAGAAGACCTCCATGCTCCCTTACAACTCTGTTGTTCTACTGAGTTGTGTTGCTGTTTATGAGATAAGCTGCCAGTAGGGTCCCCTTTCAGTTTCTTGACTGTTTAGGTCTCCTCTCTCTTCCATTCCTGTCCCAGCTTCGCCACCGTCTCTTGCAGCACCCAACCTTAGACAGATGTTGTGTCTCTTTCAAGGCTGCACTTCTGCTTCCAGGGAGGAAATGCATTTTTTGTAATCTTTCGCTTTCGTCCTTGTTCCCAGACTTAATATACAGAAGTGCAACCAAGCTGCAAGAAAAGGAGGAGGGAACCGGTTGCCAATAACTTAGGTTTTCTCTTCCTCTTCGCAGAGATTCATCCCAAGCTTCAGCAGCTGAGCATGGAGGACGATCTAGCAGGAGAACCAACTCCCCAGGATGGTTCAACCCTCAAGACCACGGACGGTGGACTATTCGGCTACGTGGGGATTGAGGCCGTCCTGGACCAGATGCGTATCAAGACCATGAAAACCGGATTTGAGTTCAACATCATGGTTGTAGGTGAGCACAAACATATATGCATGTATGTATGTATGTATGTATGTATGTATGTATCTATCTATCTATCTATCTATCTATCTATCTATCTATCTCAGGAGCTTTCATACCTGCAGAGACTGCACCTGGGCATGTTTTTGTAATGAGTAAAACCATTTTTCTAAATGCTCCATGAAAGGCTGAGCATCCAATTCTGGGCATCAAAATTCAGATCAGTATTTATTTATTTTATTTATTTATTTATTTTAATTACATTTATATGCCGCCCTTCTCCGAAGACTCAGGCGCTTACAATTTTGGGATACAACCCAGTGTGCTCAGCAATAGCCTTCATTCCATTGTATATGCCTGCTTATTACTAAGCGGCATTTTACAAGGTCAGCTAATTGCCCCCAACAATCTTGGGTCCTCAATTTACCTACCCCGAGAGGATGGAAGGCTGAGTCAACCTTGAGCCTGGTGGGATTCGAGCCTACAGCAGTTATAGGCAGCTGGAACTTAAGTGCAGGCAATTAACAGCCTGAGCCACCCAAGGCCCAGTAGTTGGTATCAGTTATTTTCCCCAAAGGTGCTTGTTCAAAAGGCAACTGGACATAGTTTTTCCTTGAAGTCATTTCCCTTCTTGTTAAGTTCGCATGGAGAGGCAGGACGTGGAGTGCTTCAACTCAAAGTTTATTGTGACTTCAGCTCAGAACGGACCAAAAGGCTCAGCCGCGTAGCTTTTATAGCCGGCTACGCTGACAGCCAATCAGAGTGCAGGGTTTTCCCGCACTTTTAAACCAATGATTTCAAACACTTTACAAGAACAACCAATCATATTCAAACTCTGCATACATAACACCCCTCCCCACTAGGTTTGGTCCATACTCAAACCCCATCTATCTAATATATTCTTGTAGATAGGTGGGGCTCTTACGGATACTTGAGACCCCGTGGTTCAGGTGTTTTGAGAATCTCACCTTGTGAGGAAGGAAATGTATCTGGCAACATTCCCTTATTAGGACTTCTTGTATTGGTAGACCTGCTTGGTTACTACAACCTGGTTTCTCCTCCCAGCCCATCTCCAACCCAATGTCACCCCCTAAATCTGGTAGTGATATGCAATCTTCTATTTGCAAAAATGGTTGTTGGTACCCTGACAGGTTTTGGGATGGTTCCTGTCATGTTAGCTCATTACACATGGGGTTGATTCTCACTTGCTGATTACCATCATTATCTCCCCTTCCCCTAGAAGAGGCTGAGGGTATGGAATCCAGAGAGGAGCAAGGGCGATCTCCAGAGGCAGTCTGGACCATAACTGGTCTATGTGCCTACTCCACAAGACACCATTCTCAGTTTGAACCCTGTAAGACCTGGGGCCTGTAACCTGGGTTATCTCAGCAGGAATCCATACTGGTTCACCCACAAGGTTCTTAGCATAAACAGAATCACCCACAGTGAATGTGCGAGTTTTGCTGGTGGAATCTAGAGGTGCTTGGGTGCGTAAGTGGGGTGAAGGCGGTCTAGGGTAGACCTGAGTTTTCTCCCCATCAAAAGCTCGGCAGGAGTTAAGTTAGTGGATGGACTAGGAGTGATGTGTTGGATACTGAGTAGTTTTTCAACTTTCTCAGTGATGTCCCCTGGACCCAATTGTTGGAGTTTCTCCTTGGTAAAACATACCATGTGTTCAGCCCAGCTGTTAGACGAAGTATGCCCAGGGGCAGTAAGGGCGTGTCTGATACCCTGCTGTGCTAAGTATGATTCAAAAAGATTAGCAGTAAATTGAGGACCATTGTCAGAAACAAGCACATCAGGTAACCCATGAGTTACAAAAAGTTTCTTAAGTTGTTTGATAACAGCGTCTGCAGTGGTGGAACCCATGGGGATAACCTCTAGCCATTTGGAGTATGCATCAACTACAATAAGGAAAGTGTGCCCTCTGGTAGGGCCAGCAAAATCAATGTGAATCCTGGACCATGGACCCCTAGGACATTCCCATTCTTGTTTGGGGGCAAGGGGAGGAGCAGGTCTTACTAACTGACAGTTTGGGCAGGATGCAACCCAGTTTTCAACCATTTTGTCTATACCAGCCCACCATACATAACTCCTGGCCAATCCCTTCATTCTGACAATACCTGGATGACCCTCATGTAACATTTCCAAAACCTTTTTCTGCAATTTTGCAGGAATAACCACCCTGTTACCCCACAAAATACATCACCTCAAGACAGATAATTCAGTTTGTCTGGATTTAAAAGGTTGGGAAGCTTGAGGTAGATCATGTAGTGGCCAACCCTTTTTAATCCAGCCTACAATAGGAGCCAATGAAGTGTCTTTGGCAGTTTCTCTAGCAATTTCAGCAGCATGAACTGGAAGTTTGGCAACAGTTTCTAGAAAGAAGGTGTAAGTTTCTGGAGCAGGGTCCTCAGTGTGCAAAGGAAGTGGGCAGCGACTCAAAGCATCAGCGTGCCCAATGTCTTTTCCTGGTCTGTGAATGAGTTTATATGAATAAGCAGCAAGAAATTCAGTCCATCTCAGCATTCTTGGTGACAGGATGGTGGGCGTTGGTCTGTCCCCTGCCACAATGCCTAAAAGAGGTTTGTGATCTGTAACAATGGTGAACCTTCTCCCATAAACGTACTCATGGAACTTCTTGACTGCTGCCACGATAGCCAACGCTTCCTTGTCCAGTTGACTGTAGTTTCTCTCTGCTTTGGTCAAAGTGCAAGAGTAAAATGCAATAGGGGCTTCCCTTCCACTGGGAAGCATGTGGCTCAACACCCCCACTCCAAAAGGGGATGCATCACAAGTCAATACTACAGGTAAATTCTCAGAAAACTGTATCAGGACACAATCAGAAGTGATTTGTCTCTTGATGTTGTTAAATGCAGCTTCTTCTTTTGTGCCCCAGACCCATGCAGATTTTTATCCAGTAATCTGTGTAAGGGTTCTGCAGTGGTTGCTTTCTGAGGTAGAAACATATGATAGAAATTAATAAGTCCCAGGAATGCTTGCAAATCAGTTTTGCATCTAGGCCTGGGGGCTTCTTTGATTGCCTGAACTTTGGCTTCTGTGGGGTGGATGCCATGTTTATCAATCATATAACCCAAGAATTCTACTTTGTCAGTTCTTAGTGTGCACTTCTCTTTTTGACTTTTAACCCTGCTTCTTTGAACCTGGTTAGAACTTCTCTGAGTTTCTCGTGTAACTGAGTGTCATTTTCAGCAGAGATTAAAACATCATCAAAATAAGGCACCACCCCAACCCTTGTAGCATCCTTTCCATGAGGCTTTGAAAGATGCCTGGTGCCACACTTACTCCAATTGTAACCTCTTGCATTTGAATGCACCCCGATGGGTTACAATGGTTTGGGCTTCTGCAGTTAGATCATCTACTGGTAACTGCTGGTATGCTTGGGCCAGGTCCAATTTGGCGAAGACTGTGCCCCGCCCAGAGAATGTAATAAATGATGAACCACTGGAACCGGATATGCGCTCTGCTGTAGCGCATGGTTCAATGTCCCCTTGTAATCCCCAGAGATTCTCACGGAACCGTCAGCCTTGACTGGCGTGACTATGGGTGTTTCCCACCTGGAGTGGTCTGTGGGCTCCAGCACCCTTGGGCTATAAGTTTATCTAATTGTTCATCAATTTTTCCTTCAATGCAAAGGGTACCCTTCTGCGTTTTAATCTGATTGGTTGTACCTTGGGATCTAGGTTAAATGTGATAGGGGTCCCCAAGTACTTGCCTAATCCGTTGCTGAAGACCTCTGGAAACTCAGACTTCAAGGACTCTTCCCACTCAGTGTTGCTTACGTGATTGATGCCAGTCACTTCGATGCCCAGCAGGTTGAACCATTCTAGCCCCAGCAAACTTGGGCGATCTTTATCCACAATGGTCAGGGGTAGGCATTTGATGTGACCTTTGAACTTCACGTTGAATTCTCTTGTTCCAACTACTGGAATCTTGTTCCCTTGGTAGTCTTTAAGAGTTAATGCCTGCTTCTTGAAGTGAGTCTTCTGAATGTCTGGTATCAGTCTTTGAATAGTGTCCCATGACACCATGGATAAGTATGAACCTGAGTCCACTTCCATTTGGCAAGGCCTTCCTTCAATAAATACCTTGACATGCATTTTCCTGTTATTTAAAGGGGAAGAATGACCAATAGTTACTGTTTGATGAGTTTCATTCCTTCCATTTGCTTCTGTGTTGCCCCATTTTCTCACTGGTGTTGTTTGGCTTGACTTCTCTGTTTTTGTTGTTTGTAGCAAACTTTCTTCTGTTTGGTGGAATTCTGGATGATTTGCAGACTCTTGCAAGGTGCCCTCTTTTTTCACATCGGAGGCAAATGGTGTCCAGGAACTTGCATTCAGTGCGGGGTGGTTTCCCCACAACCTATGCAGTGGAAATCACACCTCTTCCTTCTCAGGTCGTTTCTTTTCCGCTCCATTCTGAATCTGTTGATTTCTTCTTCTTCTCCACTGTCTTCTGACTCGGATTCAAATTCATCAAAATGAGTTGTAGTGGTCTTTTCCCCATCTGAATGGCCTGTAGTCTTGTTCATCTTTCTCATGGCTGCTGCTGAGGATTTGGTGGCTTCTGCTGAAGATGCTTCCTCTATGGCTTCTTTCAGCGTGATCTTGGGTTTCATCAGTAATTTGCTCTGCAAAACCTTGTCTTTAAGGCCCAAAACAAAACGATCGCACATGGCCTCCTCTAAATTGCTGAATTCGCACGCACCCCCAATGTCTCTTAAACTTGCCATTAAGTCATTTATGCTTTCGTCTTCCCCCTGATCGCGGCGATAAAACTCGTGTCTCTTAACGAGGCACGATACTTGGTGTTATGTATGTAGGTTTGAATGTTATTGGTTTATTTGAACTGTTCTTGTAAAATGTTAAATGGTATTGGTTTAAATAGTGTGGGAAGAAACCCTGCACTCCCATTGGCTGGCAACTATGGCTGCTGGCTATAAGAAGCAGCCGTAGCCCAGCCAAGTCGGGTCCATTCGAGCTGTAGTCACTGAATAAACTCTTTACTGAAGCTCTTCGCGTTTGACTCTTTGTGCAAACTTGGGGTGCGTAGTGTGCCCTTAAAAGCCTCTCTAGATCAGGCCATGCCATTACCTTCACGTCTGCTGCGCCTGCTAATGCCTTCGCCATCTTGAAAACTGCCAGACCGCAATACATGAGAAAAACCGCCCTCTTCCGCTGCTCAGAAATGGCGGCAAGATCACTTCCTTCCAAAAACATCTGAAACTGATCTGCATACGACTCCCAGTCTTCATTCTTCGGGTCGAATGGGGCTGGGGGGGTGTTCAGCGCAGCCATCTCACTCTTCTCTGTTCCGCGTTGCCTTCTCTTCAGGGGAATCCCACCTTCGTCGCCAGTGTTAAGTTCGCATGGAGAGGCAGGACATGGAGTGCTTCAACTCAAAGTTTATTGTGACTTCAGCTCAGAACGGACCCAAAAAGGCTCAGCCACGGTAGCTTTTTACAGCCGGCTACCGTGGCTGACAGCCAATCAAACACTTTACAAGAACAACCAATCATATTCAAACTCTGCATACATAACACTTCTCATCCGAAAAGCTTCTTCAGTTCTGACAGTCAGAACTGAAGAAGCTTCTTGGATGAGAAGGGAAACGACTTCAAGGAAAAACAATGTCCAGTTGCCTTTTGAACAAGCCCCTTTGGGAAAACTATGACCTGGATGACTGAGCATCTCCACTTGGAGCAGGTTTCTTGAGATTGGGAGAAAAAAACTGGGGTATTCTTCGCCTTCACCCCATGTACAGGTAGTCCTCAACTTGCAACCACAATTGAGCCTGAAATTTATGTTGCTGAGCGAGACAGATGTTCAGTGACTTCAGCCACGTTTGTTCAGTGAATTTTTGCAATTGTTCATTTAGTCGCACGGTTGTTAAGTGAATTGGGCTTCCCCATTGACTTTGGCTCATCAGAAGGTCATAAAAAGTGACCCTGGGACACTGCAATGGTCATAAATATGAGTCAATTGCCAACCATCTGAATTTTGATCACATGGACACAGGGATACGGCAACGGTTGTCAGTGTAAAAAATGGTTGTAAGACACTTCTTTCACTGCTGCAACTTCTAACGGTCCCTAAGTTGTAAGTAGAGGACCTCCTGTGTTTTGTGCTCCTGCTTAATTAATTAATTAATTAATTCCCCTTAATCCTTCCTCTTCTTCTTCTTGGAAGGATGTTTGAGGCCCTCAACGAATCACCCTTCTTACTTACACAGTAATAAGTCACTTTTTTCAGTGTGGTTGTAACTTTGGAGAGTTACTGAACATACCGTTGTAAGTCGAGGACTACTTCTACAACGTGAGCAATAAACCCAGCAAGGCAAAAGGCATCCGTGCATACCATTTATGTAACTCGTGGGCGAGAATGTCTGGCAATAAGCTGCCTGTACCTGCTAATGGATGGAACCCAGGTAATTTGGGCGGCTTGCAAGGTGATATCATTAGCCGAAAATGTTGTCTGGGCATAAGTACAGAAAATGGCTGTTAGGCGGTCTCGTAACTCTTCTCTGACTTGCTAAAAAGTGTTATCTGAAACCCTAAATTGAGCAAAGCTCAGATAAGCATCAACAACCCCTGACAAGCATGGGGTAAGGAAAATGATGGCTTGGCATGTAAAAGCAATACATGGTAAAGAGCTTAAATAGATGGGGAAAGTCATGCAGAAAAGCTGAGATGTTGCATTCCAGAGACAAAATAGTAAGGAAGGACACAACCAGGGGTGGGATTCAAAAATCCCACCAACCGGTTCTCTGCCTGGTTGCTGGGTGGGCATGGCCATGGTAGGCATGGCCTACTGGTGCTTCCAGGAAGGCTGTGTTTTGGCTTCCCAAGGGTCCGGAGGGTTCCCTCAGGCCTCTGGGAGGGCGAAAATGGCCTCCCCCTGGCCTCCGGAAGCCAGAAACAGGCCTGTTTCTTGACTTCCGGTACTTCCGGAAGGCCCATTTTCCCCTCTCCCAAAGCCTCCACACGGACCCTGCACTTACCTGCATCGAAAATGGGCCGCGTGGAGACTCCTGGGAGGGGAGGGGTGGGGTGGGGAGGGCCATCCAGCTGGTTCAAATATCGGTTCGGCGAACCAGATGCAAATTTAACACCCAGTTCGCTCGAACCAGTCCAAACCAGTAGAATCCCACCCCTGGGCACAACGGATCTGAAAGTCGCATCTTTTGGAATGGGACTGTGGGAAGTGAAAGTCTAGAGCCAATGATGAACCAAAGGTCTAAAATGTATACAGGTAGTCTTCGACTTACGACCACAATTGAGCCCAGAATTTATGTTGTTAAGTGAGAAATTTGTTAAGTGAGTTTTGCCCCCATTTTTCTTAACACATTTGTTAAGTGAATCTGGTTTCCCCACTGAATTTGCTTCTCAGAAGGTCACAAAAGGGGATCATGTGACCCCGGACACTGCAACGGTCGTAAATATGAGTCCATTGCCATTGTAACTTTGAACAGTCTCTAAACAAGCTGTTGTAAGTCGAGGACTACCTGTGTAGGTAGTTCTCGACTAACACCAAACAAATTTCTATTGCTAAGTGAGAGAGTTGTTAAGTGAGTTTTGTCCCATTTTATGAGTGAAGGCGAATATTCCTGTCCCACAATAATGTTGTAGGATCCAACCTCAATCGGACCAGAGGTTTTTGGACTCATGCCAGAGCTCATCTTCAGGGAACTTCTCTCTAGCAGAGCATGTGCTTCTTCTGTGTATAAATAAATACCACTCAGTGCATAAATAAATAACACACACTATTAGAGAAAAGTTCCCTGAAGATGGGCTCCGGCACGAGTCCAAAAACTGGGGAGACAAAACCTCTGCCCCCAGAGATTGACCCAGATTGGATCCTGTCCCATTTTAATTCCTTTGCTGTTAGGGGAAGGTAAGGACCCCTGTTGCTCTCTGAGCTTGGTTATGTTCAGTGGTGGGATTCAAAAAAATTTACTACCAGTTCTGTAGGCGTGGCTTTGTGGGCGTGGCAGGGGAAGGATACTGCAAAATCCCCATTCCCTCCCCACCCCACTAACCTGCTTTCCAGCTCCGTTCTCCTGTGCAGGGCAACAAAAGAAGACCCAGCCAATCAGCTGGGACTCGGGAGATGGAGAATAGATGGGGGCGGGGCCAATCAAGGTGGTATTTGCCAGTTCTCTGAACTACTCAAAATTTCCACTACTGATTCTCCAGAACTGGTCAGAACCTGCTGAATACCACCTCCAGTAGAACATTTCTCCTAATGGGAAAAATTTGGCCCTTCTTAGCCTTCCCTTTGAAGGGACACGGTGGTTCAGTGGCTAAGAAGCTGAGCTTGTCAATCAGAAAGGTCGGCAGTTCGAACCCCCAGCGCCACGTCATGGAGTGAGCTCCCGTTCCTTGTCCCAGCTTCTGCCAACCTAGCAGTTCGAAAGCATGTAAAAAAATGCAAGTAGAAAAATAGGGACCACTTTGGTGGGAAGGGAACAGCGTTCTGTGTGCCTTCAGCATTTAGTCCTGCTGGCCACACGACCACGGAGACTTCAGACAGCGCTGGCTCTTTGGCTCTGTAACAGAGATGAGCGCTGCCCCCTAGAGCCGGAAACGACTAGCACGGATGTGCGAGGGGAACCTTTACCTTACCTAGCCTTCCCTTTATGGAAAATGCCATAAGAGCAAAGCTTGTTCAGCTCCATCCAAAGCCAGTCTGGGATTAATTCAGCCTTGAGGCAGTGATCTCATCGACCACGGATGGCCCAGGACGAGCCAAGCATCATTCCCCTCTGTACATTGAGGGGGTTTCAGGTCTTTTGTTTAAAGAACTGAAGGGCCTTATAAATATTTATAGGAGGGTTCGGAGTAAGAGGATTTCTACACACTCACGCACACACACAAACGCAAGATACTCATCAAGAATGAGATCGAGAGCCAACTGATAAAAAGCAGAAAGGAAAAACAACCGACATTGGGGAGGGATGTAGACCGCAAGGCCTTCAGCTTGTGCATCTGGTTCCCACACCCAGATTTTACATTCTTCCAGAAACCCCACATTTGCATAGCCAATATTTGGCAGCCGCTTGTCTGCCTTTTTCTCGGCAGAGGGAATCCTTCTCCTCACACGTAGGTTTGTTTTAGGAAAACATGAGCACCTCTACAGTGCCTTCACACACCCCAAATAACCCAAAGCAATCCCCCTCCCTCCAGGGGTGGGCTGCTGGGGATTCGCAGGGGTTCAGGAGAGCCCCTAGCTAAGATTCTGTGCCGTTTGGAGAACCCCCCAAATCCCACTCCTGGCCGGCCCTGCCCACCCTGCCCCTCCCCTCACAGGAGTCCCCACGTGGCCCGTTTTGGATGCAGGTAAGTGCAGGGTGCTTGCGGAGGCTCAGGGAGGGCGAAAAACAGGCCTCCCGGAAGTTCGGGAAGGCCGGAAATAGGCCCATTTCAGGATTCCAGAGAGCCTCCAGAGCCCAGGGAGGCCATTTTTGCCCTCTCAGAGGCTCAAGGAAAGCCTCCAGAGCCGGGGAGGGCAAAAACGCCCGTGGTGCAGGAGGCCAACTAGGCCACGCCCACCATGGCCACGCCCACCCAGCAACCGGGCAGAGAACCAGTTGCTGAAATGTTTGAAGCCCAACCCTGCCCTCCTCCCCCAAAAGCTGGAAAGATTGTTCCTCTCTTCTCCCCTCCCCTCCTGTCGCCCTCGATCAGGTATCTGTGCAACCCTAAGTAGCCTAAAACAAAGAAATAATTCAGAAAAGTGTAGCTGCAAGAACTGGGAGGTTGCTCAGTTATGGTGGATCAAATGGCTTCCCCCCACCCCCAGCTGATTGTCCCAGGCTGGGCCCTTGCATTTCCCCATCTGTCTGGAGAACAGAAAGTATGACTTGAGGTTTTCAGCCAAGCAACAGCCCCTCCTCCCGAGAGAAGAAGTTGATTTTGAGCTATCGTTTCTCCCTCCACGGGAGAACATCTGCCTTGAATTATGGTTCCTAGTTTCCTGTTTGCTTTGGGGTAGATTAGACATGATGGCCTCCCCTCAAGGCCCTTCCACCTCGGGTGGCCAGGTTTTCCCGCTTTTCAAAACACAGTTCACTTGGGACTATCACGTCCAGGGTTAGCTAAAGATTTCACTGCCAAGAAGGGCCAACTCGGCAGGAAAAATGGCTGAAGGAGCTCCAGCTCAGCAAGAGGGGTCATTGATGGCTTGAAATGGGGCACAGTGTTTATTTATTTTATTGACCTTGAGAGACGGGATGAGGAAATGTTGCCTAGGGAATAGTCAGATAAGAGGGGACATAGGCCTGAACTGCATAATGGAAGGGGAAAGCTTTGTGGAGCTACAAAGAAGAGGGGAGTCAACTTATTTTCCAAAGCACCAGAAGGCAAGGCAAGAAACAATGGATGGAAACTAACCAAGGAGAGCAGCAACCTGGAATTAAGGAGAAACCTCCTAAGAGCAAGGACAATTAATCAGTGGAAGAGCTTGCCTTCAGAAGTTGTGGCTGCTCTATCACTGGAGGCTTTTAAGAAGAGTCTGGATATGAAATGTATAGGGTCTCCTGCTGAAAGGGCTGGATTAGGAGACCTCCAAAGTCTCTTCCAGCTCTATTTGAAGGAGACACAGAAGGAGCCCTCTCTAGTTAGCCTGTTAGACACTGGAGCAGAGGTGGCGTTCAGCAGGTTCTGACCGGTTCTGGAGAACCGGTAGCGGAAATTTTGAGTCGTTCAGAGAACCGGCAAATACCACCTCTGACTAGCCACACCAACCCATCTCTTCTCTGCCTCTTGAGTCCCAGCTGATCGGCTGGTTCTTCTTTTGTTGCCCTGCACAGGAGAAAGGAGCTGGAAATCAGGTTAATGGAGTGGGGAGGGAATGGAGATTTCGCAGTATCCTTCCCCTGCCACGCCCACCAAGCCACGCCACACCCACCAAGCCATGCCCACAGAACCGGTAGTAAAAAATTTTGAATCTCACCACTGCACTGATTTACACAGTATTTTCAAGGTTTCAGTAAAGGTAAAGATAGATTTCCCTGTACAGTCCTACTTTAGGGCACAGTGCTTATCTCCATTTCAGCCAGCATTGTCCGAAGATATTTTCTGTGGTCATGAGGCCAGCATGGCCATATGCCAAAGGTGCACAGAACGCTGTTACCTTCTCACCAAAGTGGTACCTATTTATCTGTTTGCATTTGCAAACTTTTTTTTTTAATTCATATTTATATGCCGCCCTTCTCCAGAGACTCAGGGTAGCCTGCACCACCAAGGCCCTTGAACTGCTAGGTGGACAGGAGCTGGAACAAGCAACTCACCCCATCATGCAGCACTCGGGGTCTCAAACTGGGGCTGTCAACTGACAAGCTGTCAACTGACAAGCTCAGGGTCTTCAACTGCTCCTTCTACCCCCGCCCTTCAAAATTGCAAGGTTCTGTTAATGTAGCCTTAACACTAAAGAGTGTTAGTGCATCTGGTCATGTTTTCTGTCTCTTTTACCTTTGGGTGGTGATTCTTGCTTGGGGCTGCTGTGCTTTTCTGTTGCATCATTCCCAGTTCCTGAGAACGACCTGCTTACCTTTTTATTGCTTGACCTTTTGTAACAGTGTGTGAAAAAGCCCTCAAGAGATGGGCTGAGGAACCCTCCCTAGCTCTCAGGTGGTTAAGGAGACCCTGGAAGATTTGTAGAGCACTTTGTAAGTTGCAAGGTTGTGTTAACCATAACCTTGCAATAAAATGGTGTTAGGCCATTTGGTGGTGTTTCCTGTCTGAATTACCTGGGAAAGCTGACATCTTTAAATCATTCCTTTTGCTTTGGCAGTGCTGTGCATTTCCGTTGCACCACTCCCAGTCCGTGGGTTTCTTTTCTGCAAGAACTACCTGCTTTCCAAAAATTTGCACACTGTACATATTACTCTTTGATACTCATTTCTGGGAACCATCTCCTGCCTAGCAACCCTCCTGCCCTTTCCCACACTCTCTCCTCCCGAAACATTTTCTCCTTGCCCTCGTTCATTCCCCAGCGCAGTTCAAACCTTTGCACAGAATGCTCTTCTGAAGTCTTGACTCTCCCCTGCATTTGGCAATAAATATTTCCAGATCAAAAGCTGTGAGCCAGCTCAGAGAGATGCCAGAAAGCAACTTCGAGTAAGAAGACTGATTTCACTGAGGGCCTCAGACATCTTTCCAAGAGGAAGGATTAAGGGGAATTGTTTTAAAGAGCTAAGCAAAAGTAGAGGAAAATACAGGTACTCCTTGACTTACAACACAGTCCATTTAGCGATGTTTGTGGTTACCGCACTGAAAAAAGTGACTTACGACTCTTTTTCACACTGTGATTGCAGCATCCCCATGGCCATGTGATCAAAACTCAAAACACTTCACTGTTGTAACTGAATGGTCTCTAAGCAAGGCATTTGCTAAACAAGGACAGCCTGCGGGGTGTTTGAACATACCCTCAAAGAGAGCAGGGAGCTTCTATGTAGTCATGTATTCCAGTTCTCAACAATGCATCCATCATTGTGCCGAATCTGGAAATTTACTAAGTCTGTGCAAAGTCTTCCAGAAAAGGAGCTTAGTAGAACGTATTAGCCTAACTAAACTGCTCTCCTTGAAACCATATTTCTTGGAAGCCTGACACAGTTGCTTTGAAGGCTGTGCTTTGGTGCCAGATAGAGCAATCTGTCTCCCCTCTCCAGAAACTGAACCCTGGTTTCAGGACTTTGCTTCCAGCAGAAGCTCAAGAGCAAAGCATGGCCGGTCAGAAACCAAAACTTTCAGAATTTCATGAGGCCACCACTTCATATCCTCTTTGACCATTGGCATTGATAACAGCATTTTTCAACCTCGGCAACTTTAAAAGGTGTAGACATCAGTTCCAGAATTTCCCAGTCAACCTGCTAGCTGAAGAATTCTGAGTTGATGCCCACCTATCTTAAGAGCTGCCAAGAAACAAGGGATGGAAACAATGGGGAGAACTAAAGAGAAATTTCCTAACAGTGAGGACTATTAACCAGTGGAACAGCCTGCCTCCAGAAGTTGTAGGTGCTCCATCACTGGAGGTTTTTAAGAAGAGACTGGACAGCAATTTGTCCTGAGTGTTATAGGGTCTTCTGCTTAAGCAGGGGGTTGGACTAGAAGACCTCCAAGGTCCCTTCCAACTCTGTTATTCTATTATTCTGGAGAATTCTGAGTTGAAGTGCACATATCTAAAGGCTTGCCAAGGTTGACAAACACTGCTCCAGATGTTCCATCTTTGCTGGTTGCCTGAAGCTTCTCCAGAAAAATGTAAAAGCATATGCACTTGAAAAGAAGTTGACCCTGAATTTGAGATGACTTTCCTTCCCCCCTAAGAAAACACACTACCCTCCCTTTCCCATTGCTGTACACTCCATGGTTTAAAAAGCTAGCCACTGTTTTCTAATTATTCCAGTTATCCGAGGAGAAAATCTAATCCTCCTCCATTCAGCTAAATGCTGGAATTGTACCTTCTTCCAACCCAAGATTACTCTTTTTCAAGACCCTGTGTGTCCTTTCCCCTCTATTTTCCTGCTTTCCTGCCCCGCTTTTGCTCCAGCAATGGGGCGGCTGTTCCGGTGGCTTGCCCGAGCCCCTTCCTGGGGTGCTGCATTGACCAGTTGCAAACCAGGAGTGGAAAGGACAGGAAGACATCCCAGCTGTGGCTCCTTTGACCCTTGAACATCTGGTTGCACACATCTGTTTTTCATCACGCCTGGGAATCTCTTCTCTCTCTCCCATGCCGAGAGGGTTTGACTTTGTTGAACTTGAAAGGGGTGTTTGTGTGTGTGTGCGCATGTGTCTGAGGAGAGGGGGAGGGTGAAGACCAGAAATGCTTTGGACAGCAAAGAAAAAAGCCCCTGCAAACCAGATAAGATCACTTTGGAGAGATGTGAGATAAAGCAAGAAACAGAATGAAGTTCTGAACAGTTTGGAATTAGAGTTGGTTTAAGAAGACTGTTCCTTCTTATGGGTCTTAGATAATGACAGCTTTGGGCAGCAGCTGTATTTCCCATCTTCAGCCCCCCAAATAAATGCAAGCAGTACACTCACCCAATGAGAGATAAAATGAATAATTTGGGATGAGTGAGGTCTGCAGTCTGGAGAACTTCAATGTCCCACCTCAGGTTGACCAATGGAGATCAGGTTCTGACCATGTGCTTAGTCCAGTGCATGGAGATATTGGTCGCAAGGAATAACACATGTCAATAATAGAGGAGTAATAATGTGTTGGGTACTTGACACATGTAACACCACTGCTTTGTGAGCTGTATTGGTTGCCAGTGTGTTTCTAGGTGCAATTCAAGGTGCTGGTTGATAGGTATAGTATAGTGTAATGTAGGGTAGGGTAGGGTAGGATAGGGTGTAGAGTAGGGTAAAGTAGATTGGTAGATGATGGATAGATAGGTAGGTAAGCAGGTAGGTAGGTAGGTAGATGGATGGATGCAAAGATAGATGGATGGATGAATAGAGAGAAAGAGAGAGGGAGAGGGAGAGAGATGATAGATAGACAAATACATTAGCTATATAGACAGATTAGATAATAAGTAGATAGGTACATAGGTAATACCGTGTTTCCCCGAAAATAAGACCTACCCCGAAAGTAAGACCTAGCACTATTTTCTAAACCTGCCCTAATATAAGACCTACCCCGAAAATAAGACCTAGTGTAAATCTCCAGTTCCAGGAAGACTTTTCAGGGAGCAACCGTGCACCCGTGAAACACCCCCACACACACACACTCACACCCACTATTTGGCACCATAAATATATAAGACCTACCCCGAAAATAAGACCTAGTGTGTTTTTGGGAGCCAAAAAAAATATAAGACAGTGTCTTATTTTCGGGGAAACACGGTAAGGTAGGTAGACAAACAGACAAGACAGATAGACAGACCCTTAGATATGATGGATAGATCTAGAGATAGATAGATAGATAGATAGATAGATAGATAGATAGATAGATAGATGAAATACATGTCAGCCAAGGATCTTAGATAGCCCATCCCTTTAATGAATCAGAACTATAAGTGCAACTATACATAAGAAAACTATACATAAAACTATATATAAGAAAATGTCAACATGTAAGAGTGTTTGAGATTTTCATTTATTTTTGGTTATTTCCTCTCCGCACCTTTGGTACCCATCCTACAATGTTCTAGCTGTACAGCCCAAACACTGTTTTCTCAAAGGTTTTTCTTCATCCCTTTGCTTTTGCAAGAGAATATGCTCTCTCTCCTATCCAAACCTAGTTGGGAGGCCTCCAGCGACTACATCTTGACCAGCTGAGGCCAAAGGTGAGAAGGTCCTATGTCCTGGAGGAGAAAGATCTAAGAGACGCAAGAAGGGAGCCCAGTGTTTTATTAGAAACCTCCTTCTCCTGTTTTAGCCTGCCATGGCCAACGGTTGGCTGTCAGTCAGAAAGAGAAGTGGCTTTGATGAGGGCTTTGTCTGCCTGACAGCTCTGTGTCTAGAAGACCCCAGTGGGCCATCGGTATTCATGGATAGAAAAATTGCAATTTTTGTACTCTGAGAAGGAGTTCCAGGCTTCCTAGGGGTTTGTTTCATTTCAAGAGCAGACATCCTCATTTTGACTTGACTTATTCTACAGTTCTTCCTCTTGAACATATTCTAGGTGGTCTACCAAAGTCCAATCAAGTGATCTTCTATAAAAACAATTGAATAAAACCATTTTATGCATTAATGAAGCCATTAATTGCATGCATTTCAGCAAATTACAGCTCTGTGTGTGTGTGTGTGTGTGTGTGTGTGTGTACAGTAGTGGGATTCAAAAATTTTACTACTGGTTCTGTGGGCGTGGTTGGATGGGCTTGGCTTGGCTTGATGGACGTGGCTTGGTGGGCATGGCAGGGGAAGGATACTATAAAATCTCCATTCCCTCCCCACCCCACTAACCTGCTTTTCAGCTCCGTTCTCCTGTGTAGGTCAACCAAAGAAGACCCAACCAATCAGCTGGGACTTGGGAGGCAGGAAATAGATGTGGGCGGAGCTAGTCAGAGGTGGGATTTGCCAGTTCTCCGAACTACTCAAAATTTCCGCTACCGGTTCTCCAGAACCTGTCAGAACCTGCTGAATACCACCTCTGTGTATACACACACACACACACACACATACACACACACACTGTATAATCTAGCGTTCTAACAGAAGCCAACATTTTGTGTCTGGACTTCATTTGGAATTTTCCTTGAAGGAGTTTTGTTTCTCATCCAAGAATCTAATCAGGCATCATAATGTTTTGAGTCCGAAAGCTCAGAAGAGTACATCTCTGGTCCTGGTGACCATTCCAGATTCGATCCTACAAAGAAAGTTCAGTTGCTTTTTTGGGGGGGAGGAAGCATCTTTGAGAAAATCATGACCTGGAGATCGAGAATCTCTGTAGACATTGTAGATTTTGTGGTTTCCTAAGCAATCATTGCCCCTATATTGAATATGCAAGAGTTCTTTAAGAGTTAAGAGTTCTTTAATCCACTACTTAACAGAGTTTGGAATGTTTTATACCACCTCCTCCTCTCTCCTTTGCAGGACAGAGTGGTCTTGGCAAGTCCACCATGGTCAACACCCTCTTTAAATCCAAGATCAGCCGGAAATCAGCTTGTTCCGGGTACCAGGAGCGTATTCCCAAAACTGTGCAGCTGCTCTCTGTCACCCATAGTAAGTAATATGAAAAGGCTAACTCCTTGCATCTATTTTGGAGAGAAAGTATCTCTTCCTCACCCTTTTTGCCGTCTTCCTCCCAGTAGATCCATCACAGGTCTAGAAAAACCACAAGGGATTTTATACTCTTCTTTATTCATAATACTCACAAAATGAGTATTATTGTGTTCTTTTGTGTTCTGGCTATAAAGACAGACATTTAATTCTTCCAGTCTAAACGAGCATTACAAATTATATGATAAGTTTCAAGATGGAAGGGAGTTGTGTTTTGTATGGAAGTTGCTCGCTAGAGCAGGGGTCACCAACCTTTTGGACCTCGGGAACCACCAAACTCATAATTTTAAATCCCACGGACCACTACTGTGTTTCCTCGAAAATAAGACACGGTCTTATATTTTTTTTGGCTCCCAAAAACACACTAGGTCTTATTTTCGGGGTAGGTCTTATATATATTTTTTAATGAAAAAACACTTACCATATTCATGTAGAACAATGTACATTTATTCATGTACGAAACCACGAACAAATCGCATACCGTGTTTCCCCTAACATAAGACACTGTCTTATATTTTTTGGCTCCCAAAAACACACTAGGTCTTATTTTCATGGTAGGTCTTATTTTTGGGGTAGGTCTTATTTTTGAGGTGGGTCTTATTTTCGGGGTAGGTCTTATTTTTGGGGTAGGTCTTATTTTCGGGGAAACACGGTAATATGAATTTTGACTGATGGTGGCTTGCTGATTTTGGTGGGAAAGTCGGTCCCATATTCCAGAGCTGCAGTAGTCACAAAATGAGTCTTTGCCAGCGCAGCCTCTTGGAGCAGGATGCCTTGCAGGGTCCCAAAGACTCATTTCTGGAGGAGTTTGGGGGAGAGAAAGAAAGACTTCTGCTGCTTTCCTTGCATGCAGCCAAAAGCAGAAGAAGAAAGAAGCAGAAAGAAGCAGCCCAGTGGTCAGGCCAGGCCCGTGGAGTGAGTGGGACAAGTTCCCCCCCCTGCCCTTTCCCCCCTCCTCTCACTACCTTGTGTTGTTCACAATGCAAGCAACACAAGCCTTGTGTTCCCATGGGCCATGTGGGTGGCACAGCCTTGTGTTCCCGCCCAGCCTGGATTAATTGCTTTGGGGGTGACCGGTGGTCCCCAGCCCACCAGTTGGTGACCACTGGGCTAGAGGACTTTTTGGCTAGGTTCTCAAACTATACTAGACAAGTTTAAAACAGAGTTAGTGAATCTTTGGTGCTCCCTGATCTTGGTGGTTTATTTGCAGATGTTTCATGACTCAAATAGATAGCATCATCAGTGCTGGTGAGGGATTGGTTCCCTGGTTATACATGTTAGTTTGCCCTGCCAGCGTCAGTGGCCTGGTGGTTTTTTCCTTGGTTCAATATTAGCTAGTCGGGTCCTGAAACATCTGCAAGCAAACCACCAAGGTCAGAGAGCCCCAAGGGCTCCAAGTTCAACCTTGAGTTACATATATTCTTTTCTATGGTGTGGTAAGTAAACCATATATATTGTCTTAGCAGGGTATTGGTATATGAGCCATGATCTGGTTGCTTTTTTTCTGGCCGTTGCATATTAAACAGCGATTTTGGGTTGTAAACAGCAATTTTGGGTTGTTAATCTCGATTTAGAATGAAATATGTCATGTCAACCCAGCTGCTGAGTCTATGAGGGCTACACCGTTCAAGAGAATCATATCACATATTAGACCTGTTAAGTTAAGTTTGCATGAAGAGTCAGATGCGAAGAGCTTCAGTGAAGAGTTTATTCAGTGACTACAGCTCGAATGGACCCGAGTTGGCTGGGCTATGGCTGCCTCTTATAGCCTGCAGCCGTAGTTGCCAGCCAATGGGAGTGCAGGGTTTCTTCCCGCACTATTTAAACCAATACCATTTAACATTTTACAAGAACAGTTCAAATAAACCAATAACATTCAAACCTACATACATAACACCCCTCCCCACTAGGTTCAGTCCATACCAAACCCCAACCTATCTAATGTATTCCTTTAAATAGGTGGGGCTCTTACGTGTACGTTGAGACCTTCGTGGTTCAGAAGTTTTAACGTTCTCACCCAGTGAGAGGGAAATGTGTCTGCTGACATTTCCCTGCTGGGACTTCCTGTGAAAGGAGACCCTGTTAGACTGTTAGAATCTGGTCTCTCCTCCCAACCCATCTCCATTCCAATGTCAGCACCCAAGTCAGGTAGTGATGTGCAATCTTCCACTTCTAAGGATGGATCTTGGCATTGTGACAGGGTTCGGGATGGTTCCTGTCGTAATGGCTCGTTACACATGGGGTTGATTCTTGCTTGCTGATTTTCCTCCTGTTCCTCCCCTTCCCCCCTAGAAGTGACATCAGGTGAGGGAACCAGAGAGAGACAGGGGCGATGTTCCTGAGGGAACCTGGATCTAAGTTGATCAATGTGCCTGCTCCAGAGGAGTCCATCCTCTGTTTGTACCCTGTAAGAACGAGGGCCAGTGATGTGAGTTATTTCAGCAGGAATCCACAAGCGCTCACCTATAAGGTTCTTAGCATACACAGAATCACCCACACTGAAAGTACGAACTTTGGAAGTGGAATCCAGTGGTGCGTTGGGTGCGTAAGTGGGATGAAGGCGGTCAAGGGAAGACCTAAGTTTCCTACCCATCAACAACTCTGCTGGGGATAAGTTAGTAGATGGGCTAGGAGTGATGTGCTGAACACTAAGAAGTTTTTCAAGCTTCTCAGTGATGTCCCCAGGACCCAGTTGCTGGAGCTTCTCTTTGGTAAAGCGTACCATGCGTTCAGCCCGCCATTAGCGAAGGGTGCCCAGGGGCAGTAAGGGCATGTCTGATACCCTGTTGTGCTAGAAAGGATTCAAAAATGTTAGATGTAATTGAGGGCCATTGTCAGAGACAAGAACATCAGGTAACCCATGGGTTACAAACAGTTTTCTGAGCTGCTTGATGACAGCATCAGTTGTGGTGGATGTCATGGGAAATACCTCGAGCCATTTGGAATATGCATCTACTATAACCAGAAAAGTGTGCCCTCTAGTAGGACCTGCGAAATCAATGTGGATCCTAGACCACGGGCCCCTAGGACATTCCCATTCCTGTGTGGGGGTGAGGTGGGGCAGGCCTGACTACCTGGCAATTGGGACAAGATGCAACCCAGTTTTCAACCATTTTGTCAATACCTGGCCACCATACATAACTCCTGGCCAATCCCTTCATCCTTACAATCCCAGGATGACCCTCATGTAACATTTCCAAAACCTCTCTTTGCAGTTTTGCAGGAATAACCACCCTGTTACCCCACAAAATACATCCTCTTAATACAGATAATTCAGTTTGCCTGGACTTAAAAGGTTGGGCAAGGTGAGGTAGATCTTGAAGAGGCCAACCTTTCTTAATCCAGCCTATAACAGGAGCCAACACAGTGTCTTTGGCAGTCTCTCTGGCAATTTCAGCAGCATGAACTGGAAGCTTAGCAACAGTTTCTAGGAAAAAGGTGTGTGTTTCAGGTTCAAAGTCCTCCTTGTGGCAAGGCAGTGGGCAACGACTCAGTGCATCAGCATGTCCAATGTCCTTGCCAGGCCTGTGAATCAGTTTGTATGAATAAGCTGCAAGAAATTCAGTCCACCTCAGCATTCTTGGTGACAGGATAGTAGGTGTAGGTTTGTCTCCTGCCACAATGCCTAACAAAGGTTTGTGATCTGTAACAATGGTAAATGTCCTGCCATACAGATATTCATGAAATTTCTTGACAGCTGCAACAACTGCCAATGCCTCTTTGTCCAGTTGGCTATAATTCCTCTCTGCTTTGGTCAAAGTGCGAGAGTAAAATGCAATAGGGGCTTCCCTTCCACTGGGAAGCCTGTGGCTCAAACCCCCCACTCCAAAAGGGGATGCATCACAAGTCAGTACAACAGGCAAATTCTCAGAGAATTGTATCAATACAGCATCAGATGTGATTAGTCTCTTAATACTGTTAAATGCTGATTGTTCCTTCCTCCCCAGATCCAAACAGCTTTTTATCAAGCAATCTGTGCAAAGGTTCAGCAATGGATGCCTTTTGAGGTAGAAACATGTGATAAAAGTTAATGAGTCCAAGGAAGGCTTGCAAATCTGTTTTGCATTTAGGTTTAGGGGCTTCTTTGATTGCTTTAACCTTGGCATCAGTAGGGTGGATGCCATGCTTGTCAATCATGTAGCCCAGGAACTCAACCCTGTCTGTTTTAAGTGTGCATTTTTCTTCCTTGACTTTTAACCCCGCTTTTCTGAATCTGGTAAGGACTTCTCTGAGTCTTTCTTGAAGCTGAGTGTCATTTTCAGCAGAGATTAACACATCATCAAAGTAAGGCACTACCCCTGGCAGTCCTTGAAGCATTCTTTCCATAAGACTTTGAAAAATGCCTGGTGCCACGCTTACTCCAAATTGTAACCTTTTACATTTGAAGGCACCTCTGTGAGTCACAATGGTTTGGGCCTCTGCAGTGGCATCATCAACTGTTAGTTGTTGATATGCCTGGGCCAAGTCCAATTTGGCAAAGACTGTACCCCTGCCAAGTGAATGTAGCAGATGATGCACAACTGGCACTGGATATGCGCTCTGCTGCAGCGCATGGTTCAGTGTCCCCTTATAGTCTCCACAAATTCTTACTGACCCATCAGCCTTGACTGGTGTGACTATGGGTGTTTCCCATCTGGAGTGATCAGTGGGCTCTAAAACCCCTTGAGCAATTAATTTGTCTAATTGTGCATCAATTTTTCCTTTAAAGCAAATGGAACCCTCCTGGGCTTTAAACGAATTGGGGGCACCTTGGGATCTAGGTTGAAAGTGATAGGGGTCCCCATATACTTGCCCAGTCCTTCGCTGAAGACCTCTGGAAACTCAGACTTCAAGGCCTCCTCCCATTCAGAGTTGCTCACGTGATTGATGCCAGTCACCTCGATGCCTAGTGGCTTGAACCACTCAAGTCCCAGCAAGCTTGGGCGATCCTTGTCCACGATGGTCAGGGCAAACGTTTGGTGTGGCCTTTAAACTGCACGTTGAAATCTCTTGCTCCAACTACTGGAATCTTGTTCCCTTGGTAGTCTTTAAGAGTCAGTGCTTGCTTCTGGAAATGTTTCTTCTGAATGTTGGGAAGTAGCCTGTGAATAGTGTCCCATGACACCATAGATAAATAAGAGCCTGAGTCCACTTCCATTTGGCAAGGCCTTCCTTCAATGAACACCTTCACGTGTACTTTTCTGCTTCTCAAGGGTGAAGAATGACCAATGGTGATTGTTTGGTGAGTTTCATTCTTCCCATTTGCTTCTGAATTGCCCCCATCTTTTCAATGAAGTTGTTGGGCTTAAAATCCTTTTCAGGAAATTTCTTCCTACTAGGTGGAGTTCTGGATGATTTGCAGACTCTGGCTAGGTGACCCCTTTTCTCACAACGTAGGCAGATGGTGTCTAAGAACTTGCATTCAGTGCGGGATGCCCCCCACAGCCTCTGCAATAATATTCTTGCCTCTTTCTCCCAGGGTCTTTCCTTTTCTTCTCCATTCTGAGTCTAAAAATCCCTTCCTCCACCTCACTGCAATCTGAATCAGAGTCTATTTGTTCGCAATGGGCTGTTGTGGATTTTTCCACATCAGAATGGCTTGAGGCCTGGCTTGAGGCCTTGTTAATCTTTTCATGGCCGCTGCTGAGGACTTGGTGGCTTCCGCTGAAACAGCTTCTTCAATGGCCTCTTTAAACGTGATCTTAGGTTTCATTAACAGTTTGCTTTGTAAGACCTTATCTTTGAGGCCTAAAACAAACCGATCACGCATGGCCTCTTCTAAGTTGGTAAAGTCACAAGCACCCCAATGTCCCTTAAACTTGCCACGAAGTCATTAACATTCTCGCTTTCCCCTTGATCCCGACGGTAAAATTCGTGTCTCTTAATGAGGCACGATACTTGTGGGGCGTAATGGGCTCTTAAAAGCTTCTCCAAATCAGGCCATTCCATTACCTTCAGTTCTGCAGCTCCCGCCAACGCCTTCGCCATCTTGAAGACTGCCGGACCGCAGTGCGTGAGAAATACCGCCCTCTTCCGTCCTCGGAATGTCGGCGAGGTCGTTTCCTTCCAGGTACATCTGGAAGCGATCCGCATACGATTCCCAGTCTTCCGCCGCCGGATCGAACGGGCTGGGGGTGTTCAGCGCAGCCATCTCGCTCTTCTGCTTGTCTTCCGCGTCGTCTTCTCTTCAGGGCAATCCCACCTTCGTCGCCAGTGTTAAGTTTGCATGAAGAGTCAGACGAAGAGCTTCAGTGAAGAGTTTATTCAGTGACTACAGCTCGAATGGACCCGAGTTGGCTGGGCTACGGCTGCCTCTTATAGCCTGCAGCCGTAGTTGCCAGCCAATGGGAGTGCAGGGTTTCTTCCCGCACTATTTAAACCAATACCATTTAACATTTTACAAGAACAGTTCAAATAAACCAATAACATTCAAACCTACATACATAACAAGACCCTTCGGTGGACTTGTGAATTCCAGAGCTATCATTGGAACATGATTAGAAATAGAATGAATGAATAAGCTGGAAGGGACTTTGGAGGTCTTCTAGTCCAGCCCTGTGCTCAAGCAGGAGAACCGATACTATTTCAGAAAAGTGACTGTCTAGAGTCTAGAGGCTCTTCTTAAAAACATCCAGTGATGGAGCACCCATGATTTCTGAAGGCAAAGCTGTTCCATTGTTTAATTGTCTTCACTGTTAGGAAGTTTCTCCTTAATTCCAGGTTGCTTCTCTCCTCCTTCTTCCATCCGTTCTCTTCTTTCCTCCTTCTTCCATCCGTTCTCTTCTCTCCTCCTCCTTCCATCCGTTGTTTCTTGTCCTGCCTTCCTTGGTGCTTTGGAGAATAATTTAAATCCCCTTTTCTCTGAGGTAGACCCTCAAATACTGGAATACTGCTATCATGTCATCCCTAATTCTTATTTTCTTTAGACTAGCCAGACGCAAATCCTGAAGCCATTCTTCATATGATTTGGTCTCCAGGCCTTTGATCATTTTAGTCGCTCTTCTCTGCACTTTTTCCAAAATCTCAACATCTTTTTTGTAGTATGGTGACCAAAATTGGTTGCAGTATTCCAGGCATTTTCATCATCTAAATCTGATTAATTTCAGCCCTGCTTCTCCATTCCTTTCTCCATCACCCTTAGCATGATAATTTTTTGGAATTTAATTTTTTAGCATTTTTTAACATTTTAATTTTTTAAGCTGGTTCAAAAGATGATATACATGTGTTCATCCAACACACTTAATCTGGCAGTTGGATTGTCTGAGTTGGGCCAGGATATCCAGGATAAACAAGTAAAGGAGGTATCTGGAGATACCTCCAACACATTATTCTGTTACAAACTCAGACAAGCAGAATGTGTGATTGCAAATGCTAGCTCCAGTGAGTTAATTTAATGAGAAATTCAATACGGTAAAATATCCAGGAAAAAAAATGTTATCTCTCTTATATACAGCTGTTGCTATCAGGTCAGCGTGACCCAGTCTCTTTAGATGTAGCTAAAAATTAGGCAGACTTTGCTCCCCATCAATGATCTCACCACTACCTGTAATATAATATTGTGTCTCGTTCTGCTTTGTTTTGTTTCGATGTCTTCATTTTTAATTCTGGCCTGTGACCGTAATACAACATTGATTGATTTAGCAAGAATAAATTCAATGCTTGCTTTGATCAATACCCATTTTGGCCCAGTGGACATAGCTTCCTTTAAAAAAAAAAAGCAAACAAAATTTCTAAAAATTTTCAAAAAAAAGCAAACTTAATTTCTATTCCACTAGTCTCATATCTTGGAGAGAGAGATGGGGGGAGAGAGGGAGAGGGAGAAAGAAGATAGCATTCTTCCATATTTGAAGGGCCTGTCACAAAATAGAGACAACGTGTTCTCCAAAGCACCTGAAGGCAGAATGAGAAGCAACCGATGGAAACTATTCAAGGAGAGAACCAACTTAGAATTAAGGAGGAATTTCTTGACCGTGAGAACAATTAACCAGTGGAACAGCTTACCTCCGGAAGTTGTGAGTGTTTCATCAGCGGAGGTTTTCAAGAGGAGACTGAACAGCCATTTGTCCAGAACAATATAGTATCTCCTGCAATGGGCAGAAGGTTGGTCTAGATCAGTGGTGGGATTTGAATTTTCTTATTACTGGTTCTATGGACATGGCTTGGTGGGCGTGGCAGGGGAAGTAAACTGTAAAATCTCCAGTCAGAGGTGATATTTGCCGGTTCTCCGAACAACTCAAAATTTCCGCTACTGGTTCTCCAGATCTGGTCAGAACCTGCTGAATATCACCTCTGGTCTAGATCTAGAAGATCTCAAAGATCTCTTCCAAGCCTATGATTCTATGTTCTACATTCTAAAAGCAGTAGTAGAAATATTGGGTGGTTCCTGGCTGGGAAACTTCTCTGTAGGACTGAAGGAAATCAACCCACATTTTTTTGCAAGCATGGAAGGGATAACTATCCTTTTTGAAAATAGCTGGACTGTTGACGGTCTCCACAGCAGAGAGATTGTGTGGGGGAAGCAATGTCAGGGCAAACCAGAAGGGGCGGAAGGCATACTGGGTCGATGAAAAAAGAGCCCCCTTTATTGTGCTACGTCTAAACTAGGCTATTCTTCTTCCACATCCTTCAACTCCTCCCCCCTCCCACTCCTCAGTTACCCACCAGGGCTTGAAAGGAGCTGGGCCTGTCCATTTCAGCTCTGGGAAACAAAAGGGGTCTTGTGCAGGACTCCCACTGACCCATTAAAGCGTCGCCATAGCTACCCTCCCAGGAAGTTCATGCTGCTTTTCAGAGGTGGGGGGAGGAACACTGTCATTCTTCCAAAAGGGAGAGCCCACCCCTGGCCTCATAGTTTGAGATCAGAGACACCCCCTCCCCACCCGCTCTCCAGGAAGGGGCTTAGTTTCCTGGGGGAGGAGACCGAGGGAAGAGGTTTTTGAAGGCAGCGCTTGTGGCGGGGGGAATGGTATCCTACCCAAAGTCGAAGGGCTCTTTTCAGGATCCAGGGAAAGATGCTAAGGGGGTGAGGTCTGCATGGACCATGGATGTCTCTCATTTCAAAAGGCTTTCTGCAGCCTTCCAGTCTCAGCCACAACAGAATTAAAGTGGCTTTGCCCATGCAGTTCTAAATCCTGTCAGGAGTCTCTGCATCTGGCATTGATTTGAAAGGTTCAATGAGAGCTGCTAATCCACTCCTCATCCTGAAGATCAGGATTATCTATCTTTCTTTCTGTCTATTCATCTGTCTATCAATTTCTAGATCTATCTATCATATCTAAGGGTCTATCTGTCTATCTACCTACCTACCTACCTATCATTTAATCTATTGTGTCTGTGTCTGTCTATATAGCTAATGTATTTGTCTATCTATCATCTATCTCTCTATCCTATCTCTCTCTCCTTCCATCCATCCATCCATCCATCCATCCATCCATCTATGCATCCATTCACCCATCTATGCATTTTTGCATCCATCCACCTACCTAGATACCTATCATCTAATCTATTGTGTTTGCTACCTACCTACCTATCAATCTATTGTGTCTGTGTCTATCTATATAGCTAATGTATTTATCTATCATCTATCTCTCTATCCTATCTCTCTCTTCATCCATCCATCCATCTATGCATCTTTGCATCCATCTACCTACCTATCATCTAATCTATTGTCTGCTATCTATCTATCTACCTACCTACCTATCATTTAATCTATTGTGTCAGTGTCTGTCTATATAGCTAATGTATTTGTCTATCTATCATCTGTCTCTCTACCCTATTTCTCTCTCCATCCATCCATCCATCCATCCATCCATCCATCCATCTATGCATCTTTGCATCCATCTACCTACCTACCTACCATCTAATCTATTGTGTCTGCTATCTATCTATCTATCTATCTATCTATCTATCTATCTATCTATCTATCTATCTACCTATCTATCTATCTACCTACCTACCTACCTACCTACCTATCTAGCAAATGTATCTAACCACCCATCTCACGAGAAGGACTCTGAATGGCCTACAACAATCAAATAAAAACAACCCTCATACAAATGCAATCATTATATAAATCTAAAATAATTGTTGTTTAAAACTTAAAATAGATTACAAAGAAAACTATAAAAACCACAGGTATGGAGAGAAGGAATATATCAATAGAGGAGCCACCTGGAGATGTCAGTGGTTCCCTGCTGGGACCCCAAGTCTGCTAAGGGACATCTGGAGCATCAACTGAGATGGAACTTGCTTCATTTTTAGGGTGGTGTGAGAATATTCTACCACCTCCTCACTTGAAAAGCAAGAGGGAAGCAGGTGAGTCTGAGTCTGGATTTAGAAACGTGACCTAACCAATTGTCCTCTTCTTCTGACAGTTGTTGAAGAAAAAGGAGTGAAGATGAAGCTGACGGTCACGGACACCCCAGGATTTGGGGACCAGATTAACAATCAAAACTGGTAAGAAATGGGATGGACCACTAGCATCTCACATGGAAGTTCTGGCATTAAATTCCTCTATTCATTTCATGAATTTTATTGATTAGCCCTTGGGCCATATCAAAGAGCAGAGTTTCGAGAAAGAAATTATTATTACAATTTGATAAAAGCCATTTAAAATGGAATTGGAATAAAATACAATCATTTAAGATACAGAAAAATAAAAATATGGTAAAATTATATTTTGGTGTCACCCCTACAATCTACCCCAATCAGTCCCACCTATGCTAATCTCAACTGAACCATTTTGCTCAAGTATTGTGCTGTGTTAAATGTTATTTTCAGACTCTGGCTGCACGCAAGGTAAGTCATTTTGACATGGGGATCCCAGTGGGTCATTTATTTGGTATAGAGACCTAGGTACCTGTCTCTCAGCCTCTTATACAGGCAACCATCAAATAGGATGTGAACCAGGTCTTCTACCTCTGCCACTCAGCAAATGCAGACACGTCCATTGTAGGGTATAGAATGTCATTCCTCTGTTCAATATTCATTCATTCATTCATTCATTCATTCATTCATTCATTCATTCAATATATGTGTCCCCTTTTAAAGACCAACCTCCTGGAAGAGTGGCTTAATTAGGGAGGGGTCACTTCACTGCACAAGATCAGGAGAATCTTTAAAATGGATCTAATCGAGTCACCACCAAGGTTGGGGTTGCTGGCCTTCGGCTGCATACAAGGTTATCTGATGGTGCAGGCAGTGTTGGGAGTCAGTCAGTTCGCACCACTTCAGGAGAACCAGTTGTTAACTTTCTGAGCAGTTTGGCAAACTGGTTGTTGGAAGAACTCATTAGGGCAGAGAACTGGTTGTTAAATTATTTGAATCCCACCACTGGGTGCAGGCCCAAAAATCAAGATGGCAGCCACAGCAGGGCCATTGAAGCCTGTGCAAGTTTTAGGGCTCCATTGTGATCACACTCTCAACTTTTATTACTATGCCCCATGCACACATCTAGTTGCATAAGTCCTGCATGAAATGCTCTCTAGGTAGCCCTTGACTTACAACCATTTTCGTTCAGTGACCATGCAAAATTACAATGGCACTGAAAAAGGTGGTATACGACTCCCTCTTACAATCATCACAGCATCTCTAGGGTCCCACAATCAAAATCTGGGTGCTTGGCAATCAGTATTTATGGCTGCATCTCGCTACAGGTAATCCCCATTTGTGACTTTACCAGGCAGCTTCCGACAGGGGGAAGTCAATGGGGAAAAGCTGGACTCTCTTAATGACCACATGGTTTACTTAACGGCTGCAGTGATTCACTTAACAGCCGTGGCAAAAAGCTTGTGAAATTGGATACAGCTCAGATTAACAACGGAAATTCTGTCCCCGATTGTGGTTGTTAAGTTGAGATATGACTTTATATGGTGTGCTTCTTAACATGCAGATAGGTTATATCTAGATATAACATAAGGGGAAGGGTGATGGTTCGTACTCCAAGCTTGTGGGTTGGTTTCCAAACGTTTCAATACCAGGCTAGGTAGCACCAAACAGCACCAGTTCAATTGGAGCAACAGAAAAATCATCAGCCCCGCTACCACTCGCCACGCTCGTGAATTCACCGAAGCCTGGCACTCCACAAGCAACAGACACACCAGCCTACAACCAGCCTAGGAGCCCCTCAGAATCCAAATCAACTGCACAGCCAACCAGAGACAATACCGACCCTCAACCAACCCATGCAAACTGCCCCCAGCCAGCACTTCACCTCCTAATGACCCTCACCTATTCCAGGTGTAGGTTGTTACCAGTTCACTCTGGTTTGGATGAACTGGTAGTTAATTTTATCATTTTTAATTGCTGGTTTGGTGAAGAGGTAAATCCTACCACTGAGTGGCCCTGCCCATCCCTCCTCTCCCCTCCCAGGGGTCTCCATGTGGCCTCTTTTGGATGCCAGGTAAGTACAGGGCCCGCATGAAGGCTCAGGAAGGGCAAAAAAAAAGGCCTCCTGGAGGCTCTGGAAGGCCGGAAACGGGCCCATTTCTGGCCTCTGGAAGGCCTCCAGAGCCCGGGAGAGACCATTTTCGCCCTTCCTGAGGCTTGAGGAAAGCCTCCAGAGCCAGGGGAGGGTGAAAATTCCCCCCCCCCATTGTGGTGCAGGAGGCCAACTAGGCCACATCCACCCAGCAACTGGGCAGAGAACCAGTTGCTAAAAATTTTGAAGCCCATCCCTGGTTACCTCCCCATCACTAGACCCATCACAAGACCCTCACTTGACACACCCACACCTAAGCTATCACAAGTCCTACTGATCCCATGAGGCCCTTTTAAGCAGAAGAACACCGACATTGACATCCCCTAAACTCCGCTGAAGATGTTACCTGGCCTAGTAACAAAACATTTGGAAACCAACCCACAAACTTCCAGAATGAGCCTTCACCCTCATCCTATGCCAAAGCTACAGGTATTTGTCACTATTGCATATAATGTAAGCTTGTGGCGAAGGCACAAAACTTGGATTATTATTATTATTATTATTATTATTATTATTATTATTATTATTATTATTATTAATTTTGACTTGTATGCCGCCACTCTCCAGAAAGGACTCGGGGTGGCTCACAGATAAAAACACAGAACAATAAATTATTTAAAAAGAAATTAAACTAGACAAGCCAAAATACAAGTATAAAACCAAATTAAAATCGAATTTAAAACCCACCCTCTCCCCCAGGAGGTCAGTCCAGCCCAGCCTGTAAAAACAACCAGGTTTTTAGATCATGCCGGAAAGAGAGAGATCGGGAGCCAGCCGGAGCTCAACGGGTAGCTGATTCCATAAGGCGGGGGCCAATACAGAATAGGCCCTTCCCTGGGTCACCACCAGCTGACATTGTCGTGCAGACGGCAGCCCAAGGAGTCGCAACCTGTGTGCTCGCACAGGGCGACCGGTATTTGATATTGGCAGGAGACACTCCTGCAAGTACCCCGGACTCATGCCATAAAGGAATTAAAAAAGGTGTTTGCAGGACATTTGACATTTAAGAAAACTTCTAGATAGCAGTGATCAAGGTGGTTAGGCAGCCTTACTTAGGGCAAGTTTTTGTCAATTGCAGCATTTCAATATGCAAGGATACAGGTGGATTCCAATGACATCATTTGCCTGTTTCCTTCACAGCCATGATGTAGACTTAAATTCACCACCAGGCTTGAAATTTTGGGCTTGGACAACCTTGAACTATGCCACCTACGGTTGGACTTAAACGTAGTACACAAAATTACCTGCAACAATGTCCTAACAGTCAGTGGCTACTTCAGCTTCAACCGCAACAATACAAGAGCACTCAACAGATACAAACTCAATGTAAACTGCACCAAAGTTGATTGCAGAAATTACGACTTCAGCAACAGAGTGGTCAATGCCTGGAATGCACTACCTGACTCTGTTGTTACATCCTCTAACCCCCACTCCTTTAACCTCAAACTATCTACTATTGACTTCACCTCATTCCTAAGAGGTCTATAAGGGGCGTGCATAGGTGCACAGTCATACCTACCGTCCCTGTCCTATTGTCCCCATTTATTCGTACCCATTTCCTGTATTCTTACTCATGTTTATTCTTATACCTATTATCTTGTGAGCAATTGACAAATTGGATAAATAAATAAATATAATTTTGAGGGGCACAGACACCCCCTTCTTCTGGTTACCCTATTAAAAAGTGGTTTCACTGAAATAAGAACAGCTTGATGTTCTTACAATGAAGGTATTTTCTCAGAGAACGTCATCCTTTATTTGTTTCCTTTTTTGCTGTAAACAATAAGCAACAAGTTTTGCTCGGAATGGCCCAGGAAGCTAAATCTCTATTCTTCCTTTCTCACAGCTGGGAGCCAATCATTCAATATATCAATGACCAGTATGAGCGTTATTTGAAAGAGGAAATCCTGATTAATCGCAAGCAGAAAATCCCAGACACCCGCGTACATGCCTGTGTATATTTTGTCCCTCCCACAGGTCACTGGTAAGTCCTCCTTTGCTGTGAGAGTCCATCCCCCCCTCCACTCATTATAAGCAAAAGGGATATCATAGAAAGTTAGGCCAGCTCTATTCAGAACAAAGCACGGAGAAGACTACTCATCTTGTCTTTAAATAATTTTATTAATTTATAACATGACATACAAAGAAAATACAAAAGCAAAATTAGGGAAATTAGCAAAGGAAAAAGAGAAGGGGATAGTGGGGGAAAGCAAGGGGGAAAGGCATTGACTTCCAATTCCTTTGTTGCAGTTAAATAAGGCATTAAGATCTACCCTCAACTTTTTACTTTTTCATAATAATAGAAACTAGCCATTTCAATAACAACAAATCTATCTAATCGGTATACCCCAAAATCAAAGTTTCATTTTTTTCCACCACAAGCACAAAGTCCAGAAGTGGTTTCCAAGTAGAAAGGAAAGTATTGTATTTTTTTTTCTTTAATCAAAGCAGTCAATTTAGCCATCTCTGGTAGCTCCCATCAGTTTTTGTAGCCAGTCATCTGTTGTGGGATCGAGGTGACTTTCCATTTCTGTGCATAGAGTACTCAAGACTACCCATCTTGAAGACTGCTTTCACTTTCCACTCAGAAGCTATGATTCTGGTTTTCAATTGGCCGTCAAAATGACTACACAAAACTTGCAGGAAACTCTCGAAGGAACAGTATAACTATCTTCTTTAGACCACAGGCCAAGATAAATAGACATAGCATCTTATCTAGATGGCCTTTAGATTACACCTCCTATGGTCGAGGAGAAGGTTTTCCTTAATCCAAACCATACTTGTGACAGGTGATCTTTGAAATCCACCACCAAATGTGTTTGATGTCAAGGTTCCGATTGATGAACCCAACCAATTCAGCACTCCACAGTGGACAGCTTTCTAAAGGAACTGTTTGATTGAGCACATCATTTCGACACGCATGAAAGCAAAACCAACTCTGACTAAATTTCCTGTGGTTTCTGAATAGATACTCCGCTCCCCTCTTCTCACAGGTCACATTGTCCAATTGGGCATCCTGGCAGCTCTCTGGAAACTCCTTCCAGTCTCTGCCAGCACCTATTGAGATGACCTTGGTTCTCAAGGGATGATAGTTGTTATTACCTGGTCTGACGTTTCAGCCTCTCCCCCCTCCTATACTGTGTGGCAAGCTGAGAAACAAAAAGATGGCTGCAGCAGCCAAGATCTGTTTCAAAATTGGCATTTGAGCAGTTATGTAGACAACTCCTCCAGGGAAGGCGAAATCCTCCAACTACAATAGGCTTCATTGGGATAGCAGCTTTGTTCATATCACAGAGAGAGGTCTTCTTGCATTTCTTTCCCCTCAGGCTCCGCCCCCTGGACCTGGAGTTCATGAGACGTCTCAGTAAGATCACCAACGTGGTGCCAGTCATTGCCAAAGCAGACACCTTGACCCTCGAGGAAAGGGCAGAGTTTAAACAGAGGGTAAGCATGAGCAGAAACGCAGATGGTTCCTAATGACAGAATGGTGGGTTGACCTAGTGAAAGGGGAGAATAACCAAATAATAGAGTTGGAAGGGATCTTGGAGGTCTTCTAGTCCAACCTGCTTCTCAAGCAGGAGACCCTGTATCATTCCAGACAAATGGCTGTCTAGTCTCTTCTTAAAAGCTTCCACTGATGGAGCTCCCACAACTTCTGGAAGCAAGTCATTCCACTGATTGATTTCACTATCAGGAAATTTATCCTTAGTTCTAGGTTGATTCTCACCTTGATTAGTTTCCATCCTCTGCCATTTACAGAAAAGTGAGTCTTGGGAAAAGTAGAAAGTATGATAAGCTCAAAAGAAGTCACTTTGATTGTGTTAGGAATAAAATAGAGTAGAGAGGGCTTTTGATAGGCATATAGATTCTGAACCCATAATTCAGAATCGGGATTCTAACCCAGGGTTTCTTTGCCTCAACAACTTTAAGAAGTGTGGACTTCAGCTCCCAGAATTTCCCATTCTGACTTTGAATACTAGACTTAATACTAACATGGTCTCAAAAAATAAAACTGGCCATCTGAAATAATAGATGCTTTCTCAAAGGTGAGAAAAATCCAAAAAGTTATCTCAAGCGAAAGTTTGGGCTTGAATATGACTTTCTGATCTTTTGCTTGTAAACAGAGAAGCATCCAATTACAAAATTCCTCTAGGTTTCGTGGTTGATTGGACTCCGTAAAAGAATTTTACAGCATTTCTGTAAATCAAGAGACAAAAAAGAAAAGAAATCTGCAGTTTTTTGGCTGAACAAGAATATTGAGGAGATCGATCTTGCTTCTATATGATATTGAAATGAATTAGAATTAGAATTCTTTATTGGCCAAGTGTGATTAGACACACGAGGAATCTGTCTCTGGCACATGAGTTTTCAGTGTACATACAACAACAGTGAATATCATGTAGAAGCAAAACTGATCTCTTCTATAGCATGTTGTGATATTCTTGATCCAACCCCAAAGTGCAGATTGTTCATCACTTCTTGTCCTTCAATAAAAGAAAGGAATGTTCTCCCAGTCATGATCATAACTAGTGTCATGCCCCTGTCAAAGTCTGAATCCGAGGAGGAAGATGAACAGCTGACAGGGAATGGGAGTGGGGCTCCGTTGGTTGTGGAGGAGGCTGGAGAAGGGCAAAGTCTGGTTGGGCAGAGCAGGGAGCGAGAGAGGGAGTTCAGAGGAAGACCCAGGCCCACCCCCTCTTCATCTTAGGGCATGCAGGGAGGAATGGAGAAGAGAGCAATGTGGGTTGCATGGCTTACAAGGGAGGAAAGGGCCCTGATTCCCTTCATTAGCCACAGCTGGGATGACAGTTCATAAGAAAGGCAGACTGCGTGCAGCAGCTGCTGGGAGCAAACATGACTTTATCCTGTGTTGTCATTACTTATCTATGTTCCTGGCATCTTTCCAACCATGTTGAGTTTTGCCGTGCCTTCATGTCTGGAATTCTTGCTCCTGCCCTGCCAAACTAATGACCTCAGTTTGGTTTGTTTGGACTTAGAATTACAGTTTGTGTTGACTATGTTTTGGACTTGATTCTCTGCAGTCAGAGGCTGTTCCTGGGAGAGTTTTTCTCCAGCCAGAAGGTAACCTGGACATTGGGGGCAAAGTTGGAGCTAATAAAGGGACTCTTATTGATTATCTGACTGTGTTGCCTTTGTGCCACGCCCCAGGTCATCACAACTACCATTTTATCTTGGCAGGTCCAGAAAGACCTGAAGGCCCATGGCATCCATGTTTACCCCCAAGTAGACTTTGACGATGATCCAGACGATCGGCTTTTGAATGACAAAATCAGGGTAAGTCAGTGGTGCCCCCCTCCCAGATGGAGAGGACATTATGGAGGGTTCCTGGCTGAGTTTGGGGTTCAGCCAAAGCTGTAAGCTACATTTCAAGAACAGCTTTTACAGCATTTGCTCCCTTCCTACCTCAACATCTTTGCCCGATTTTAAGTATTGATCTTGGTTTATATTAACTGTTATTCCCAATGTTCTCAGTCAGAGGCCAAATCTGGCAATCTGGATTAAAGCTGCCTTTTGTTACGTGTTCTGAGTTAGTTTGGAATTGCCCGTGTTGCAATCTGGAATTACAGTTTGGCTAGAGAACTGTGATTTGAACTGAGGTGGAAACTAGGAA
>CM019164.1:8124206-8407909 GCA_009733165.1 Naja naja
AACAAGAAGGTCTCTAGAGTCAATCTGTTCACCTGAGTGTCAACGAAGGAGTGGCAGAACCTGGGGGTAGAATTAAGAGAGGAGTCAGCCTAGAATCCCTACATAGCCACAAGCAAATGATTAATGTCAGGCATGAAATGTCAAGTCCACACATGAAGGTCCAATTAAATTGCTAATCATGCCTATTGTCAGAGAGTTTACAGCATGACTACTATTGTGAGACCACCAGGAGCAAAACACAGGACACAGAGGTTTTGTCCTTTAACAGTGGTTTATATACAAGACTACTATATACATACATACACATGTTAGGCAAACACCAGGCAAGCAAGCAATCTTCAACTCTACATGGAGAACTACAATGGGGATAGGACAGGAGGAGAGAGAGATGCCCTCACATGACCTCCCTTATATAGACAGCTTCTTAAAGCAGCAGTACCCTGCTGACTCATCCTCAGTTTGTCATCTTGGCTTACAGCCTTACAGCAGCTGGTCAGCTATTAAATTTTCATTATCTTAGCATCTATGAACAGTAATTTTCTCAACCAAAACTTGGCCCAGGCTTGGACTTTGATGAGGGTCAATGGAATTGAAAGAGAATTGGACTTAGTTCGCTTGTGGCGACGTAAGGATTCTAGGTTGATTCCACTTTTAACTCCACCTCCACCTCCACTTCCTTCCTTCCTTCTTCTACTTTGTGCCTTTTGCTTTCTTCTACTTCTTCTGCTTTGTGCCCTACACCCTAATAGCTGCTTATTTTATTTTGCTAGGAGAGAGATGCCACTCCCAGCAGGACATGATCTGGGGCCATGTAATTGCCAAAATGTCTAAGCTTTTCCTGAAATTTGAAATGGAAGAACAATGACCAAAGAAATGTACGATGAAATGAGCTAAAAACTTTGGTTATAATATACCGATGGATCAGTGGGAAAATGTGTGGTTAAAAAAGACTAAATCCACACTATGGTACATTTTTTTAACAAAACGATGTACTGTACCATTGGTATATGACACCAGGCTAACTTTCTAGAATGTCTGAAGGTAAAGGTGGTCCTTGACTTATAGCCATTCATTTACTGACCATTCAGAGTTACAACAGCACTGGAAAAAAAGACTCACAATTGGTTTTCACATAACCACTGCAGCATTCCTGTAGTCATGTGATCAGATGCATGGCAATTGACTTGTATTTATGACGGTTGCAGTGTCTCGGGGTCATAGGATCCGCTTTTGCGACCTTCGGACACGCAGAGTCAATGGGGAAGCCAGATTAACTTAATAACTTTGTTACTAACTTAATATCTTCAGTGATTCATAGTCACAGTGGCAAGAAAGGTCATAAAAACTCACTTAACAACTCACAGAGCACGGGGAAAATCACTTTTATTGATTGGCATTGGGCAGTTCTCTGTAGGCTTTCAAACAGAGATCTTAGGCACCAGAATTGCAATCTGACCATTGATTAAAAACTACAGTAGCTTTAAATTTTTTCCCACTATTGGCAAGGCAATATTTAGGTATCCAGTGCCCCCTAGTGGTCAGCAGAGACTTATTCCCAGCCAGACACAAGGCGTTCAAATCATTGCCTGTGAATTCCAAAATTTGACCCAATGGCTCAAGCCAAACATTTGGCAGAAGAAATAATAGATAAACAAGGACTTGTGCAGCTGAGTGAATTTAGGGAAGGTGTGATTTGAAAGGGGAGAAAGATCAGATGAGTGAATTCTCCGCTCTTCAACCTCTTCGACACCTGGAATACTACAACCAATTTTGGTCACTATACTACAAAAAAAGATGTTGAAACTTTGGAAAAGGTTCAGAGAAGAGCAACTAAGGTGATCAAAGGCCTGGAGACTAAAACATAGGAAGAACAGCTGCAGGATTTGGGCTTGGCTAGTCTAAAGAAAAGAATTTGGGGTGACGTGATAGCAGTATTCCAGTATTTAAGAGGCTGCCACAAAGAAGAGGGGGTCAAATTATTTTCCAAAGCATCAAAAAGCAGGACAAGAAACAATGATTGGAAACTAATCCAAGAGAGAAGCAACTTGGAATTAAGGAGCAACTTCCTAATAGCGAGGACAATTAACCAGTGGATCAGCTTGCCTTCAGAAATCATGGGGGCTCCATCACACAAACTCAAATCCTGCAGTTGTTCTTCATATGTTTTAGTCTCCAGGCCTTTGATCATCTTAGTTGCTCTTCTCTGAACTTTTTCCAAAGTCTCAACATCTTTTTTGTAGTATCTATGACCAAAATGGGTTGCAGTATTCCAGATGTGGTTGTCCCATGTGTTTTCAAGACAGAACTGGACTCTCTTGTCCAGAAAGTCCAGTTGCCCCTTGAAAAGCACTTTTGGGTTTCCAGATGCAAATGTCTCTGCCAGCACTTGCTGCCCCATATGCTTGTAGCAAGCTTCCAAGAATTCACTGTCAAGATCAGTTTCCTTCCTTCAGCATGGGAAAATCTTTAGCCCTGCGCCCTGCTATATTTTACAGGTAATTAAATGACACTAAATATTTGCACATAACCATGAATGACTTCCCCATTTATCTGTGGACTTTGCTGTGTTTCGTTACACTTGTAGAACTGGTGATCTGTATGTGATGGGTTATTTTTTTATATAGAAGGGCCATCTGTCGCATCAATTGATAGTTTTCAACTATTTTAGCAAAACCGAATTCTGCACATGTAGATTGGCCTCTTTGCAACCCCCTTTTTTTCTTGCTCTTTTGAGGGAAAGTGAATTTTTAAAAACATACAACCAGCTGTTAGCTATTTAAGCCAGCTGAGTGACTGAGGTCCAGTTCCCTCTCTCTCAGCCCAAATCCCCTCACAGGGTGGTTGTGAGAAGGAAAAGAGGAGGAGGAGGAGGAGGAGGAGGAGGAGGAGGAGGAGGAGGAGGAGGAGGAAGGTATGTTGGATAGGTTTGTTGCTTTGAGTTATTGGTAAAAATAAGGCAGGATAAAAGAAATCAGCTAGGAAAGTTCAAGCCAACTAACTTAAAGAAAATAAAAGCATGCTACAGCAGGGGTCTTCAAACTTCCTTCCTTCCTTCCTTCCTTCCTTCCTTCCTTCCTTCCTTCCTTCCTTCCTTTATTTAGTCAAAAGCTTACAATACAACAGAAACAAGAATAAACATAAGTTTAAATACAAGAAATAGGAACTAATAATTGGGGACAATAGGACAGGGACAGTAGGCACAATTGTGTGCTTAAGCACGCCCCTTAATTTGACTTGACAGCTTTAAGACTTGTGGACTTCAGCTCCCATATTTTCTCCTCCAGTCATGTTAGCTCGGGAATTCTGGAAGTTGAGATCCACAAGTCTTAAGTTTGCCAAGTTTGAAGACCCTTATGCTACAGAGTTGGGATGAGTTAGACACTAAATTTTAGTCCACAAACATGGATCCTTGCTGGACAGAGAGAGAGAAAGGTGATACGGAGATGGGTGTCATATGGAGTTCGTGGGTGGCAAGTTACGCAGCCAACCCTCCATGAATCAGAAATAACAGAATAACAGAGTTGGATGGGACCTTGGAGGTCTTCTAGTCCAACCCTTTGCTCAAGCAGGAGAACCTAGACCAGGGGTGGGGAATGATGACCCTTTTTATGACTCATGGACCTGTAACTTCCAGAAAGTTGAAGTTTACAAATCATAAAGAGGCCGTGATTCCCCATTACTGCCTAGATCTGATGTCCTCCCATGCCTGGTCTCTGGACCGGTACTGGTCCATTGCATGCAGAAACTGATCTCCATAAACAAATTAAGCCCCATCCATGGGATGCAGGCACCACGCAAAACCACGTCTCCTCCCATCCATAGAAAAACTTATCTCCATGGAAGCGGTCCCAAGTGCCCAAAAGATTGGGAGCCGCTGCCTCAGACCATTTCAGACAAATGAATGTCCAATCTCTTCTTAGAAGCCTCCAGTAATGGAGCACCCACAACTTATTTTTTTTTTATTTTATTAATGAACAACAAACAGAAAAAAAAACATTAAAAACAATGAACGTGGTGCATACATAACAAAAAATACAAATTTACATATGTACATAAATATTAATCATCTTTGCTAGAGTTATTCCTTTCTTTTTTTAAACCAGTGATAAAACTTCTCCCAAATTCTGTAATAATCAGATTCAGTCTTATCTTTTAATTCTTGGGTTATTCTATCCATTTTAGCGCACAACCAAATTTTTCTAATTATTTCCATCTCTTCTGGCATATCATTTCCTTTCCATCTTTGTGCAAGAGCTAGTCTCGTGGCAGTGGTGACATGAATTATTAAATATATTATCTCTTTACTATATTTCCCCACATTAATTCCCAATAAGAAAATTTCAGGTCTGAACTCTATTTTAATTTTACACATCTCTTCTAACCAGTTTCTGATTTTCAGCCAATATATTTGGGCTTTTTCACATTTCCACCATACATGGTAATATGTTCCAATTTCTTTATTGCATTTCCAGCATTTAGGAGATAATTTCGGATACACTTTTGCTAGTTTTGATGGCGGGATGTGCCATCGATACAACATTTTTAGTAAATTTTCTTTATATGATGCCACCAGAGTAATTTTCCTATTCCTGTCCCATAAAATTTGCCAATCTTCCAGATTTATACCGTATCCAAAATCTTTCATCCAGGCCGGCATTGTTTCTTTCACCTTTTCTTCTTCCAATTTATATTCCAATAGTACTTTAAGCACCCACAACTTCTGAAGGCAAGCTGTTGGTTAATTGTTCTGAGAACAATTCCAGCCATCAGGAAATTTCTCCTTAGTTCTAGGTTGCTTCTCTTCTTGATTAGTTTCCACCCATTGCTTCTTGTCCTGCCTTCAGGTGCTTTGGAGAATAGCTTGACTCCCTCTTCTTTGGGGCAGCCCCTCAAGTATTGGAAGACTGGTATCATCTCACCCCTAGTCCTTCTTTTTACTAGATTAGACATATTGTAATCAATTCCTGCAACTGTTCTTCATCAATCTTCTGCTTGGATGACCAAGTTATGCACTTCCTGAAATCCTCGGAGATAATATTCTTTTGAATGGCAAACCAGCAGGGATGTCTCTCTGTTTGGAGGGGGTGAAGGGTGCAGAATAGCAGAAGCAGCAGGGAAATGTTTGCATTAAAAAAAACATTGATGCTTTTAGGAACTTGCTGAGATGGTTATATGGACTCCCTTGATTACAGAAGAGAGAATATCTATGTTTATTGCCAATTAGAAATGCCTTGTAGACATTTTGACTGTAACAGGGGGGAAAAGTCGTGATTTATGATTCTTTTGATTAGAAAAAAAAACAGATGACAGGAAGAGAGAAAAAGAGCTTGTCTTTATAAGCAATAGAAGCTCATTTTGGTTTTGTCCTTATAATTGCTGTAAAGAAAACCAGAAGCTCCTTCTGTCTATCGCTTCTATTTTTGAAAATCCCTGTCACTGGAGGTTTTCAAAAATAGACTAGACAACCATTTGACCAGGATGGCGTAAGATCTCCTGCCTTGGGCAAAGGGTTGGACTAGATGACTTCAGAGTTCCTTTTTAGCCCTATAATTCTATGTTCTATTTCTTATCCTTTGGAGGTTGTTTTTTTTCACTTTTGGCTTCTTTCTTTTCTTTCTTTTTCTTTATATTAGATCTTGTTAGTTTATATCCTCTTTAAAAATCTGTTATTGTTCTAATTTAATAATTTGTGTTTAGATAACTCCACACGAAAACCTCTCTCCATGGAACTGGTCCCTGGTGCCCAAAAGATTGGGAGCCCCTGATTTAGATGCCTGAAATGCTGCTTTTGTCTAGCTGAGCACTATGGCTGTTTGCACTTCAATGCAATTGTCTCTTCGGTGCAGAGAGCCTGGCTTGCTCCCAGAAATCCCCTGGTCATTACCTTCCCTTTGGATTCCTCCCCCGCCCCTTCTTATCCCCTGGTTCTGCTTCAAAATGCATTTCTGTTTCTCTCTTTCAGTGGAAAATGCAGCTCACTGCGAGTTTCCTTTGCTGCGGGATCTCTTAATCCGGTAAGTTGTTGGTTCAGGAATCTTAACCATTTTTGAGTTGTAGGGAGTTGACGTGTTTGGAAACCCAATGAGCCAATCAGAAAGAAAATAGGAGAGTCACAACTCCTGCATTTTGATAACCGTTCTGGCCACATTCCTTGGCATTCCGGTTTTCTCCCTTGGTATGCACTCTGTATGTGCAGCAGGAACACTGGGCTAAAATTGTGGAGGACACCCAGAGTATTTCTTACTGGATCTATATTTACTGGAGTAATTGAGTAGTATGAGGTTAGCTAGTAAGAACCAGTCTAGTGGTCTAGTGATTAAGGCAGGGGTGGGGAACTATGGCCCTTTATGATTTGTGGACTTCAACTCCCAGAATTCCTTATCTGGCTCAGGAATTCTGGGAGTTGAAGTTCACAAGTCATAATGGGGCCATAGTTCCTCATCTCTGGGTTAAGGCACCAGGCTAGAAATTGGGAGACAGTGAGTTTGAGTTCTGACTCGAAAACTGGCCGGGTAACCTTAGGCTAATCATCAGGAGACTGGGAGTTCTAGTCTCGCCTTAGATATAAAAGCCAGCTGAGTGACTTGGGGCCAGTCACCAGGAGACTCTGGGTTCTAGTTCAGCCTTAGGCATGAAAACCAGTTGGGTGACTTTGAACCAATCACCAGGAGAGAGTGAGTTCTAGTCCTGCCTTTGGCATGAAAACCAGCCGGTTGACTGTGAGCCTAGTCCCTCTCTTTCAACTCAGTCCACCTCATGGTTGTGCAGAAAATAGGAGGAAGGAGGGGTATTAAATGCTCACCACTTTGAGTTGTTTATAAAAATAATAAAGGCTGGATACAAATAAGAAATAAATAAACAGGGGAACCGAGCAGTTCCAGCTGCTTCTATAACAAAGATTAACCCTAGCTTGCAACTGGAATTATTCCTTAGTCGCCTTCTTGCTGAGAAATATACAATTCTGCCAAAGCCAAAGGTCTACCAGAAAGAGAACCATGGCCTGGAGCAATGGAGTATTTAAGTTTAAGCACATTTAAAAGGACCAAGTCTTTCCATCTATGGTTTGCCAAGAGGGGCATTCTATTTTTTTAAGTACTCATGAGTGTCCTACAACTGAAGTTTCATTTCCAGACTGACTTATTTCTGGGACAAGATTTTCAATGACATTGGCCAAAAGACTATCAGTTTCCTTCTCTATTTGGAATTGCCAGATGTGGGTAGCCAGATGTTATTCTGTGGGTTCCAATCCCTCTACCAGAATTGACTTTTGTTGGATCTTCACACTCGGATATATCCCTTAGAGTCCATTCACTTTAGAAGCTATCCAAGTCATGACACTCAACAATTTTGCAAAAATGGTCATATAGAGGCTATCAGAAAGAAGTTGGGTTGTGTGTCATGGATTGTATATTGCATTCTGGAAGTTTCTGGGATGAGAGAAATTGTTTGGGAGCCAAACGATGGAGAATTGGTAGGAAGTTGTCAGGGAACTGCACAACAGGTGTCCAAATGAAGTCAGAGATGCTGAAGTGAACTTATATAACTTTTATATAAATAAACATATTTCACATCTGTATTTACAGCAGACAAGATAGTCAGGCACATCACTACATCATGAGGTAAATCATCAGGTAAATCACAGAAAGCATACAGAAGAAAAAGGCGGGAAAAAAGGGAAACTCCCCCTTCTCACCCAGCAACCAATCATAACATAGATTCCCAGTCATAATGTAGGAGCTCGTCCTCTCCAACCAATCAGCTACAACTGTGAGTTCTTGCCCATTATACTCTTTACTGTTCCAGCAGTAATTAAATATTGTTAAATCAAATAGTTTTTTAACAAAAGTCATCCAACACTCTCATGGAACGGTTGAGATGTTGCTCTGCCCGATGGTTTCCAACCTCTTTTACTGATGTCTATGGAGCTTCTCAATCACCCAGGTCATGGTTGACCACGCTTTTCCAAAAGTCAACTAGATTTTCTTGGTTTCCCCGCTCCCCCGAAAGATTTTGCTTCTCATCCTGGAAGCTTTTTCAGTTCTAGCTGAATGATGAGGAAGGGAAGGATTTGGTTGATGCCCCTTTTTCTTCTCTGTAGATCTCACCTCCAGGATCTCAAGGACATCACCCACAGTGTACATTATGAACAATACCGCATCCAGCGCCTCAATGAAAGCAACCGGCTGGCCAAAGGTGGCGAGTGGCTGGCACTGAGCTCCCTCACCTATGAGCCACAGGGACAACATCGTCTCCCCTGCACCGCCTCAGCCCCACCACCCCTCCAGTAGCTTCTGCAGATTGTTTTCCCCTTCCTTTTTCTCTTTTTTTTGGGGGGGTGGGGAATTAGCTGGAGCAATGTTCCTAGAAGACATCACTCTCCTTCTGTAGACCTCGTGTGTTTTCTCAGCATCTATGCCCTACTGCTGGACACCTTTCTTTCCATCTGTCTTCACACCTTGGAGAAGAGCAATGCTGCAACGGCTGGCAATTTAGCCCAGCTTTTCACATTCTATGCCATGATCTGCACCACGTGGCTGCATTTTTTGTGACCTCGGCTTCTCAGCTAAGCTCTCTGTGTCATTCCAGGAAAACCTCTGTGCTGCCTTTGGAAGCAGGTTTTTCTTTTCAGATGTTTGGATGTAAGCCCACTGTCCCCAGCAGACCTACTTCCTTCTTTATACCACACCTAATTCTCTCCTTGGTTTCAGCCTAAAGCTCGTGGCTCCATGGCACTTCCCCATCACACTTGTGGGGTGGGCGAGAGACCCTGAAGGTTTTGCGTTGGGTCAAAGATGGAGCTCACAAACTCCGTTAGCCCAAGGGGCGACTCTTTCTTCATTGTAGATTGTCCCAAACTTGGAGGTTGGTAGCTGTAAGAAGGTATGAGAGCAAATACAGTCTTCAGATGAAGAGCCAGCCTTCCTAGGTGACTTGGACTGACTGCTAAGACCCAAATGACTCATCTGGAAAGTGACTTGACAGCAGGAGGAATGGCATATTACAAATAATCTTTTCACAAGAGACCTGCATCACCTTCTCCAAAGTTATGAGCTTCTGACTATGGAATGCTGCTTCTGGATATTTCCCATCCTGAGATCTACAGGCCTGAAACAATGCAGAAGATAAGTTCCAGCCTGGTCCCATGTTGGTGCAGAAGAAGAGACCTGGGAAAACTTTTTCCATTTTCCAGAATTTGCTTAACTGCTCAAGTTGTTTTGTTCCCTCCATGACATTGACACTCCCGAGCGAAGGGCTCTTGGTCAACTTGCGATTCTTTCCAGTTATTCATTAAATCCCAGTTTAGAAGGTTTGGAGTTTTTCTTTTTTCTTTTGTCAGGGGCGATTTAACTTCAATGTAGAATGGAGCTCCAGAGATCAGGTAGACTGGCTCCATCTGTCAGCTACTGGAGATCAGGTAGATCAGATCCACCCTAGCTCTCTGGTGATCAGGTAGACTCACTATTGACTGTTGGAGAACAATCAACCACAGTGAAACTGGCAGGAAGTCATAACTCCTCCATTGCTTTTTTTGCCTACCTGTTTTTCTGTTTAGGTAAAGAAATACCTCTGAAAGGATGGTCTAACACAGATGGTCTTCAAACTTGACAGCTTTAAGACTTGTGGATTCCAACTCCCAGAATTCCTCCTCCTGTCATGTTAGCTCAGGAGTTGAAGTCCACAAGTCTTAAACTTGCCAAGTTTGAAGGCCCTTGGTCTAACAGAATACAGGTTATCTAGTGTTCTATAAACCTATCGAGACTATGATTCTTATAATCTAAATTAGCTAGATCAGAGATAGCTGATTATGCAAAGCTACCATAAAAAGTTAGAACAAGCCAAAGAAAGTCATTAATGTACCCTAGTAGAGAAAAGGGGGAGTAAGGTGTAATCCTCTGAGAGTCAACAATAAGCATTCTGTTCTCATCTAGGACATGGGGAAACTCAAGGTCCACATAGGCCACTGTTTTGGGAGACTGACTGTTGCCAGGCGAAGACAAAGAACTGCCATAGAGGACACGGTAGTAGAACTAGTAACACTTCTCCTGCTGTCCCAAAGGTGCTTTTTTTCAGGAGGCAACTGGGCTTCCTGGTTTTTCTTTTGAAGACATTTCACTTCTCATCCAAGAAGCTTCTTCAACTCTGACAGGATAGTGGGGAAGGGAAGGATTTATATTCCTTGCAGACAGCTGGTCATTTGCATCCTTTCGGAGGGTCGTTGAGGCCACTTGAAGGTTTATCTGTGTCCTCAGGGTCATCTGAGTGGTGCTCCTGGTTCCTGCAGTCTGCAATTTTTCTTCTGGAAATCCATTCCTACTCCCACACCATTTAAAGGGTGTTCATCCCAAACCGTACAGCTAAAAGTCTCAGACATTTAGCTGTACAGTTTGGGATGAACACCTTTTGAATGGCATCGGAGTAGGAATGGGTTTCCAGAGAAAAATTGCAGACTGCAGGAATGCTTCAACGACTCTCTAAAAGGATGCAAATGACCAGCTGTCTGCAAGGAATATAAATCCTTCCCTTCCCCACCATCCAGTCAGAGCTGAAGAAGCTTCTTGGATGAGAAGCAAAATGTCTTCAAAGGAAAAACAAAGTCCAGTTGCCTCCTGGAAAAGCACCTATGACACAACCATGACTTGGATGACTGAGAATCTCTATACAGTTCCCCTGCTGTTTCACACAAGAGACTAGACTTTTTCTTGCTTTTTTGCCATGTATTTAGGATAAAGTTCATAAGTTGAGCTGCTTTCAAGAGCTATGGAATCTCCTGTTCCATTGGTGGGGTTGGAAGAAATTGGAAGTGAGCATGATGGTAAGGAGAGAGAGGCCCACGTATCCTTTGCCAAATATCATGGGCTGTTCTTCAGAACCCCCTGCAAATCCAAAAGTGCAGAAGTCAGGGTATGGTCTTCTGTGTCTTGCAAGATCCTCGGATTTAAAATGAATTGTGCTTCAAAAAGATTCTAAAGCATGTACATCACTTTTGACCTGATGATCAGAACTCGGGAGTAGGTGGGTGTACTTTGGACTGATTACAAAACGACGTGACTTTTCTACCTTCACTAGAAAGCAATATTTGAAAAGGAAGAAGCACAATCCAGAAAGGGATGCAGCATTTGCGGAGGACCCAAACCCTTTTCCACTTCCATCTCTTATCACCTGGATCATACAGGTAGCACCTTAACCCCTTCCTAGCTTCAGATGAAGGTCTGAAAGATTTGATTCCCTGCACTAAGAGCAGGTGCAGTCAGTGGACAGGTGGTATTACCTTATCAACTTCAGTCTCGTTAATCATCTACCTGCCTCTCATTTCTGGACAAGCCGTTTCCTGTTTTGAATCAGAAACCACTGGCAGTGAAAGGCTACAATCCAGAGAACACAGTTTGACACCCAGGGTGGGCTGCTTCGCCCCTTCCCTTAGGCGAACACTCCTCAAAGTGATGTCATCAACTCTGCATTCTTCCCTGAGGAAACTCAGCGTGGAAAGCTTGACGGGGAAGGGTTGCTAGCAGATCCACAGCCCTTCTGCTGCTGCTGCTTCATTTCCCTGGCCTGTCCCAGATATGGCAAATAGTTGAGAGCTTCAAGGAAACTCCTTAAAGCAATGGGAGAGCTCCACCCTCCACTGAGACCTTCAACCATCCCTCCAACTGGGCGTTCCTGCACTTTGGGACGGTGCCTAGATTAACAACGTGCCGCACCCACGCAGCCTTTCTGATCAGCTTCTCGACACGCTTTGCTGGGTCTCTAGTCTTTCCTGTGGGCTCTCTGCCTGGCTGGCATCGGGGTCACCATGCCAGCCCTTCGATTCAATGGCCGCTCCCTGATTTCTCCCCTGGGGATCGTTCGGTTGTTGGAGATATTTTTCTCCTGCACTGCTTTCAGCTTAGCAGCAGTCTATCAAAGCTACGATGGAAACTATGGGGCTTGGTCGATGTTTACGTGGTGCTTCTGCTTCATCATTTCTGTCTTTGTAGTGACTATGGAGCTGATCAGCCTGGATGCAGCCCTGCCTCTTTCCTGGCAGGACTTCACTTCTGCCTTCTCCATGCTGGCCACTCTGATGATCTTCACGACTTCCATTGTCTACCCAGCAACCTTCATACCTTCCTGCAAGAGCTACAGGTGTGGTTATGAAATTGGGTCAACTGTCATGTCTTCCCTCTGCTTCATTGCCTATGCAGTAGAAGTAGGACTCACCAGGGCCAAAGCAGGGGAGCTCAGCAACTTCCTGACCACCATCCCTGGCCTCCTGAAGGTATTTGAGGCCTACGTAGCTTGTCTCATCTTCTCCTTGCTGGGCCAAATTTCCTATTACAGGACATTGCCTGGTCTGGAATGGTGTGTGGCCGTCTACAGCATCTGCTTCATTTTGACCATGGTGATCATTATTCTCACCATTGGACGCTGCCTTGGTTCCTTGCCCATCCCTGTGGAGAAGACTCTCATTGCCTACAACATCTTGGCTGTTCTCATGTACCTTACAGTGGTAGTCATATGGCCTTTCTACAACTTTCGGGACAATCCAAGACCTTCGTGTAATAGTCCTCATGATGCCCGCTGTGCCAATTGGGACAATCAGATGGGAATTACCTTCCTCTCTTTCTTCAACCTCATTGCCTACATTGTGGACTTCGCCTATTCTTACAAAATGGTTTTTGTGACCACACCGGCGTAGATGGCTCTTGTACTCATCTCACCCACCCATGCACGTACGTGTGGAATCCATATTGGCTTATGCTGCCAGACATCTTGAGATCTAAGAAGCACGGCTCCAGGAATATCTGAGGTGATGGCGGTGATGGTACTTCTAATTTTATAATTACGTGATTTAAATTTTGGACTGTTTTATTTTATACTTGTGGTTATGTTGGATGGACCGAGTTCATTTCCTAAAGGAGTTGACCCTATCTTCATTCATTACAAGACCTCTGTGAATTACACCCTGGTTAGATGTGAGCCCTTCAGGGGTGACTAGAAGTTTGATCCAGGGCCTAAAAAAATGATTTTGGAGAAACCAGCAGGCTATAGTCTTTCCAGCTTCTGTTTTAAACTCTAGTTGTGACAAGTGAAAAGATTATGAGCAAAGAAGGAAAATCAGGAGTGGGGAGGAAGACAACTTTAACCATCGCACTGAGCTGAAGACACAATTTTTTCTTCAGATGTGTTCTACAGGAATGTTTTCTTTGCCTTTCATCAGACTATCTTGTTCAAGTTAGATGAAATATGAGATATCACTGCAGAATATGGAGTGGGGGGGTTTTATTGCTGTACTAAGCGGTCAGCTAAAACATGACTTGTTGGATTATGGATTTTGAATAAACCACAGTTGGCAATAAAAAGGAAAAGGCTCCATCAAGTGGAACTTGGATACATCTAGGTAGTTTTCTTGGTAATTGTGTGAGTTGATTTCTGGTGATGTCCCACCTAAGTATTAGCCCCATCTTGCCCTGCATGAAGACCTGTACTATGGACTACCCCTGATAGGCAGACAGAAAGGTGAAGGTAAGATCTCCCCTGAGTCAATTTCAACTGCTGGTGGCTTTATGAACATGGTCATGTTTTGTGGGCAACAATATGGAGGTGGATTGCCCTTGTCTTCTTTCAGCACAGGTGTCAAACTTGTCACGTCACATTGATGTCGCATGATGTATCGTGATGTTTTTTGCCTTTGCAGAGCTGGGCTGGGTGTGGTCTACATGTGATGGATCCAGCCCAGGGGCCGCCAGTTTGACAGCCCTGTCTTACAGGATGGATTGGGGGGGGGTGTTTTTCTTTAGCCTACATCTGTAGGATATCTTCCTAGTCCTCCATCTAGGTCAGAGGTCTCCAGACTTGGACACTTTAAGACTTGTGGACTTCCAGAATTCTGGGAGTTGGTCCACAAGTCTTAAAGTTTTCAAGGTTTGGGACCCCTGATCTAGGTAATGTGCAAGAGTAGATAGATGACTTTGGAGAAGATATGTGGCACTTGTTGGAACAATATGATCTTTAAACTATTAGTGACATATCAGCTCAGTTTGTGCAAACAAAGTATGAGAAAGAAACTTCCTTCAGGAAGGCCAAGGCAGGAAATGAACACAAGAAGAAATAGTAGAATTCTACTTCATTGACGAAGACTTTTGAAAGCCTCTTCCTCGCTCTTAGACCAAAGAAAGCAAAAGTAGGGCAATCTTAAGCCCTTTTCTCAATGTCCCCAGACTGAGCTCATGTTTTACTGCAAGACTCTGCATAATGTCTCCATAATCTCTTGTACTCCTCTACATTACCAGCCAAGCTTCCTTGAGATCAGCCAAGGTTGCGTAAGTGCAAACATCTGGTGGGTCCAATTCATGAGTCCAATTCAGGCTATAAATTAAGCCAAAGTCCTTGGTTTACAAACTACAGTAGGTGCTGAGTTCATACAACATGCTAAACTGAAATGCAACATGAAATTAACATCATATGCGTTCAGAAGACCAATCTGCCATTCATTGGTCCTTATATCTATACTTTATTAAGACTGTAATAAAGATAATAAAACACTCATAGGCACTTAATACCATCCTGGCCTTGGATGATCTCAACTTCAGCTTGTTAGTAACTTTGTGGTAGAACACTGGAAAGTCCCAAGGCAGTAGACGAAGCTGGGAAGTCACAAAACATCCCAGAAGAAGACAAGGCCAAACCACATCTGTTGTGTTGTCAAAAAACAACAACATGTGCATAAAGTTGTCAAGAATGTAGCTTAAATCAAAGGAGACTTACTTTGCACTGTTTGTAACTAATTTAGGGTCTCCGATAAACAGCAGGTGAAGGAATTACGCACTGCCATACATTATGGACCCATATATGCATGTATTATGGAGCAGTGTATTGTTAAATATTTAGATATTTTCAGTTGCACTAATAAGCAATAAAGTGGGTGGATTTTCAGCCTAATTGAAAGCTAACAGCCCTTTTCCCAGCCAATCAAACTTGTTTATAGACCAGAGATGTCCAACCTTGGCAACTTGTGGACTTCAACTCTCATGTTGGCTGGGGACTTCTGGGAGTTGAAGTCTTAAAGTTGCCATATAGTGACATATATAGGTGTAACATTCTTCACACAAATCGTTGGGATGGTGGCTATGAGTTCAATCCTAGGTAGCGGCAGATATTTCTCTCTCTGGGCACACTGAGAATATATCTGCTGAACAAAACTCTGCATTGGCAACAGGAAGGGTATCCGGCCATTCAAACACTCTGCTAACTCCATTCAGTTGCCCAGACTCTGCCCCACAAGGGATTATGGGGTCATTAAAAGAAGGTGATTGTCATAAGTCAAGGACTACTTGTATTTCATTATTCTTTCTTGACCATCTGACTACTGATTGACTTGGCCCAATATCAACCACTTGGTTTTCTTAGAAAGTACATGATCCTTGGTTGCCTACAATTGTTAAGCCTGATATAGGTGGCCCATGCTGTACTGCCCTTTACAAATGGTATATTTGTGATGTCAAGCGACTGTAATGCTGAAGGGAAGGATTAAAGCATTACACCTGTTCCCAGTTTCACTTGAGAAATGACAAGCTGAGTATGTGGTTGATTGGCAGCCAAGGAATGTCCCTTATTGCAAATACACTGGTGATTAATCTGGGTCTCGTTACAACATCCCAGCAGTCTGGCTAAGATGATAGAGTTTGTGATTGGTTGCAACTCCCATGCCAGCCCAGAACTGTTGCAATCGTAGCACTTGAATCATGAGTTGTAATGAACAGCATGACCTATTTACATTAAGGTAGTCCTCATTTAACAGTGAAACAGGCAACTCCATCACTAAGCAAGGCAGTTCCATTAAACGTGGTTGCACCAGGTGGATCTGTGCTGTTTTTATTTTCCAGACAATTGGCAGGACTTCCTTTTTTTTGCAGCATTAATTCTGGCAAAATTTTGCTTGGATTCATCTCCCTATTATCATGATGTACCTTATTACGGTATAGGGTCTCCTGCTTAAGCAGGGGGTTGGACTAGACCACCTCCAAGGTCCCTTCCAACTCTGTTATTCTGTGATGTCAGTTCTGCTACAGTCATTAAGCAAAGAACTCACAGGACCACAACTTTTGGCTTACTGCTGGCTTCTTTCTGGAATTTGCTTGTCCGGAGTCCATTTGGGAAGGGTGCAAATGGCGATCATGTGACTGCGGGACACTGTCATGGTTATACGTTTGAGGAAGAGTTGTAAAACTACTTTTTCAGCACTGTTGTAAGTTTCAAATAGTTGCTAGATGGGGCACTTGTTAGCAGAGAACTACTTAGAACAGGGGTCGGCAACCTTAAACACTCAAAGGGCCACAAAGGTCCTAACCGAAAGCCCCCCGTTCAATTCTGGAGCTGACCGGAAGTCCGGTTCCCCCACCATAGAGTCTCCACACAGTCCCCCACCATAGAGTCTCCTAGCACAGCGTCCTTTTTTCCCCTCTGCTGACCAGAAATCCAGTTCCTCCACCATGGAGTCTCCTCCTAGCATGGTGTCCTTTTTCCTCTACCTCTCCTAACCGAAAGCCCTATCAATTGTGAAGCTGACCAGTGACAGGGAGCCACAGTAGAGGGATGAAAGAGCCACATGCGGCTCCAGAGCTGTGGGTTGCCGACCCCTGACCTAGAACATGGGACTTGTTATATCAATGGTTGGATAGCAGAGGTAGAAATTACGGTTTTAAAAAGTATTATTAGGTAAGCAACTGACCCAGACAGTACGCCATTCACCAGGCACGTATTGTATGTAAAGAGAAAATATAAAAAATAAATGGGGGAAAAAATGGGGGACAGGTTGTGTCTGAGGTGTCTCCCTCTTTTGAGGAAAGGAGAGATTCACTCCCGCTCTCAAACCATCTTATCTTCCCTGAAGGGAAAGTCAGCATTCTTAAAAGGTTGCACCAACCTAAAATGGCAGCTAGAATGAACAAACCATTTACAGGGGATCAGTGGTGGGATTCAAAATTTTTTACTACCGGTTCTGTGGGTGTGGTTTGGTAGGTGTGGCTTATTGGGCGTGGCAGGGGAAGGATATTGCAAAGTCCCCATTCCCTTCCCACTCCACTAACCTGCTTTCCAGCTCCATTCTCCTGTGCAGGGCGACAAAAGAAGACCCAGCCGATCAGCTGCGACTCAATGGGAGGCAGAGCAGAGATGGGACTACTGCCAGTCAGAGGTGTGATTTGCCAGTTCTCTGAACTACTCAAAATTTCTGCCACCGGTTCTCCAGAACTGTCAGAACCGGCTGAATACCACCTCTGCTGGGGATTTGATTGCATCCCAGACGCTTCTCACACCTGGACGGGGTGCTCTCCACATTCTTGTAACAAGGTGCAAAATAATCTCCATGGTTACCGGTTGTTTGAGACTGCTTTTTCCTTTTGGTGAACTCAGTGTTCCAGAACGGCACAGGGAAAGAAATCCAATTCCCCAGCATACACCAAAGACGTCGTTTATTCTACATTTCCCTTTCTTTCCCCCGTCCCCCACTGCAAAAATGAAACAGAAGCTGGGAGTGCTGGTATTTGTTCAGTCTGCCGATGCATTGCTCAAAAATTTATTTATAGTAGCAAACGGGTTTGCAAGAAGGGGTTGGTCTCACTAGCAACTGATTCCTCTCCTGCCCAAGGAAGGTGTGGCATTGTGTGTGTGTGTGTGTGTGTGTGTGTGTGTAAAAGATAGAGAATGCCTGTTAGAATATATGCAGAGTAACCCTTGTGTAGCAAGGATATGCACATTGAAACGGATATGAGAACAGTTATGAATAAATATACAGCCACACAGAGATACACCAAATTGTGTTAATGTTTACTCAAAGAAATAGCACAATCCAAATAAACAGTCCGGGTCATACACGTTTTAACAGTCCAGCAGTATCCAGTTATAAAGTCTTCTTACCCTTTTCATGTCTTTTCCTTTTCATGTCTTTTACAGCAGACAAGTATCAAACCATAATACAACAGATAATCTTCAACAGAATATCAAAGTAAACAGAGTTAGTCAGTATCAGTCCGTATTCAGTCAGAGAAGAAGTCAATATCAGCATCAAGAGAGATCTTCAGTGGGAGAGAGAGTTAAACCATGATCTATAGCTCCCTCTTATGGCAACTTGCAGCATACTCAACCAATCAGAACACAGCATAATACATTACAGTATTTTTCCTTAAAGCTACAGACATATATATTTGTGCTTTATATATTGTCAGCCCAGCTACGTTATGTACATATACATAACAATGCCTCTCTGGCTTCAGCTAAAGAATTTTGCAATACAGGTAGTCCTCAACTTACAACAGTTCTTTGCTGACTCTCCAAAGTTACAACAGCACTGAAAATTGTGGCTTAGGACCTTTTTCACAGTTATGACCTTTGCAGCTTCCCCGTGATCGTGCGATCCAAATACAGATGCTTGGCAACTGGTTCACATGTATGACCATTGCTGTGCCCCAAAGTCTCGTGTGATTCCCTTTTGCAACATTCTGACAAGGCAAAGTCAATGGGGAGGCCAGGTTCACTTCACAACTGGGTGGCTAACCTATGACTCGCTTAACCACTGTGGCAAGAAAGGTCACAAAATGGGGCAAAACTCACTTAACAAATGTCTCACTTTATCAACAGAAATTTCAGGCTCTCTTGTGGTCGTGAGTCGAGGACTATCTACATATAAGATCATCCTCATGTAACGACCCCATAATCCTTTGTGGGGTAGAGTCTGGACAACTGAATGGAGCTGAATGTTTACTGGCCGAATGCCCTTCTTGTCACCAATGCGGAGGTTTTTTTCAGCAGATATATTCCCAGTGTGCCCAGAGAGAGAAATTTGCCTCTACCTAGGATTGAACTCATAGCCTCCTGATTGTGAGGTGAGAGTTCCACCTCTACCACCGCACCACTCATACCTGTATACAAGATGCAAAAGGGGGGAAAAGTACACAATCAAACCCATAACTTATGCCCAACAAGGAAGCATGAAAGCATTACACACACAGGTAAATTCACAAGACACTCTGAGCTGCGTCCTTCCTTCCCTGTCACAATATCCGGTGTTTTTTCTGCTTCCTCTACAAATTGTGTTCCTTGAGAACTGCGCTGAGCCTAATGCTTCGTTTGTTTATCCATGAATCTTTCTTCTACCTCTGGCTCAGTTGAACTCCGAAAATTGGAAATTTCCTCTGAATAACAAATGCACAGCCCCTCTCCTAGAAAAATGAAATATTAAAAAGGCAGAATATTTCCCCTAAAAAGAGTACAAGCTCAGAAGTAGAAACTCACCTCAGAAGCAGCAGCTCACCCCCACCTTTGTTAATGGGTGGGTCATTAAGGCCTGGGCCAGAGTATTCTACATAACAAAGGCCTCTGCCCATCTCACCACCTGGCCTTGGAAGATTACATCAGCCATCACTCAGGTGAAGCCATGTGGTCCAGACAAAGCCTAAGACCCCCACCCCTGGGAGTCTGACAGCCAATAGGATACATTTCTTACACAGGAACAGGAAGCGCTAAGGTGGGGCGCAACAGAGGGTATATAACTAAGGATCTCTCAGCATCTTGGTCCCTCTTTTCCTTCACCCAACATTTTGAAGCATGTGATTGTCCTTTTCACTTTGGAGCTCCAAGCCATGTGGTCCTGTCCATCATTAAACCATCTTTCCAAACAGCCTCCATTGTTTCCAGTGTCTTTCTTCCCCACTTGGAGCTGAACTCAGAAGGATATTTTCTTCCAACACCTGCTAGCGTAAGCTTCGTGAAATGCATTTTCCTTAACGCGCCGCTGAAAAGAAATATACAGTGAAGCAGAATACACGCCCTTCTGCATGGAACATTCTTAATGATATCTGTTTCGTAAGATGTGTTTGGGAGCCTTCCATTCTCCACCATCCAGTCTGAGCTGAAGAAGCTTCTGGCATGAGAAGTGGAACATCTGCAAAGAAAAACCAGAAAGTCCAGTTGCCTCAGGAATAGGAATAGAGCTGGAAGGGACTTGGGAGGTCTTCTAGTCCAGCCCCCTACTCAAGCAGGAGAACACATACCATTTCAGACAAGTGACTGTCTAATCTCTTCTTAAAAACCTCCAGTGGATGAAGCACCCACCATTTCTGAAGGCAAGCTGCTCCGTTGGTTAAGAGCCTTCTCCGTGGGAGCACCTGCCCTCTGGAATCAACTCCCCATGGATCTCCTCCTGACCTCTCCTTCCGCCGAGACCTGAAGACTTGGTTGTTTCAACAGGCCGGCCTGGAATGACCTGGGGGGGGGAGGGTTTGAGGGTTTTAACCTTCTTAACTTTTTAATTGTACTCGGCTTGTTTATTTATTTGTCTTTTTATTGTAAATTTGTCCTGTTTTAATGTTCGCCGCCCTGAGTCCTTAGGGAATAGGGCAGCATACAAGTCAAAGAAAGAAAGAAAGAAAGAAAGAAAGAAAGAAAGAAAGAAAGAAAGAAAGAAAGAAAGAAAGAAAGAAAAGAAAGAAAGAAAGAAAGAAAGAAAGAAAGAAAGAAAGAAAGAAAGAAAGAAAGAAAGAAAGAAAGAAATAATCCTCACTGTTAGGAAGTTTCTCCTTAGTTCCGGGTTGCTTCTCTCTTTGATTAGTTTCCATCCATTGTTTCTTGTCCTGCCTTCAGGTGCTTTGGAGAATAGGTTGACCCCCTTCTTCTCTGCAGCAGCCCCTCAAATACTGAAATACTGCTATCATGTCACCCCTAATCCTTCTTTTCTTTAGACTAGCCAGGCCAAATCCTGCAGCTGTTCTTTATTTGTTCTTCCTATGTCTTAGTCTCCAGGCCTTTGATCATCTTAGTTGCGCTCTCTGCACTTTTTCCAAAGTCTCAACATCTTATTTGTAGTATGGCAACCAAAATTGGTTGTAGTATTCTATAGGAAGTTAACACCCACCCCTCTCCTAGAAAAATGAAATTTATTTATTTATTTATTTATTTGTTTGTTTGTTTGTCTGTCTGTCTGTCTGTCTGTCTGTTTGTTTGTTTGTTTGTTTATGATTGTTTGGACTTATATGCCGCCCTATCTCCTGAAGGACTCAGGGCAGCTCATATCATAAAAACACACATTACAAAATTTAAATTTATTTTAAAAATTATTAAACCCAAGCCAAACAATATCTAAAACCCCCAAACGCACTAAAACCTAAAACATCTAAAAACCAACCCCGCTCCGGTCCAGACCGGCTTGTTGGAACAGCCAAGTCTTCAGACCATGGCGGAAGGAACGGAGGTCAGGGGCCAACTGCAGCTCCAAGGGCAACTGATTCCACAGGACGGGCGCTCCCACAGAGAAGACCCTACCCCTGTGGGTCGCCAGCCGACACTGTCTAGCCAACGGTACCCCAAGGAGGCCCTGTCTGTGGGAGCGCACCGGGCAATGGGTAATCGATGCTGGCAAGAGACGCTCCCGCAAGTACCCCGGCCCCAAGCCATGTAGGGCTATCCTAGGAAATATTAAAAAGGCAGAATATTTCCCCTAAAAAGAGTAGAAACTCAGAAGCAGAAACTCAGCACCCCCACCTTTACTCTGGCCTGGGCCAGCCTATTTTATTTATTTATTTTTATTATTAATTCGACTTATATGCCGCCCCCTCTCCAAAAAGGACTCGGGGCGGCTCACAGCTAAAAATACAACAATAAATAAATTAATTAAAAGTATATTAAACAATTTTACATAACAAAGATCTACTCCAGGTAGAGCCATAATAGGAATTGCCCAAAGCCCTTCCATTACATCATCATCCAGCAAGGCTCAGCCAAGCCTGGCAATAAGGACAGCCTACAGAGTTGCCCCTGCATGGCCCCATGGGAGTCTGACAACCAATCAGAATACAAGCTCAAATTCAAATCCCAACAGGGTATAAAACAATTGCACTCTCAGCATATCAGCCCTTTTTTCTTCACCCAAGGCATGTGATCCTGTCCACCATTAAACCATCTTTCCAAGCAGTCACCATGTTTCCAGTGTCTTTTTCCCCACTTGGAACTGAATCCAGAAGGATATTTCTTCCAATAATTCCAGGTGTGGTCTTACTAGGGTTTTGTAAAGCAGCACTAATACTTCACGTGATCTTGAGTCTATGCCTCTGTTTATACAACCCAAGATTGGGAACAAAAAGCAACTTTGGGACATCCCTGACCTGGCTGAAGGAGAATTTCCATAGACACTTGAGATGAAAGAAACAGACAGACAGACAGCATGCATGAGATATGGCCAATTACAAGCAGTCCTCAACTTACAAACACAATTTTGCTTGGATTTGTTTCCCCAACTTGCACCGTTATCGTTATATACAGTATTACGGTATAGGAAAAGTCCCTTTTAAACTCTGTTATTCTCTCCAGACTTGAAGGCTCTGAAATCAATCCATCCCAAAAAAAAAGAACCCAAATGCTTAATTTTGCTCCCAGGGCACAAACTACATTTAAGAGCCCTGTTACTCAGAGCTGTCTACTCCAATGGAGGAATAAACATACTGTAGACATTTGGCTGGGTGGAAGCTTCTTTCAGCTTTCCTTTAATCAATCCAATTATTTAGATGGATGGTAAATCGATCACTTTCAGAATGACCTGGAAAGGCACCAAATGCATTGTCAATGATTTGATTTTCTGTCTTTGGCTATCCAGAAGACCCCCTAGGGGAGAGTCAATCACCCTCAATTCTGTTGCAAAAGGCTTCACTTCACCGCATTACCTTGCTATTCAAAACACAGGAAAAAGCACATTACCCCTGCTCCTTATTCCCCCCCAAAGACTCTAGGCCTTGAAGCCCAGCCCAGCCCCCGCCCGGATGTTGGCTCATGCCAAAAGAGAGCGGTCTTTATCGCATCTGCACGGAAGCAACCGCTCTCCAGATGGAGAAGTCGCTATAAAAAGCCCGTTTTTGCTGCAGGAACCTCTATTTCAGGCACTGTTTAGCAAGTCAAATTCTCCGCAGCTCTGCATACCATCCACATTCAGAGACCTAGGAATGTGCCTTTCTCCATTTATTAACTATTTCTTCTTTGAAACTTCTTTGATTTAGCTGAACCATTTATACTGTTTGTTAACTATCTAAATGACTTATGGTACAAGTAATCCTTGACTTAGGGGGGAACAATGGCTCAGTGGAAAACCAGCCATTCAGATTTGAGACCTGAGCTCCACGCAATGGGGTGACAGAAAAGAATAGAATAGAATAGAATAGAATAGAATAGAATAGAATAGAATAGAATAGAATAGAACAGAACAGAACAGAAGCTGGAAGGGACCTTGGAGGTCTTCTAGTCCAACCCCCTGCTTAGGCAGGAAACCCTACACTACTTCAGACAAATGGTTGTCCAATCTCTTCTTTAAAACTTCCAGTGTTGGAACACCCACAACTTCTAGAGGCAAGTTGTTCCACTGATTAATGGTTCTCACTGTCAGGAAATTTCTCCTTAGTTCTAGGTTGCTTCTCTCCTTGATTAGTTTCCATCCATTGCTTCTTGACCTGCCCTCAGGTGAACAAAGCAGAGAGTTATGTGGGCTCCAAGGGAAGGATCCAATCTACAGGTTGCCCATTTCAGCCAAAGGTTTGCCACCCAGGGCCAGATGGTGTATAGAGATGCTTCTTCAAAGTCATAGGCAATAGAATAGAATAGAAAATAGAATGGCATAGCGAATAGCATAGCATAGCATAGAGATTATAACCGCTCAAAATCTTTTTTTAATTAAATCAAGAAACATAATAATAAGCCTTCTGGAGAGACAGAAACACAATGCTGGTTTTCAGCAGTCTTTGCAGGACTAAAAGCAGCCAATTCTATACACTCATAAACTTCCAGAAGCTGTGATAAACTGGGAGTGTCGTAAGGCCCAATTTATCCCTTACTACAGAGATTACAGCTATCCAGTGGTTTTGTTTTGTTGTTCAGTCTTCCTTGTACATCTATCCATGGAGATCGGCAATCGGATCTGTTATCCTTTAACCATAATCTAGATTTCCTTTACTTTATGGCTGTCCACTCCCATCTCTCTTCTTGTAATACAATGCTAAGACCTTGGATTTTGTTACCTCCTGTTCAAATAGCTATTTGCAACTGATTTATTACTGGTTTTGAGTCATAAAAAGAGTTTGACTAGACTGAGCTACAACACTTGGTTCCATCAACTGGAGTTCCCTGTTTCAGCTGAGCCATGCTTAGGGAAGGCATCTGAAGAGGAGAATTTTGGGTTCTAGACTTAATGTTCTGCTTAGAACATAAGACAACCATCCACCTTGTTGCACTGTATGGCACTGAATGCTGGACAGCAACAACAACAGATCAAAAGCTCTCTCCGTGTGATGACCCAGGGTGAGATACAAAATAAACAAAGTCACAAAAACAGGTGAAGCCCCCTTTATTCCTTCAACTTGGCTTCAAAGCTACAAATATCCTTGCCTGGAGACAAAAAACTCCCCCACAAACAGTTACGAAAAGGAGGAAATGTTGTTTAAACTAAAAATGCCTATAAATTATAAATAGCAAAAACAACACATAGACCATGCATTCATGTCTCTCCCTTATCCTCTCCTCCATGCATGCCCTAGGATAGAGAGGGGATGGGCCTGGGTCTTCCTCTGACTGCCCAACCAGCCTCTGCCCTTCCCTAGCTTCCTCCACAACCTCCGGAGCCAAACTTCCACTCTCTGTCAGCTGTTCCTGCTCTCCCTCAGAGTCAGACTCCAACAGAGGCATGACACTTCATGCCATGGAAATGCAAAGGCTCCGTTGGATATCGGGCATCTCCCTTCTTGACCACACCACAAATGACACCATTCAACAACATTTTGGTGTGGCACCAATTATAGAGGAGAGAAGGCTGGCTCCGCTGGTATGGAAATGTCCAGAGAGAAGCAGCTTCCACCATGGCCAAGACTGCCTACCAACTAGAAGTCAATGGCCGGCGACCTCATGGGTGTCTAAAACAGAGATGGCAAGACAACATCAACAAAGATATGCAAGCTATGGGCCTGTGCCCTGGAGATGCAGCTGACCATGCAAAGTGGCATTCAATGATCCAAAAAGAGGACCCTGCACTTGCAGGAATACGAGGAGGAGGAGGAGGAGGAGGAGGAGAAGGAAGAGAAGAAGGAAGAAGAAGAAGAAGAAGAAGAAGAAGAAGAAGAAGAAGAAGAAGAAGAAGAAGACAATGACTTAATGTTTTGCTCAAGTCTTCCTTTGAAGCATTCCTACCCAGGAAAGTGGCTTTTTGTTTTCCTGTCTTGTTTTCAGAGTACAGGTAGTCCTTGGCTTACAACAGTTGGCTTAGTAGACTGTTCAAAGTTACGATGGTACTGAAAAAAATGACTTCTGACCATTTTTCACACTTATGACCACTGCAGTATCCCCATGGTCACATGATTTACATTCAGATGCTTAGGAACTGACTCACATTTATGACTGTTGCAGTGTCCCAGGGTCATGTAATCCTCTTTTATATGTCAAGATTCACTCGCAAAGCAGTGCTTTCCGCTCACAGCTTGACAATGAAGCTAGCAGAGGCGGGGTGGGTATGGTTGAACTGTGTGGAGAGCTGGGAGGGAGAAAGGGAATTTATATGAGTTGTTTGCGGCCTGAGAAAATCTCGCAGCTCCAAGGTCAGAAGCTGAAGACTGTATATCCAGAAAATGAAAATTCAGGAAGATTATTGTTCCTTATTATGATGAGTCTATGCATAACGGATCAGCTTAAGACTTAGCAAACTCTAAGCCTAGTTAGTTTTAATGTCAGTTAACAGATTTTTTTTATAATAGTTTGACTCCCTCTACTACTATTGAGCCAAGTACCACCTATACTATATATAAATTTGATTTTTCTTGCCTAAATTGTAGAACCTTACTTTTTTCACCATTGAATGTTCTTCTCCAACTCTTCATTCACATAGGAGAATGAGATTACTGAAATACATATCTTCTGGAAAGGTTCAAAACATCAAGCAGAAGATAGAAGATAGATACGAAGCTTGGCTAGGCTTTTGAAAGTTTCATCTGCATTCACATAAACAGAAACGAGCATGTTTTGCAAAACTAATTTGTAGAGTACACGAGTCTGTGCATCTTGCTAACATTGAAAGGTAAGTCAACTGAGAGAACCATGGTTAATTTAGCAAAGGCAGTATCATGCAAACAACAGTTTCTTAACCATGCATCCTGGGGCGTTTTTTTCTCCCCAGTTTAGCTAGTAAAACTATGGCGGGAGCTTTCCGTGGTTCTGAATTCTGCTCATTGATGGCTTCACACATTGCATTGGACTAAAAAAATGTTGACTTCTTTGTTACTCGGTGCGTTTTCCCAAGGATCACCAGGGTTAATACTGGATATAGGTCAATGTGTTGTGAGAATCCAGCCTTAGGAATTAATTGCTTAAAATTTTGGGTGAATACAGCCAAATCTGGATTGAATTCTATGGTGTTTTTTAATGTTTCCATTGGTCTGTTGAGCATCTCAATTAATTCATTTGCAGTTATTCGACATTTTTTGTCTCTTCTCTTCTGGTAGGATATGTCCCCTTATATATACTGATGGTTTCAATGTCCCTTGACAGATATGCTTGAATGGGGATGGAGAAAGGCTGAATTTGCTTTAATTCAAATATGAATTAAACCAATATTATTTAAGTCTACTTAAAAGGGCTCCTTGATAGGGATTTAATTGCTCCCTCTTCCAATCACTATCATTTAATTTTCATTCAATGGGTCCCTTTTCAAAATTCTAGGGCAGGGCTGTCCAACCCTGGCAATTTTAAGATTTGTGGACTTCAATTCCCAGAATTCCCCAGTCAGCCTGGCTTGCTGGGGAATCCTGAGAGTCAAAATCCACAAGTCTTAAAGTTGCCAAGGTTGGACAGCCCTGCTTTAGACATTGAGAAACTGTATCCTTGTTTATTTGCTCCAACAACTGTGATATTTTTAGATTTCTTCATGAACCCTTCTCTTAGCTTCAAGGCTCTCTGACAAATCATGAACATGAAATGCATTTGTAATTATGCTGTTAATTAAGTCTGCATTAATTCTGCCATGAAATGCTTTAAGTGGAGTGAGCCTTGACAGTGGGGACAAGCAATTGCAGCAGAACATTGGTTAATTATTAGTGCAATGTGCTGTAAAGCCTGCAATTTTGTGTGTGTGTGTGTGTGTTTGTGTTGACCTGCCCAAGTTTGTGCAATGAGGAGGTCAGGAGGATTGATTGTAACAGAGACAGACAGTGAGAAGGCTGGAAGTACTCTATTAATCAAGGAAAGGAAAAAATGGGTTTACATCACATGAATGAATGAATGGATGAATGAATGAATGAATGAATGAATTCTTTATTGGCCAAGTGTGATTAGACACACAAGGAATTTGTCTTGGTGCATATGTTCTCAGTGTACATAAAAACGATACATTCATCAAGAATCATAAGGTACAACACTTAATAAAAGTCATAGGATATAAATAGGCAATCAAATCATACTAGGAAACAGTCAATATAAATCGTAAGGATACAAGCGACAAAATTGCAGTCATACAGTCACAAGTGGGAGGGGATGGGTGATAGGAGTGATGAGAAGATTAATAGTGATAGTAGTGCAGACTTTGTAAATAGTTGGACAGTGTTGAGGGAATTATTTGTTTAGCAGAGAGATGGTGTTCAGGGAAAAACTCCTTGTATCTAGTTGTTCTGGTGTGCAGTGCTCTATAGCATCGTTTTGTGGCTAGGAGTTGAAACAATTTACATTTTAAAAGCACTGGATTTGATTAAATGATTTTGACTTAGGTTTTCCATCCAGAGAATATCCCATTGTCTATTCATGGGGTGACCTCAAAAAATCCCTCTTTTTTTCCTCTCTGACAGCTTCACAATGGCAGGGAGAAAATTATTGGAGGAGCTTACTACAAAAGAACAATCAAGGCTCAGTGGATAAAATATTCAGTGGCCAATCAAAAAAGAAATATGATTTGCTTCTTTATCACTATCCAACAATCTGGACTGTATTTCACAAATGCATAACAGATTGTGGAAGTTTTCTACTCTGTAAAGTAATGGTTGACTGTCTTCTACATTGTCTAATCCTGTGCAGTGTACCTGTAATGACCAGGGATGTGGCACAAAGACAACACAGTCAGAGAATAAGTCTGGGTCCCTTTATTAGCTCCAACTTTGCCCCCAATGTCTTGGTTACCTTCTGGTCTGGAGAAAAACTCTCCCACGAACCTGCAACAGCCTTTGGTTGCAGATATTCCAGTTCAAACATTGTAAACAGAAAACTTCAAATTATAAATCCAACAAGGCAAAATAAGGTAATAACTCTGGCAGGGCAAGATAAGACGTTCCAGAAGTGAAGTAACATGGCAGTAAATCAAACCAGTGGAAGATGCCAGGAACTATGATAACAGCAGCCAGCAGTAGATGAACTCACCGTTTGTTTGCAATAACCACCCCTCCCATCTGCCTCTCCTTTAAACTCCCTCCCCAGGTGTGCCTTGTGAAGAGAATCAAGGCCCTCTCCTCCCTCGAAAGCCATGCAACCCATGTTGCTCTCTTCTCCATTTTTCCCTGCATGCCCTAGTGGACCTGAGTCTTCCTCTGAACCCCCTCTCCCTTGTTCTACCTCTCCCCTGCTCTGCCCAGCCTGACTTTGCCCTTCCCCAGTTTGCTCCACAGCCAATGGAACTACTCTCCCATCCGCTGTCAGCTGTTCGTTTTCCCCCTTCTACTTTCATTCCGTCACTATTGGTTGTTGTTGTTGTTTTGGAAGAAATTGTCTAAGAATTGTCATGGTGAAGGACATCAAGCCTTTCCCATACCAGTTTCAAAGGTCCTTCTCCTTCTTCCTCCCTTTCATCATTCTTCTTGATGTACTAGATGTCAGGCATGAAGGAAAAGGACTGTGTCAGCATTCCAAGTAATGCATCCATGGAAAGCAGAACTCTGAGACAGGTAGATTCCTCAAAGAACAATTTATTGGATACACCATATTGGCACAACTGGTGAAATCCAATTCTGAAAGTTCCCATGGTTTTCACCCAATTAAAAAGTGAAAGTTTCCCCTTCCTCCAAGTAATCAGTCACATTGTCCAATAGAGGTGCTGGATGGTTGCTTGGTTACTCCACTCCTCCTGTCCCCAGCCACCTGTTGCAATGTCCTTGGTTCCCACAGGAAAACTTTTTGTTTGGACTATAAAACCCTAACTATCTATTCCCCCACCCTGCCCATCTCTTCTTTTTCCTTGTGGCAACCCTGAAGCCTCCAAGATGGCCTCATCCAGGTCCACTTCAGGGTTGACAGACCATAAGTTATGTTGCAGTTCAGAAGATTTTATTGCTTAAGCCTACACACAAGAATCTGGTCAACTAAAGTTCAGTACTAAATTGGTGAAAGATAAGGGTCAATGGGATTCAAGGGAGGTTGGGCTTGGACCATTTGTGGCAACATAATGACTCTAAGCTGATGATGCATTTAACTCCACCACCACCTCCCGCGGCTCTGCCTCTACATCAGGTTTCTTTATGCAAGGAATTATTCCAGCCAATGGAAGAACTTTCCATTACAGATAGTATGTGAGTTCAGGAGAATTCTTCAGTGCTTTTCTACAGTGTCATCCTTTCTCTGCAGAGCTATTCACTTGGCTTAAAAGTGTTCAACTTGGCATCCATCAGACACATTAAGCCAAAAAGTCCCAGCATGTTTGGGTTTCTATTATTTCTGGACAGTAGGACAGGAAAGAGGTTTTTAAAGATAGATTGGACTGCCGCTTGACTGACATGGTATAGGATATGCTGCCTGAGCAAGGGGCTGGAGTAGATGACCTCCAAGGTTCCTTCCTGTTATGCTACTATTCTGTTATTCCTTCTGCAGTTGATAAAACACTATGAGAATAGAGTGTTGGACTAGATGAGCCAGAGATCCTATTTAGCAGGACATGCTTTGTGTTCTTATCAACCTATATCAGAGTTAACAGAAACCAGAACTAAGTTCATGCAACTTGCTAAGCTTAGACCCTGATTTGACTACTCCAGTATTCTGTCTTTGTTCTCTCAATCTCATGGCCAGAACAACACGACATGCATTGTCCCCATATTGTCTTGAGTATCATTGTCTCGCATTCCTCTTTTCCAACATAATGTTCCTTTTCTTTTTTGCATTGAATGTAAAATAATTTACTTCACCAGTAGGGGACACTCGCTGGTTTGTTTCTGACTTGGATTGTAAAGTATCGCAACATTTCCAGGTTTTAGAACACGAGTGTCGGTGTGGAAGATATTTTGGGGCATAAACTTATATACTTTATGGACAAAATGGTTCAGGAAATTGATAAGCTTCCATTTTTTACTTACAAGCAATTCCTTTTGTCATACTTTTTTTTTGCAAATTTCCAGACTTCCCCCGCTCCCCAAGCAAAAATAAGTCCATTAAGACCAAACAAGCATCAAAATAAAATCTAGAACAATATTTTTCAAACGTGGTAATTTTCATTGAATCACAATTGCAAGTTGTGAAAATTGTATAACTGATCTGATTTTACTACCTTTTTATTTTTTGCAATAGTCATTAAGCAAACACTGTGATCATTACAGGAACCAAGAGTTCACTTTGGTCCAGTTTTGCAAAAACCCAGAAGTAAATACTGCTTTTTTGCCAAAACCGTCATAAAATCAGGTCATGTGATGCTCCCATCCCATCCTGCTCAAGATTTCCCCTTCTTAAATTGGGCTGTAGTGTTTTGGATTTTGTATCAATTTATTTGTGTTTTTAATCGTGATGCTTCTGACAAAAATAAGCAAGAACAATGTTTTTTAATGGATACAGTTTTATTTTTTTATGATTGTAAGCTGCCCAGAGTTACCTTCAGGTCAAAAGGATGGCCTATACATTTTATAATTAAATGAGAAATTACAAATTTCATGTAAATTTAAATTACATTAGAATTATAAATGATATAATTATAACATTTATTTTAAAATTTCAAGCTGGTTGCGGAGTTCCTGATCTTAGTCTTGCCATCCAAGAGGAGACTGCTGTGAGAATTTTTGAACTGAGTTGTAAGTACCTCCCATAGAAATTGGTTGTGATTTTGAACAGTCGCTATACAACCGGTTGTGAATGCTTTCTCGCCCCATCCCTTGCATATCCCAACACACATTCTGCCACTTCTTTTGACTCACCTCTCTCTAAAAACAAGAGCAACAATTTGTCTAATATGAAAAGGACTCGGGAGACAGGATAGCAGTGTTCCAATATTTGAGGGGCTCCTACAAACACAAGGGAAGGGGGAGGTTAAACTATTTTCCAAAGCACCAAAAGGCAAGACAAGAAACAATGGTTGGAAACTAACCAAGGAAAGATCCAACCTAGATCTAAGGAGAAATTTCCTAAGGGTGAGAGCAATCAACCAATGGAACAACTTCAGAAGTTGTAGGTGCTCCATCAATGGAGGCTTTCAAAAAGAGACTGGACAATCATTTGTCTGAAATGGTGTAGGGTCTCCTGCTTGAACAGAGGGTTGGACTAGAAGACCTCCAAGGTCCCTTTCAATTCTATTATTATATGTTCTACGAAGGCCAAGTTTTTGGACAGCCTGGGCCATGAATAACCCTGCCCTGTTTTCATCAGACATGTGTGACTCCAATTAAGGCTCTTAGCTTGCGTTCCAGCATGTTACCAACAGCCTCACCAATGGTTTAACTAAAAACAACAGCAACAACCATGGTTAAATGAACTGTAAACCAGTCCTAGCTTTCACCAGATGGACAGGCTAGGATGCCAGGTGCTTCAGGTCATCTCCTGTCCTCGCTTCACTTCTTGGCATCACCATGGGCTATGTCACAAAACAGCCATGCATCATTCTAGGACATAAAACTCACCCGGAGTCTAAATCATCAGGTTTACTGCCAAGAAAATAGAGATTCAAATGGAGAAGCCAGAAAACTGAAAAGGCAAACAGAGGGAACCCATTTATGTAGCAGATTAACAGAGTTGGAAGGGACCTTGTAGGTCATCTAGTCCAACCCCCTGCCCAAGCAGGAGACCCTACACCATTTCTGACAAATGGCAGCCTAGTTTCTTCTTGAAAGCCTCCAGTGATGAAGCTCCCACAACTTCCGAAAGCAACTGCTGTTCCATTGGTTGATTGTTCTCACTGTCAGAAAATTCCTCCTTATTTCCAGGTTGAATCTCTCCTTGATCAGTTTCCATCCATTGTTCCTTGTCTGGCCTTCAGGTGGGAAATAGCTTGACCCCTTCCTCTCTGTGGCAGCCCCTCAAATACTGGAAGACTGCTATGACCATGTCTCCCCTGGTCCTTCTCTTCCCTAGACTAGCCATGCCCAGTTCCTGCAACTGTTCTTCACATGTTTTAGCCTCCAGTCTCCTAATCATCCTGGTTGCTCTTCTCTGCACTTTTTCTAGAGTCTCAACATCTTTTTATAGTGTGGTGACCAAAACTGGATGCAGGACTCTAGTTGTGGTCTTACTAAGGCTTTATAGAGTGGTGTTAGTACCTCCCATTTGGGAGATATTAAGACAAGACCTCACTCTGGTGGTCCTTGACTTACAACGGTTCATTTAGTGACCATTCAAAGTTACAGTGGCACTGAAAAGAGTGACTTATGACCATTTTTCACACATGTGACCATTGCAGCATCTGCATGTGATCAAAATTCAGATGCTTGGCCATTGATTCATATTTATGACGGTTGGAGTGTCCTGGGGTCATGCCATCCCCTTTTGTGACCTTCTGACAAGCAGAGTCAATGGGGAAGCCAGATTCACCTAACAACCGTATTACTAAATTCATAACGACCGTGATTCACTTAAGAGCTGCGGCAAGAAAGGTTGTAAAATGGGGCAAAGTTGACTTTAAGACTGTCTCGCTTAGCAACAGAAACGTTGGGCTCAATTGTGGTCGCAAGTTGAGGATTCCCTGTAAAGCATCTGAACTTCTTTCTCACAGATGGTGGAAGGGCAGAACCAAAAGCTCTTTGGGCAAGTCAGCCTGAAATCTCCATCTGCTCTTAATCCAACACTTTGGAAATATTCCTCCTCCTTTCCAGGCTTTGAAGGGTCCCTTACATCAGGTGACTAGTTTTGCAAATTTAAGCCACCTCCTCTTGATGTGCAAATATGGGCAAAGCAGTAGACAAGAGTCTAACTTACTCTATAGAAGTAATTTTTTTCATCGTGCAGTGCAAAAAAACAAAACAAAGCCAACCTCCTCCTACACTTTTCCACTCTTCAATCTCATTCGGGCTGATAAAGCTACCTTTGCTTCTTTCAAGGAGAATTTTGCTGAGTGGGATGTGGTGCTTTGGGGTTTGTCTTCTTTCCTGCGACTTTAGAGCAAGATTAATACAAGCTGAAGAGAAACCACAGCTTGCTTTATACAGTCAGCACCGAGAGAAAAATGTTCAACAGAAAATGCATCAAGAGAATCAAACATGGAAGAAGTAGAAAGATGAGGGAAACAAAGAGAAGGAGAAGGAGAAAGGGAGAGGAGGAGAGTAAGGAGGAGGACAGTTAAGGAGAAGGATTGGAGAAGAAGAAGGAAAGGGAGGAAGAGAAGGAGGAGAAGAGGAGGAGGAAGAGGTGACTTAAGGAGAAGGATTGGAGAAGGAGAAAGAGGAGGAGGAGGAGAGGAGGAGGAGGAGGAAGAGAGTTAAGGAGAAAGAGGATTGGAGAAGGATAAAGAAGGAAAAGGAGGAGAGGAGGAGGAGAGTTAAGGAGGAAGAGGAGGATTGGAGAAGGAAAAAGAGAAGGAAAAGGAGGAAGAGAAGGAGAAGTGGAGCAGGAGGATTGAAGAAGGAGAAGGAAGTCGAGGAGGAGGACTGGAGCAGGAGAAGGAGGATAACTAAAGAAGAGGAGGATTGGAGAAGAAAGAGAAGGAAGGATGATGATGATTGATGATGATGGAGATGTTTCATCCAGAATTAAAACTGCAAAAACATGGCAAGGCCCGTTTCTCTTGCAATGCAGATTATGAAAAACAATGTTACGATGCAGGAGAATTGGCTATCACCATGAGCGCCAGGCTACAAGTCCCCCTCAAGATTATAGCCAGAATCTCAGCTGAATTCAAATGGGGGGAGGCAGCCCCCTCCCTGCAGGAGCCTCAAATTGCCAGCTGACATGGAAAAGTGACTTCCCCCCCCCCCACTCCCTGCTCCTGTGCCAACAGCGTATAAGCCCCCAGCAAGAGAAACATTTCCTTAAAAGTCCATTAATTTCTGCCAAAAAGCAAGATGTGGGTTTCAGTGTTTGGTTGGCACCTTCCAGGGTTCTGGAACTGTGGTGTAAAAAAAATCAGTTCTTCGTGATGTTTTTCTTCTTTTCTTTTCTTTCAAGGCCATTTTGAAAGCGGTTGGCAGAAACAACAGCAGAAATTTTATCCACAGGTCATTTCTGGGATCAGTTTTCATGCCGCTGTTTGAAAGCAAAAGGAGCCTTTTCAATCCCCCCCAAAGTGGCAAGCTAGTAGGCAATTGGCATTCACACAGAACACTTGTGGGTTACTTGTATTGTAGATGGCTTTGCCCCTTCAGCCAAGTGGCTTTGATGCTTCCATGTATGCGGGGAGTGGTGGTGGGGATGTATGTGTGTGTGTGCTGGCTTGACACAATCTGGCATGGGCAGCCTGTAGCAGATAATCCCGTTTTAGTGGATTGTGCCAGCCCAACCGATGGTGGTTTACTTAAAAAAATGATGGTTAGATGCACCAGGGGTTAAATGGTCAGTCTGGAATGTTTCATTGGACATAGAATAACAGAGTTGGAAGGGACCTTGGATCACAGGTGGTATTCAGCCGGTTCTGACCAATTCTGGAGAACCGCTAGTGAAAATTTTGAATAGTTTGGGGAACCGGCCAATCCTACCTCTGACCAGCCCCCATCTCTTCTCTGCCTCCCGAGTCCCAGCTGATCGGCTGGGTCTTCTTTGGTTGCCCTGCACAAGAGAACGGAGCTGGAAAGCAGGCTAGTGGGGTGGGGAAGGAATGGAAATTTTACAGTATCCTTCCCCTGCCACGCCTACCAAGCTGCACCCGCCAAGCCAAGCCACGCCCACCATGCCACATCCACAGAACCAGTAGTAAAAAAAATTTGAATCCCACCACTGCCTTGGAGGGTCTTCTAGCCCAGGAGTCTGCAACCCGTGCCTCTGGAGCCACATGCGGCTCTTTCAGCCCTCTGCTGCAGCTCCCTGCCTGCTGATCCCACCACTAGTTGCCCTCCCCTCCCCATCACTCCTCACCTGGCCTGAGAAGGTAAGGATGACGGTGGGGGATGGAGACTCACTCCATATTCCAGAGCAGGAGGTGACTGGGTGGGAGGGAGTGACGTTGTGTTGGACAGGCCCACCCAGTCACACAAATTGTTAAATTATTGGCTCCCGGTGTTTTTTTTTCTGTGGGTCCAAATGGCTCTTTGAGTGTTTAAGTTTGCAGGCCCCTGTTCAACCCCCTGCGCAGGCAGAAAATGCTAGATGATTTCAAGCAAATGGTTCTCTAATCTCGTCTTAAAAAGCTTCCAGGGTTGGAGCATTCACCACTTCTGGAAGGAAGCCATGCCACTGATTCATTGTTCTCATTGTCAGGAAAATTCTCCTTAGTTCTAGGCTGAATCTCTCCTTGAGTAGTTTCCATCTGCCCTCAGGTGGCTTGGAGAATAGGTTTCAATCAGAACAGAGCTGGAAGGGATCTTGGAGGTCTTCTAGTCCAGCCCCCTGCTCAAGCAGGAGACCCTACACCTTTCGGACAGATGGCTGTCCATCCCTTCTGAAAAACCTCCAGTGATGGAGCCCCCACAATTTCTGGAAGCCAGTCGTTCCATTGTTCTCCCTGTCAGGAAATTTCTCCTTAGTTCTAGTTGCTTGTCTCTCCTTCGTTGCTTCTTGTCCTGCCCTTTGGTGCTTTGGAGAATAGAATAGAACAGAACAGAACAGAATATGGAATAGAATAGAATAGAATAGAATAGAATAGAATAGAATAGAATAGAATAGAATATGGAAAATAATAGAATGGAATAGAATAGAACAGAATATGGAATAGAATAGAATAGAATATGGAATAGAATAGAAAATAGAATATGGAATAGAATAGAACAGAATATGGAAAAGAATAGAATAGAATAGAATAGAATAGAATATGGAATAGAATAGAATAGAATATGGAATAGAATAGAAAATAGAATATGGAATAGAATAGAACAGAATATGGAAAAGAATAGAATAGAATAGAATAGAATAGAATAGAATAGAATAGAATATGGAAAATAATAGAATAGAATAGAATATGGAATAGAATAGAAAATAGAATATGGAATAGAATAGAACAGAATATGGAATAGAATAGAATAGAATATGGAATAGAATAGAATAGAATATGGAATAGAATAGAATAGAATAGAATATGGAATAGAATATGGAATAGAATAGAACAGAATATGGAAAAGAATAGAATAGAATAGAATAGAATAGAATATGGAATAGAATAGAATAGAATATGGAATAGAATATGAATAGAATATGGAATAGAATAGAACAGAATAGAATAACAGAGTTGGAAGGGGCCTTGGAGGTCTTCTAGTCCAACCCCCTGCTTAGGCAGGAAACCCTACACCACTTCAGACAAGTGGTTATCCAACATCTATCCAATAGATTTACCCCTTCTTCTCTGTGGGAGCCCCTCAAGTACTGGAAGGCAGCTATTATGTCGCCCCTAATCCTGATCATGTTTCCATGATTGCCCAGTCCAACGGTTGCTTTGGAAGCCACATCTGCCTCCAGGGGCTCTTATTATCCATTCTCTTCACCCCGAAGCGCATCTCCCAAGCCATTTGGCAGAGCAACCCAGGTCTAACCGGAGGAAAAAGCAGCGCTGGAACCAAACATGAAGGCAGAACAAAAAGCAACGGGTGGAAACCACTCAAGGAGAGAAGCAACCTAGAACTAAGGAGAAAATTCCCGAAAATGAGAACAATGCATCAGTGGCACGGCTTTCTTCCAGAAGTGGTGAATGCTCCAACCCTGGAAACTTTTTAAGACGAGATTAGAGAACCATTTGCTTGAAACGGTCTCGCATTCGCTGCCTGAGCAGGGGGTTAGACTAGAAGACCTCCAAGGTACCTTCCAACTCTGTTGTTGTTCTATGGTCTCGGCAGGGCATTCAGCCAGAAGGGCCCGATCCTTAAACTCATATTGGCCGCGATGGGCCTCGTGTTTCTTTTTGGGAAGGGGCGCGCTCCACGCTTCCCGGGCGCCCACCTCTCCAGGAAGGGTGCCCGGAGGCAGAGATGCGCCGGCGGATTTTCTCCCCTAGGGGTCGCCGGCAATGCCAGTCTCTGACAACGGGGGGGGGGACGCGGGGGGAGAAGCCCCCGGTTTCAGCCTCGCCCAGCAAAGCTTCGCCTTCGCTTTCGCGGCTGCGGTGGTCCGAAGGGACCGGCCGCCGGAGCGGCTCTTGGAGAAGCCGGTTCGAAGGTGAGGAGACCCGGGAAGGAAGGAGGGCGGCGGCTGTGCCGAGGAAATGCAAGAAAGGGGAGCGGGCGGGGGAGGCGGTTTTCCGGCTGGTGCCCTCCTGGTGTGCTGGACTACATTGCCCATCATCCCGTGCAGGAAATAAGGGACCGGGGGAGGGCATGCACCAAGGAAGACTCCCTCCGAACGAAGGGAAAAACGTTTAGACGGGCAGGGGAAGAAAAGAGGCTCTCCAGGGCAGCCGTGGCAAGAGAGGTGTTGCATTCCCACGACTCGCTTCTCTGGGGCTAACTGAGGTTTCCCCGAGTATCCTCGCTGGCGGGAGTTTCAGCGCCTTATTAAACTCCTGAGTCAAGGTTTGCCGGACTCGGGAGGCTTCTGGCCACTGGGGCGACGCCGACCGCGGCTGTAACCCGTTGCCAGCCCGGTGTCTCGCGTGCGTCGTGAGAATCCACCCGATTTCTTGCCATAAGGGGCGGAAAGGGGAACGGCGGGTGAGGAAGCGTGCGGTCGGTCCTCAGCAGCTCGGGAAGGATCGACTAAGTGAGCAGGACCCGGGAGCGGGAAGGGGATCCGGTTCTTTGGGGAAACTTGAGCGGTTTCTCCCTCCCCCCGGCGGGGGCTCAACCTGGAGGGCGCGCACCGGCTCTTGCCAGGGAGGAAGAGCCGGGTGGGAATCGCAGAGGAAGAAAAACCACGAGGAGGAGGAGGAGGAGAGACTGCCCCGGTCCCCTCCCTGTCGGCTCCTCCTGTCAATCACCTTCCCGCCCGCGGTTCTTTAACAGCGCCCACCACCCACGCCAGGTTCTTCGCTGAACCCCGCCCGCGCTCCCTTCCTCCCCACCACGGGCAGCCCCGGAGACTGTGCTCGGCGGCGGGCTCACCTTGAGGCCACCTGGTGCCTTTGTTCGCTGCCAGGTAAGCCCCGGGCGGGGAGGCGGGAAAGGGCGAAGCAACCTGGGATTCGCGCTCCACGCAGCAACCCGAGAGATCAACTCATAGGACAGAAGTTGCCTTCGGAAGTTGTGGGAGCTTCATCCCTGGAGGCTTTCAAGAAGAGGCTGGACTGCCATCTGTCAGAAATGGTGTAGGGTCTCCTGCTTGGGCGGCGGGTTGGACTAGAATAGATGACCTACAAGGTCCCTTCCAATTCTGTTAATCTGTTTCTGCTCCAAGGTGTTCTTACTTCCCAGTCCCTCACCTCTCCAAATTCCTTTCAAGTTTCCAGTCCTGGGTGTGCTACAGGGGGAAAACCCACTGAATACCAAAGGTAACTGGCTCGAGGTCTTGTAGAAGTCTTGATCTGGGTGTCCCATGGTCACAGTGGTGCACTGCTTAGAGTGCAGTACTGCAGGCTACTTCTGCTGACTGCTGGCTGACTGCAATTTGGCAGTTTGAATCTCACCAGGATCAAGGTGGACTGAGCCTTCCATCCTTCCGAGGTGGGTCAAATGAGGACCCAGATTGTTGGGGGTGATATGCTGAATGTAAATGGCTTAGAGAGGTCTGGAAAGCACTATAAAGCAGTATATAAGTCTAAGTGCTATTGCTGTAGTTGATTGGATGTTGCAATAGGAGCCCTGGTGGCACAGTGGTTAGAATGTGGTATTGCAGGCTGACTCTGCCCACAGTATGGAGTTCAATCCTGACTGATTCAAGGTTGACTCAGCCTTCCATCTTTCCCGAGGTGGGTCAAATGAGGACCCAGATTGTTGGGGGCAAGAGGCTGACTCTGTAAACCACTTAGAGAGGGGCTGTAAAGCATTGTATATAAGTAAGTGCTACTGTTATAGCTATTCAGCATGGCTGGGATTTAGAGGGATTGCATGGGGACTCAGCTAAGGTGCACCATAGGCTTTGGAATCAGCTGAGGCTGCTGAGCTCAAATCTTTCTCTGCCTGCCTTTGATGGAAGTATTGTCACTCCAGCAAAAGATACTCTGTCTTAGTTGCACTTCCTTAAGCCTTGAGATTATGTGGGAAAGACTACTGGAGTTTTTCTTTTTAAAGGAACAGGTACCCATCTTTGAAAATGATTTGGTTTGAAATGGGGCTGACCCTTGGTGATGTGCTGAAGGACTAGGATTTGGGTTGTGGGAAGGAGTGGAGCCTTTGAGCATGGATGCTTTCGTTTCTCAGTCACACAGTTTAGCTGGATTTTCTGAACAAGCAATTGCACGAAAGGCCTGGCGCTGTACTACTCAGTGAAGGAAAGTTTGAATTGCCTGGATGGGGGATGGTCACTGGTTTGACTTTTCTGACCCTTCTGTGATCATCAACACTGGCAGGGGAATGGATTCGGCACAGAATAGAGGAGCTGAAATGATCCTTTGCGATCTTGAGATCACCATTTCCAGCGTTTTTAGATCAACCACTGACTTTTAAACCAGGGGTCTCCAACCTTGGCAACTTTAAGCCTGGTGGACTTCTGGGAGTTGAAGTCCTCCAGGCTTGAAGTAAAGCTGCCTGAGGAATTCTGGGAGTTGAAGTCCTCCAGGCTGAGCTGGCTGGGGAATTCTGGGAGTTGAAGTCCTCCAGGCTTAAAGTAAAGCTGGCTGGGGAATTCTGGGAGTTTAAGTCCGCCAGGCTTGAAGTAAAGCTGGCTGGGGAATTCTGGGAGTTTAAGTCCGCCAGGCTTAAAGTAAAGCTGGCTGGGGAATTCTGGGAGTTGAAGTCCGCCAGACTTGAAATGGCCAAGTTGGAGACCTCTGTTTTAAACCTTACAGAGCACTGGAGAAGTTGAATGGATCTGCCTTTTGTCTCCACGCCCAGCTGATTTTGCTCTTTGAGACTTATCAGGCATTCTGCAAAGCCACTCATCCCCCATCTCCATTCCCTGTTTACTTTTGACTCTGTGGGGTTATGCTCACACATGGCGCAAAGCTTTCCCCATGTTGTGCAAACGGAGACAATGGAAACGATTGAGAAAACCCTGGCTCCTGTTAACTACAGGTCAGTGTTATGCAAATACAGCCAGCAACTCTTAAGTTTGGCATCCCTGGAGACATAAAAATGTCCTTTGGTCATTCATCCAGAAAAACAAGGGAGTTTTTTGCACATGATGAGTCTGAATGGGCAAAAATCCTGCTCTGGTTGTCTGTGGCTCTGATAGTTTGTTGCTGGCTGAACGTCTTGCCTGAATCTAGATATTGTCATTACCCTGGTAAAGTATATATGCCTGCTGTGCTAGGGATGGGCTCCCCAATCCTTCCTTAAACAACCCACAGCTCAGTGTGATGCACAAATCAGATTTAGAACCACACAAAATCCGGGCAGCATCTTTGCTTGTGGGGAGGGGTGTCTTAAGTTGAAGCTGTCCAGTTGTCTTTCAAATTCCCACCCCCTTCTTCCCAGGAGAATGAATAACTCAATTCCCCCTGGACACCAGTGTGAAAATTTGAGGCTACTTGATAAAACATTCCAGAGGCAAAAAAAAGACTTTATTCTATGAGGAAAAGCTGGAGGAAGTGACTTAAGTTTAGTGAGTTGATTGGAGTTAGGATAGATTTTTATCAATCTGATTTATATAGTTCATTGAAAGTTTTAATGTAAGTTTTGTGTTTAGGTGTGGGTTTGAAAATGTGTTCTTATCCTTTGTATATAATGCTTGAGTAATTCCTAAAGCTTGTAAAATATTGAAATGAATGTGAAGGTATTAATGTGAAGAGGAAGTTTTTTTAAAAACCAAGACTTCAAGAATATTTATATTCCTAACATAGGATATTCGTATATTCCTAACATAGGTACTTTCAAATTCACTTTCAATAATATTTTACAAGCTTTAGGAAAGGTAGGTAGGTAGGTAGGTAGGTAGGTAGATAGATAGATAGATAGATAGATAGATAGATAGATAGCAGACACAATAGATTAGATGGTAGGTAGGTAGATGAATTCAAAGATGCATAGATGGATGGATGAAGAGAGAGATAGGATAGAGAGAGAGATGATAGATACATTACATACATATAGATACATTACATACATTAGCTATATAGACAGACACAGACACAATAGATTAAATGATAAGCTGTAGGTAGGTAGGTAGGTAGGTAGATAGATAGATAGATAGATAGATAGATAGATAGATAGCAAACACAATAGATTAGATGATAGGTAGGTAGGTATGTGGGTAGATTGATTGATTATAGGTAGGTAGGTAGGTAGATGATAGATAGATAGATAGATAGATAGATAGATAGATAGATAGATAGCAGACACAATAGATTAGATGATAGGTAGGTAGGTGGGTAGATTGATTGATTATAGGTAGGTAGATAGGTAAGTAGATAAGATACAGATACAGATAGTGTGTGTGTGTGTGTGTGTTATCACCTGTTGTTTTGCTGTTTTGTGGATTTGGAAACAGATCTGAACAAGCAGTGGAAAAACACAGGAGACTCACAAATGGAAGATATTATCTGACTAAGCTTTTAAGGTTGCTCCCAGAGACTTGGAGTTTGCTCCCTGTGTTCAAAGACCCTTCTCAATTCAAGAAGCTGAAAAGCGAATGCTGTCCCTCATTACTTTTCCAGAAAATGTTATTTCATTTTCCTCCCTTTCTTAAAGAACCAAAGAAAGGAACCATCTCACTATTTTTTTTTCTAATTAGAGGACTGCATCTTTGAATTTTGGGCACAGGTTCAGAGCATCTTAGGAAGCAGTCCCAAAGAGCCATGTTGGAGCATGCACAGAGAACTTTGTGTTCATGCTCCAAAGCTGGTGTTAGTGGAGAAACCTTCTACTAGCTACATGCTTATGGAGATTCTCCATCAACCAGGTCATAGTTGTTCCAAAGGTGGTTTTAGAAGAGGCAACTGGACTTTCTTGTTTTTTCTTTTGAAGTCGTTTCACTTCTCATCCAAGAAGCTTCTTCAGCTCTGATAGGATGGTGGGGAATGGAAGGATTTATACTCCTTGCAGACAGCTGGTCATTTGCATCATTTTAGAGGGTCATTGAGGCCACTTGGAGATTTGTCTGCACTACTATTACTATTAAACTTCTCATCCCTCCTTATCACCCATCCCCTCCCACTTGTGACTGCATGACTGTAACTGTGTCGCTTGTATCCTTACAATTTATATTGACTGTTTCCTAGTATGATTTGATTGCTTATTGTACCCTATGACTGTTATTAAGTGTTGTACTTGATGATTCTTGATCCTTTATTTTATGTACACTGAGAGCATTTGCAACAAGACAAATTCCTTGTGTGTCCAATCACACTTGGCCAATAAAGATTTCTAATCTAATCTAATCTAATCCATGCATAGGGGGAGCTGCTTTTTTTAATAATAAATTTTATTGAATAAATGTTAAAAACTATTGAACACAGTGCGACTTTCTTGCCCATCATTTTGGCCATACAAGCTATGTTATAGAGATACACATAATGGTTAATTTCCTTTTTCCTTTATGTTATTGGTATAGTACTAGCTGCATATTATTTCTATTTACATTTATCTCCATTTATCTATAATTATCTACATATTTACAACCATTTTTTATACTCATGCATCTGTATCATCTTGTATTTGTCCATTACATGCCATTCTCTTTGGTTTACAAAACTTTAGCTTTCATTCATTCCATCAACCCTTTCTTTATTTTTCCTTGACTCTAGCCATTGATACATTTTACTCCAGACTTCATAATACTCTGTCTCATGCTTAGGGGGAGCTTATATTCCATTTTAGTTGGTGTTTTTTTTTTACAAATATTCCATCTTTCCTTTAAACAGTGTGTCATCTGGGTTCAAATATCTTGTGCAATAATATTTCTGGTTAATACCATACATACCTTACCATAACAACAATTACTACATTTTTATTTTAAACTACTATACATGATATATCTTATCATTGTAACCACCCCCTTCTTAACTCCTTCCCTTCTATATTCATATATGTTCTATGTATATATATTCTATATTCATATATTTAATTTCTAATTTCCATTTTTCTTTTCCAACCATTGATAAAATAATTCCCATATCATACAATATTCAGTTTGTTCTTTTTCTTTAATTGCCAGTGTTAATCTATTCATTTCTGCACATTCTAATATTTTCCTGATCACATTCTCTTCTATCGGAATCTTTTCACTTTTCCAGTTTTGAGCAAATACTATTCTAGCTGCAGTTAATACATGAATGATTAAATATGTCTTTTCCTTGCTATAACTTTCAGGTATCATCCTTAACAAAAAATACTTCAGGTATGCTGCTTTATCATCTTTTCCAACCACGTATGTATTGTTGTGCAAGATCTCTTGGCTTCTACACATGTCTACCACATGTGGTAATATGTTCCGGGTGTTTGGTGGCATTTCCAACACTTAGCTGATTTATCTTTGAACATCTTTGCCAGTCTTGCCAGCGCAAGATGCCATCTATATAAAACATCTTATATAAGTTTTCTTTATATGCTGTTGACATCGTTAATTTATAATTTCTATCCCAGGTTGATAAAGCAGGTTGACATCCCTTTAAAACAACAACAACAACAACCCAGAGAATTCCTGCTGGGCTTTGCATCTTGCTGGTGGCAACTCTTGTTAATTTGCTTTCAGATCTTTGAAAGTTTTTTTCCAAAACAGGATCTTCTTCCAATTGTGATATTCAGCCAAATTCCTCTTGGCTGTAGTTTTAACTCAGGCAGCTAATTGTTAAACATTAAGGAGAGCTTCCTTATCGCTGGAAGGCTATTTGAGTTGTGTGGCTTTACAGCCATTTTATAAATAAAAGGTTGGATCGAATTTGCACATGGTTTTGCTAGCTGTCTGTGTGTTTGGAAAAAGGAGTGGGTAGGAAAAACTCCTTTTTGCCCCAGGGTGAGCTGGGCTGTGTTATTTACACACTACATAAGTACACCTCAGTGGCCTTTCAAAGGAGTGCTGCAGTTGAGAATGTAAAAAGCATACAAGCTAATCCCATCGGGAAGATTTATCCTTGCAGAAAAGGAAGGAGGGCTCTACTGCTCTGAGGTTGGTGTTGCTTCTGAGGTAAGTTTTCCACGAAGCATTGCTCAATAAGAGCTTCTTTACATCGCTGTTTCTCAAAGCGGGCAACTTTGAAGGGTGTGTGGACTTCAGTTCCCAGAATTCTGAGAGTTGGAATCAACAAGTCTTAAAGTTGCCAAGGTTGAGAAATGCTGATGTAGCGCATTTAGAATGAGTGCATAAAATAAAACAGGATAGATGTATGTGTAAAGTAAGATTAAGGAAGGAAGGAAGGAAGGAAGGAAGGAAGGAAGGAAAAGGAAAGGAAAGGAAAGAAAAGGGAAGGAAAAAAAGGGAAAGGAAAGAAAGAAAAAAAAAAAAAGGGAATGAGAACGAAGGAAGGAAGGAAGGAAGAAGAGGAGGGGAGAAAAGGAAGGAAAGGATGGATTCTGGAATTTGAAGTCCCAGAAAGTTGCCATGGTTGGAAACATTGTTCTAAATGAAGATAATATTTGGTGGATTGTGATGTGATTGTTGCAATGAGCTACACAAAATGTTTGGAGGATGTTTTGCAGCTCATTTAAGCTTAATTGGGGCAAGTTTGCTCTTGCAATTGGCCTACCCTGCAGGGTGGTTAGTAGGAAGCTTGAAAGGATGAATGGAAACCGGGGTTGAGAAAATTACAATTTCAACAAACTGTTCTCTGGGCACAGAAAGTTCTGCCAAAGGAATGCCCATGGAGAGGCTCAGATTTATGGCTTTTATTTGCAAAACTGGTGCATGTTTAATTATCTGGTTAGAATAGAATAAGAATTAGAATTAGAATAGAATAGAGTAGAATAGAATAGAGAATAGAATACAGAATAGAACATAATACAATAGAATAGAATAGAGAATAGAATAGAGAATAGAATAGAATAGAGAATAGAATAGAGAACAGAATAATACAGAATAATATAAAACAGAACAAAATAGAACAGAATAATATAGACTAGACTAGAATACAGAATACAGAACAGAATAATATAAAACAGAACAGAACAGAATAATATAGAACAGAATAGACTAAAATAGAACACAACATAATACAAATATAATACAAATACAAACCTTTATTGGCCAAGAGTGATTAAATACACAAGGAATTTGTCTTCGGTGCAGAAGCTTTCAATATATATGCAAATATGTCAACAAGGATTCTTTTACAAGGTTGTTTCACAAAAGTATCCCAAAAGAGCTTGAACTAGATCAGAGGCCTTGATGGCTGGTAGGTGAACAGCATAACTCACCAAAAGTTCTGGCCATAGCCAGAAAGCTCTCGGTGTCGTTGATAATAGCTGGTCGAGAGGCGATGCACTGTGCTGCCCAATGCTGCTCTGACAGCAGGCAATCCAAGCAAGATGGTCGCTTGGCTACAAAATGCAGCAGGGTCACCTTGGGCCAGGTGTGCTCAGCCTAAGTTACCTCGCCGATCAGAAACCAGGGCAGGTGAGCAGCCAGGGAATGGTTCGGCCTGCCGTGTGCTCCTTGGAGGGAGAAGGGAGCAGAGGGAAAGAAGGGATGAAGGAGCATTGCTTTTGACACATGGAAGCTGTTTTTGAGGTATGTTACCTGTGCAGGTGTGAACAAACCTCAGTTGCGTAGGGATAACCTGGAAGTAGATCTGCATTCAAGAGGGTTTAGTTAGTGCTGTTTCTCAAATCTGGACGCTTTAAGGTGAGTGGCTGTCAACTTGCGGGATTTCCCAGCCAGCAAGCTGGGAGCTGAATTCCATCCACCTGAAAGTGGCCAAGTTTGAGAAATGCTGGTTTAATGCATCTGTGGTAGGAAAGAAATTGCGGATGGCATTCTGTGGATCAGACGAGGAATAGCCTGAACCCTGGTTCTCTTCTGCTTTGCTGTAGCTCCTTGGGATCAAATTACAGCTAACTTGGAATATCAGTTCCTTGTATGCTTGCTTGCTTGCTCCTTCTCTGTTTCCTTTCTTCCTTGTTTCTTTCCTTCCTTCCTTTCTTCCTTCTCTCTTTGTCTCCTCTCCTTCTCTCTCTTTCTCCTTCCTTCCTTAATCTTCCTTCCTTCCTTTTTTCCTTCATTTTCCTTCTTTCCATCATTTATTTATTTATTTAAATATTTAAATATTTATTTATTTAAATATTTAAATATTTAACTTTGCCTTTATCTCCCATCATAAGGAGATTTTTTACCAAGCTGAGATTGGACCAATTTCAAACAAACATGCTTTGGGGCAGGTATAGGGGGATCCCTGTAAGTGAAAGAGTTTGTTTATGTGGGACAGGGGAAGTTGAAACAATGTCCCATGTAATTTTTGATTGCCCCCTGTACTCAGATTTGAGGGAACATGAGCTGGACAGGATCTTTTATACCAACACTCATACGTCTAAAGAGCAGTTCTTGCAACATTGTTTGCTAGGTTTTAATTTGCATTTGGTGAAATGGATTGCCAAATTTGCCGTAAAGTTGATTGAAATAAGGACAAAGTTGATGCAGCAGAGTGTGGTAGATTGTAGGAAAGATCACTTGATTTAAAGAATGTAATTTTAAAAATAGTTTTAAGACTGTTTGGGGTAGATGCAGGGGTGACATTGTAATATAATTTTAATCATATTTAACCTGTATCTTAAATCATTGGATTCAATCCCGATTCCATTTTGGGTTGTATTTTATTCTAATATTATTCTGAATTGCAATTATTCAATTCCATTTTGGGTTGCTTTTGTCAAATTTTAGTGGTGTTTTGTTTTTAGAACTCTGCATTTTGATATGGCCCAAGGGCTAATCAATAAATAAAGATTATTACAAGATTACATGAAATGAATACATATAAGAAAAATAAAAGAAGGAATAAAAGAAACAATAAAATGAACAATAGGACAGGGACGGTAGGCACATTGGTGCACTTATGCACGCCCCCTACAGACCTCTTAGGAAAGGGATGACTGTCAATAGTAGACAGTCTAAGGTTAAAGTTTTTGGGGTTTGGGGAAGAAACCACAGAGTCAGGTAGAGTATTCCAGACATTGACCACTCTGTTGCTGAAGTTGTATTTCCTGCAATCAAGATTGATGCGGTTTACCTTGAATTTGTATCTGTTGTGTGCTCTTGTATTGTTATGGTTGAAGCTGAAGTATTCATTGACCGGTAGGATATTGCAATGTATGATTTTATATACTATATTTAGATCGGACCAAAGGCGGTGTAGTTCTAGGTTTTCTAGGTCTAGAATTTCAAGTCTAGTGGCATAAGGTATTCTGCAATGAGTAGAGGAGTGGAGAACTTTCCTTGTGAAGATTTCTGGACTTTCTCAACTGTGTTAATATCAGATATGTGATATGGGTTCCAGACTGATGAGCTGTATTTGAGTATTGGTCTGAGTATCTTCCTTCCTTCCTTCATCTTCCGTCCTTCCTTCTCACTCTCTTTCTCCACTTCTCTCCTCTCTCTCTTTCTCCTTCCTTCCTTCTCTCTTTCTTTCCTTTGCTTCTCTTTCTTTCTCCTTCCTTCCTTCATCTTCCTTCCTTCCTTCCTTCTTTCCTTCATCTTCCTTCTTCCTTCATCTTCCTTCCTTTATCTTCATTCCTTCCTTCCTTCCTTCTCACTCTTTCTTCCCCTTCTCTCCTCTCTTTCTCCTTCCTTCCTTCCTTCATCCTTCCTTCCTTCCTTCCTTTTCCTTCCTTCCTCCCTTTCTCTCTGTCTCTCTTTCCCTGCCTTTATTATGTTTATAAACAACCCAAAGCATTATCTTCTCCAGGCCCTCCCAAACAACGTTCTGAGTTTCTACCACCTTCCTCCGTTTTATAGCCTAGGATGAAAAATTAGGTGGAAGATGGATGTTGTGCTTTGTTATCAGCCAGTTTTTCCCCTCCCCTTCCCTTTCTGAAAAAAGAAAAAAGAAACGAATCTTGGAAATATAATTCCACTAAATGAATCATCGCACGTGGAGGTGTCTTAATTTAGTCTGAGAACAGGCAGCAGAATTCAAGCTTACCTCGAAGGTGGAGTTCTCCGTTCCAGAAGATTCTCAGTCTCATGTAGGTAGAAACGATCTGTAATCCAGAAAGAGGCAAAGAGAGAGTTTTGCTTTCCTATATTGAGAAAGTAGCCTAAATCCTGGCCTTGGGAAGTGATTTGGGGACATCAGCTTCTCTCCTGCAGCTTTCCAGAGATCTAGTAAGTTTCAGCCTGTAACTTGGAATTTGTCACTAAGCCTGCAGTGTTAGTCTCCAGGACATTCATTTCTGCTTTCCTCATTAATTGCCTCACATTTTTATGTTGAGCTCTGGAGGAACATGGGGTTTGAGCAAAAGAAGAGAAGAAGCTTTAGAAAACGGTACAAAAAAGAAATATATCTGGCAGAGAATCCGCTCTTCTGCAAAAAAAAAAAAGCAACCAAGATTATTAGGGACTGGAGGCTAAAACATATTTAATTTAATTTAATTTAATAATTGGACTTGTATGCCGCCCCCTCTCCGAAAGACTCGGGGCGGCTCACAACTAAAACAACAATAAATACATTAAAAAACAAAGAGTACAAGCCCAGATAAAAACGATTTAAAACCCCCTCCCCGAGATGTCAGTCCAGCCCGGCCTGTTCAAACAGCCAAGTTTTCAGATCGTAGCGGAAAGAGCGGAGATCCGGAGCCAAACGGAGTCCCATGGGGAGTTGGTTCCACAAGGCGGGAGCCGCTACAGAGTAGGCCCTTCCCCGGGGCACCGCCAGTGACAGTGTCTTGTGGATGGTACCCCGAGAAGCCTGTGCGCTCACACAGGGCGATCGACATTCGATGTCGGCAGGAGACGCTCCCGTAAATACCCCGGACCCAAGCCATGAAGGACTTTGAATGTTAATACCAACATATGATGCACAGTTGCAGGAACTGGACATGGCTAGTCTAGTGAAGAGAAGGACCAGGGGAGACAGGATAGCAGTCTTCCAATATTTGAGGGGCTGCCACAGAGAGGAGGGGGTCAAGCTATTTTCCAAGGGACCCAAAGGCCAGACAAGGAATAATGGGTGGAAACTGATCAAGGAGATTCAACCTGAAAATGAGACATTTTCTAACACAGCAATCAACCAATGGAACAGATGTAGCCTTTGGATGTTGTGGGAGCTTCATCACTGGAAGCTTTCAAGAAGAGATTGGATTGCCATCTGTCAGAAATGGTGTAGGGTCTCCCGTTTGGGTGGGTGGGGGTTGGACTAGATGACCCACAAGGTCCCTTCCAACTCTGTTAAAACTGAGCAAGGGCAAAGATTGGGATGGCCTTCTCTATGCCTTTTTGGTCCAACAGCTGCTCCTCCCCTGACTTAAGAGATAAGGAGGCTGGTGACCTCACAAGGGCTCCCCAAGCAACCCATCATGAAGTCGTGAGCCCAACCATGGTTGGAGCAAGAGGGAGAGAAATCTGCTTGGAGACTTGGCCATTTGTAGCTTTTAACTTGCCAGATGTGCACCAGAGCTGGTCCTTGAGTTGTTCTAAAGTCTTGTTCTCTTCCCCAACCTCTGGTGGGGAATTCCTGTTTCCTACAGGAATTGATGTTTTCCTTGAGGAATCTCATGGGGCCACTGGGTTGGTGACGAGTCCCCATTTCCATCTGAAGAGGACACCCCAAACCTTGAAGCAGCAATGCTGGTGAAGGAATACCGGATTTGTATGCCTCTCACCACTGAAGAGGTAAGGTTGAGTTCCTGAAACTGTGGGGAAGGAATGGAGAGGTTATTTATTTATTTATTTACTTACTTACTTACTTACTTACTCACTCACTCACTCACTCATTTATTTATTTATTTATTTATTGGACTTGTATGCCGCCCCCTCTCCGAAGACTCAGGGCGGCTCACAACTAAAACCAACAATGAACAATAAATTACTTAAAAAAATATTAAACAATCACAAGCTCAATTTCGCTAAAACCCCAATATACATTATAAAATTTAAGATTTCAAACCCCCTCCCCCAGGAGGTCAGCACAGCCCGGCCTGTTCGAATAACCAAGTTTTCAGGTCGTGACGGAAGGTGCGAAGGTCAGGGGCCAAACGGAGCCCCAGGGGTAGTTGATTCCACAAGGCGGGAACCGCTACAGAGTAGGCCCATCCCCAGGGCACCGCCAGCTGGCACTGGCTCACTGATGGCACCCTGAGAAGCCCCTGTCTGTGCGCTTGTACAGGGCGGTTGGCACTCGATATTGGCAGGAGACGCTCCTGTAAATATCCCGGACCCATGCCTTGCAGGACTTTGAATGTTAATACGAAAACCTTGAATCTCACCCGGAGGGCAACCGGCAGCCAATGCAGTTCGCGCAGGAGGGGTATAACATGGGAGTATCAGGAAACTCCCATCACTGCCTGCGTGGCCGCATTTTGCACCAGCTGCAACCTCCGGATGGTATGCAAGGGCAGTCCTAAATAGAGAGCGTTGCAGTAGTCAAGTCGGGAGGTAACAAGTGCATGAGTGACCGTGCACAGGGCATCTCAGTCCAGAAATGGGCGTAGCTGGTGAACCAGCCGGACCTGAGCAAAGGCCCCCCTGGCCAAGTTTGGTAGTCAGCCAAACTTCCTTGGAGCATTCACCCAACTGGAACCTTCCTTGCTAGCTTGTTGCAAGATACTTATGGGCTGGAGGAGTTGGGGCCTGGGGGGATCAAAAGTTTGGAGATAGATTACATGAGCTGCTAGAGACTGCAGATCATAGAACAGTGTTGCTTAATCTTGGAAAACTGGAAGATCTGTGGACTTAATCTCCCAGAACTCCTCAGCCAGCAAGGGGAGAATTGCTTGTTGAAGAATTCAGCTGCTGGCTACAATTGTTGGCTGGAGAATTCTGGGAGTTGTCCCACACACTTTCAAGTTCCCAAGGTTGAGAAACACTGCTATAGAAGAAGGAAGGAAAGTGGCTGGGATAGGCACCCTCCCCAGTTTCTAAATTAGGAACCAAAACTTTGAGGGCATCATGAGGCCGCCTACCTATACTCTTTGAGAACCATGTTTCTCAACTTCAGCAATTTTAAAAAGGTGTGAACTTCAGCTCCAGAATTTCCCACTTATCATGCCAGCTGGAGAATTCTGAGAGTTGAAATCCATGCCTCTTAAAGTTGCTTGGGAAATTCTGGGAGTTGAAGTCTACACTTCTTAAAATTGGTTGAATAACCCCGGAATCAGTCCAGACCTCTTGAAGTTGGCTGGAGAACTCTGGAATTTGAAGTCTATCTTGATTAAGATTGTTGTGGTTGAGAAACACGATTTAGAGGAAGGAAGGCCAACAGTGTAAATCCTAAACTAAAAGTGTACATCAATATATTTAAGATACCCATCCATCCCTGGCTCTGAAACCTTTAGTTCAGCCTTGGTTGATGTTCCACTTCTCTCCCCTTGCTTATTCCTTTCCAAATGTTAAGCACGGGTATCAAAAGGGACTTAGCAGAAACAGCCTGGTGGTCAGAATAACCTGCACGATGAGCTGGAGGTGGATGGGATGAAGGAAGAACTGCAGCATGATGGAAGATTGATAATCTAGATAGTGAGATGGACAGCATATAGATTTAATAAATAAATGAAAAGGTTATCTGGTGGCAAAGGACAATATAATAGGTAGATAGCTATGCTGGTAAATAAACTGTGAGATTTTTTAAAATCTCTATCACTCTAAGATCTCTCTCTCTCTCTCTTACACACACACACACCTGAGCTAAAATAGAACATCTAAGATAATTTGATAAGTTCCTTCTTAAAATGCAGCACTCATAGCAAAAAAATCTTGATAACCTGTTACAAGAGTCTCTTCTTGTTCCTCAATATATTCTGCATTTCAATCTCGTCACCTACCCTCTTATTTGGAATTATTTTGGAAGTAGGCCCCTCTTTAAAGATAAACAAAAGGGACCCATGAAAAGTAAGCTAGAAAGAGTATTGAAAGCTTTGATGTTGAAGAAGATGCTTGAGAAGAACATGGACAGCCAAGAGGACAAATCAATGGACCATTGAACCAAAGCAACCCAGAGTTTTCACTCCAGGCATTAACAACCAGGCTCAGATTATCCTCCTTGGGATACATTAAACGAAGATCCAGCTCTCTGGGAAAAATTCTACTGCTGGGAGAGATGGAAGGAACGAGAAGAAGAGGAGGGCCAATGGCAAGAGGATGGACTCAGTGACCATGGTGATGGGGGCATCATTGGAAGATGTGAAGTCCTTTCTAGCCCTTTGATTTTATGTTCTCAAAATAAATTTCCTGACACTCAGAAAAATTAATAACTGGAACAGCTTGTCTTCAGAAGTTGCAGATGCTCCATCACTGGAAGTTTTTTTTTAAATAAATTTTATTAGTGAAACAAAAGGAAAAAACATTTAAAAAACAATGAAATGTGGTGCATACATCCCGACATACCTATTTTTCTTACAGCACCAAATAACACATATAACAATAATACAAATTTACATATAAACTTTAGTCAACTTTAATACACTTATTCCTTTCTTTTTTTTTCAACCAGTGGTAAAACTTCTCCCAAATTTTGTAATAGTCAGATTCAGTCTTATTTTTTTAATTCATGAGTTACTCTTTCCATTTCAGCGCACGTCCAAATTTTCCTGATTATTTCCATCTCGTCTGGTATTTCATTACCTTTCCCTCTTTGGGCAAAGGCTAACCAGGCAGCAGTGGTGACATGGATTATTAAATATATTACTTCTTTATTATAATCTCCCACATTATTTCCCAATAAAAAGATTTCAGGTCTAAATTCTACTTTAATTTTACACATCTCTTCTTTCCAGTTTCTAATTTTCAACCAATATGTTCGGGCTTCTTTGCAATTCCACCATAAGTGATAATATGTTCCAATTTCTTTATTGCATTTCCAACATTTGGGGGATGATTTCGTATACCCACTGGAACAGGGGTGGGATTCAAATTTTTAACAACCGGTTCTGTGGGCGTGGCTTGGTGGTCATGTTATTGGCTAGGTGTGGCCAACTCAATATCACTCACATCGAGGCTCGCATCTCCTCGCCTGGCCTCTCATGACAGGGGATGCTGCAACAGTCGTAAATGTGAAAAATGGTCATAAGTCACTTTTTTCAGTGCCATTGTAACTTTGAATAGTCACTCCACACAAGCAAAGTACCAGCAAAGGAGGGGAAAAAACTCCAGAGAAGTTCCAGAGACAGGAAGTCTAGTCCTGCCAAGAATGTAAGAAGGGTTAACGGAGAGGCAGTTTCTGTAAGCAACACCAGAAAGTTTCCTTCCTGCCTTCCTTACAGGATTAGGCCAGCAATTTCTTCTAACAACCGGTTCTCTGAACTGCTTAGAAAGTTTATTTATTATTTATTTATTAATTCGACTTGTATGCCACCCCCTCTCCGAAAGGACTCGGGGCAGCTCACAGCTAAAAATACAGCAATAAATAAGTTACCTCAAAAAACATATTAAACAATTACAAGCCAAATTAGAATTAAAAACCCCAAAGTTAAAACAATCAAACCCCCAGAGGGTCAGCATAGCCTGGACTGTAAAAATAGCCAGGTCTTTAAATCTTGGTGGAAGGTGCGGAGATCGGGAGCCAGCCGGAGCTCCGGTGGAAGAAGATTCCATAAAGTGGGAGCCGCCACAGAATAGGCCCTCCCCCGGGTCGCCGCCAAGTGACCTTGAGTCACAGACGGCACCCCGAGGAGACCCTGTCTGTGCGCCCATACAGGGCGGTTGGTATTTGATGCTGGGAGGAGTCGTTCTCGTAAATATCCTGGACCCATGCCATGTAGGACTTTGAATGTTAACACCAGAACCTTGAATCTCACCCGGAGGACAGCCAGAAGCCAATGCAGGCCACGCAGGAGGGGTGTAATATGGGAGTATCGGGAAGCTCCCATCACTACCCGCGCGGCCGCATTCTGCACCAGTTGAAGCCTCCGAGTGGTATGCAAGGGCAGTCCTAAATAGAGACCGTTACAGTAGTCGAGTCAGGAAATGATGAGCGCCTGAGTGATCGTGAGCAGGGCATCTCGGTCCAGATATGGGCGCAGCTGGCGAACCAGCCGGATCTGGGCAAAGGCCCCCCTGGCCACGGCCCCCACCTGCTCCTCCAATTTGAGCCGTGAGTCCAGGAGGACCCCCAGATTCCGTGCCCTGTCCACGGGGGGCAACACCTCCTCCCCCATGACCAAAGATGGAACCTCCAGACTGGACCGAGATGTCAGTATGCACAACCACTCTGTCTTGGCTGGATTGAGTTGAAGCATGTTCCTGTCCATCCAAATCCACACCGCTTCCAAGCAACAGGACATCACAGAGAGAGCATCACTGATGTGGCCCGGGGTGGAGATGTATAACTGCGTATCATCAGCATACTGATGATACATCACCCCAAAGCCACGGATGATCTCACCCAGCGGCTTCATGTAAATGTTGAACAAGAGGGGTGAGAGGACCGACCCCTGAGGCACCCCACAAGTGAGATACCTCGGAGTCGACCTCTGCCCCCCTGCCAACACTGATTGCGAACGTCCCGAGAGGTAGGAGGAGAACCATTGTAAAACAGTGCCTCCCACTCCCAACCCCCCGAGATATCGCAACAGGATACCATGGTCAATGGTATCGAAAGCCGCTGAGAGATCTAACAGGACCAGGACAGAGGAAAAACCCCTGTCCCAAGCCCTAGAGAGATCATCAATCAGCGCGACCAATGCTGTCTCCGTGCTGTACCTGGGCTGGAAGCCTGATTGGTACGGATCCAGGTAGTCCGCTTCCTCCAGGAAGAGTGGCAATTGCTGAGCCACCACACTCTCAACAACCTTCGCTAAAAAGTGAAGGTTGGAGACTGGACGAAAGTTGTTCAACACGGCTGGGTCCAGGGCAGGCTTCTTCAGGAGGGGCCTCACCACCGCTTCTTTCAAAGCGGCAGGGAACAGCCCCTCCCTTAACGAAGCATTGACCACTGCCCGGAGCCAGCCACACGTGACCTCCCTGGAGGCATAGACCAGCCAGGAAGGGCACGGGTCCAATAAACATGTGGTGGAACTCAGCCACTGCATAATCCTGTCCACTTCATCCTCAGAAACAGGATTGAACTCAGTCCAGATTACATTAGCCAGACCACTCGCATCCCCATCCTCAGACCACTGCAAGTCCGAGTGCAACCCTTCCTGGGTCCGAGCGATTTTATCCTGCAGATACTGATCAAATTCCTCAGCTCTGCCCCGCAGAGGGTCCGCCATCTCCCCCAACTGTAAGAGGGAGCGGGTGACCCCGAACAGGGCGGCTGGGCGATTATCTACGGATGCTATGAGGGCAGAGAAATAAGACCTTCTCGCCGCCCCCACAGCTACCAGGTAAGTCCTAATATGGGCTTATGTTAACAACCGGTTCTAGTGAATAGGCGCGAACTGGTAGAATCCCACCCCTGCACTGGAAGTTTTTAAGAAAAAGCTGAACAATCATTTGTCCAGAATGGTATAAGGGTCTCCTGCTTGAGCAAGGGGGTTGGGCTAGAAGACCTCCAAGGTCCCTTCCAACTCTGTTATTCTGTCATTTTCCCAAGGTTGAATTATGGCCTTTTGAAAAAGTAGATGCAAATGTTCATTAGCTGTGCGGCTCTTATTAGGAAACAAGCCTTAATAACAGGCAAGCGCTCGGTTCCCCGGTGGCTCCCCAAAAGATGAATGTGTTGCATAAGCAGTGGACAGCTTGCACTGAACCACGTGGAGCCTTTTGTGGAAAACAGTTGGCCCCTGGGCACATTGTGTTCTGATAAAATTAGTGCCAGGTTCATATTATTTGCATCTGCACGACAGACTCTGGTGCTTGCCTGCCTAGACACCTGTGATCTTTCAGGGCCCACAGGGCATCAGAAATATGTTTAACCTGATAATGTTTTTAACCATGAAACAGAGTTGGAAGAGACCTTGGAGGTCTTCTAGTCTAACCCCCTGCTCAAGCAAAAGACTATGCCACCATTCCTGACATGCAGCTGTCAGCATCTCTTCTTGAAAACCTCCAGTGGTGGAGCACCCACAAGGCAAGTCGTTCCATCGATTAATTGTTCTCACTGTCAGGAAATGTGTCCTCAATTCTAGGTTGCTTCTCTCCTTGGTTGGTTTCCAACCATTGTGTCTCATCTTGCCTTCTGGTGCCTTGGTAAATAGCTTGACTCCTCTACTTTGTGGCAGCCCCTCAAATATTGGAACAATGGTATCATGTCACCCCTGGTCCTTCTTTTCACTAGACTAGACATATCCAAGTGGCTGTCCAGTCTCTTCTTGAAAGCCTCCAGTGATGGAGGACCCACAATTTCTGGTGGCAAGTTGTTCCACTAGTTAATTGTCCTCACTGTTAGGAAGTTTCTCCTTAATTCCAGGTTGCTTCTCTCCTTGATTAGTTTCCATCCATTGCTTCTTGTCCTGCCTTCAGGTGCTTTGGAGAATTAGGTTATTATCTCCCTCTTTTGTGACAACCCCTCAAATATAGCTATCATGTCCCCCCCTAGTTCTTCTTTTCCTTAAACTAAAGGTAAAGGTTCCCCTCACACATATGTGCTAGTCGTTTCTGGCTCTAGTGGGAGGTGCTCATCTCTGTTTCAAAGCCGAAGAGCCAGCGCTGTCCGAAGACGTCTCCGTGGTCATGTGGCTGGCATGACTAAATGCCAAAGGCTCATGGAACGCTGTTACCTTCCCACCAAAGTGGTCCCTATTTTTCTGCTTGCATTTTTTACATGCTTTCGAACTCTAGGTTGGCAGAAGCTGGGACAAGGAACGGGAGCTCACTGCGTTACACGGCGCTAGGGATTCAAACTGCCGAACTGCCAACCATTCTGATCGACAAGCTCAGCATCTTGGCCACTGAGCCGCTGTGTCCCTTTTCTTTCCTTAAACTAAACATACCCAATTTCTGCAATCATTCTTTCTATTAACCTCTTCAGGAAGGGGCTTCCTAGCTCAGAAGTTGAGACCCTGTTTTGTGGACTAAAAGGTCTTGTCTTCTGTTTGAGATTCTCCTGTTAGAAAGCTAGCTCAGAGAGAAGAAATGGAGCTTCTGTGATTGGGTGGCTCAGGAGGTGAAATACAACAATTGCACAAAGCTCCAGGATTTTGTTCCACTTCTACAGGTAGTCCTCAACTTAGAACCAGAAGGGACCCTGGAATTTCCATGATAAGTCATTGCAGTCATAAGTCAAGGTACCACCTGATCAGACACAATTTAAATTGTAAATACAAAGGGCCAAATTTTGATCAGGTGATTGAGGGGATGCTGCGATACTCCCTAAGTGCAAGGACTGGTTCTACATCACTTGTTCCAGTGCTGTTTGTAACTTCAGATGGTCACTAAAAATGGTTGTAAGTCGAGGAACTATCTTTAATACAGGGCTGCTGTGTAAAATATGACTTTTTAATTCCTGACGCATTCTTCTTTTGTCTTCAGCTTCCTGACTCAATGTTTAAGGTGAATTGTGCTGGGAGGGACTCCCCAGGAGTAGCAGCCCAGGTGTTACTAGCAGACAAAGAGGGATAGTGACACATTCGCACTTTAGAGAAAGATTGCAATGATTTGGTACAGAAGGCCAGAAGTTCAGTTTCCTTCATCAGCTCTGGCAGGATGGGATTGCTTTACATTATCTTTGGAAAGTTCCAAGTGACTTAAAGATAGAATCAAGATCATGTGTAGTGTTACTATCACTTTATAATGCCTTGGTAAGATCACACTTGGAATACTGTTGCATCCAGTTTTGGTTGCCATGATATACAAAAGATGTCGAGATCCTAGAAAGAGTGCAGAGAAGAGCAACCAAGATGATTAGGGACCAGAGTCTAAAACATATGAAGAATAGTTGCAGAAATGTCTGGTCTAATGAAAGGAAGGACTTGGGGTGACATGATAGCAGTCTTCCAATATTTGAGGGGCTCCACAGAGACGACGGGGGTCAAGCTATTTTCCAAAGCACCCAAAGGCCAGACAAGGAATAATGGATGGAAACTGATCAAGGAGAGATTCAACCTAGAAATAAGGAGGGATTTTCTGACAGTGAGAACAATCAACCCATGGAACAGAAGTTGCCTTCGGAAGTTCCAACTCAATCTGTTAAAACTGAGCAAGGGCAAAGGTTGGGATGGCCTTCTCTATGCTTTTTTGGTCCAGCAGCTCCTCCTCCTTGACTTGACAGGTGAGGAGGCTGGTGACCTTACAAGGGCTTCCTTGGCAATCCATCATGAAGTCATGAGCCCAGCCATGGTTGGAGCAAGAGGGGGAGAAAGCTGCTTGGAGACTTGGCCAGTTAAAGCACCTGAAGACAAGATAAGAAGTAATGGAGGGATGCCCATTATAGAGACATACAACTTAGAACTAAGGAGAAATTTCCTGACAATGAGAACAATCAACCAGCTTGCCTTCAGGACATTTCTTCTTGCTTCTAGATGAATCTCTCTTTGATGAGTTTCCATTCATTGCTTCTCATCTTGCATTCAGGTGCTTTGGAGAATAGCTTGACTCTCTCTTCTTTGTGGCAGCCCCTCAAATACTGGAACACTGCTATCATGTCTCCCCTAGTCCTTCTTTTCATTAGACCAGACACACCCAGTTCCTGCAACCGTTCATCATGTGTTTTAGCCTCCAGTTCCCTAATCATCTTCATTGCTCTTCTCTGCACTCTTTCTGGAATCTCAACATCTCTGCTAAATCAGCTGCCCCAGTGGAAAGTCCATCCTAATCAGTGGTGGGATTCAAATTTTTTTACTACCGGTTCCGTGGGCATGGCTTGGTGGGCGTGGCAGGGAAAGGATACTGCAAAGTCCCCATTCCCTCCCCACCCCACTAACCTGCTTTCCAGATGCGTTCTTCTGTGCAGGGCAACCAAAGAAGATCCAGCCAATCAGCTGGGACTCAATGGAAGGCAGAGAATAGATGAGGGAGGGGCCAGTCAGAGGTGGGATTTGCTGGTTCTCCGAACTACTCAAAATTTCCGCTACCGGTTCTCCAGAACTGGTGAGAACCTGCTGAATACCACCTCTGATCCTAATGGTTGATGAAATGCTACTTTTTCTAGAATTGCTTGGAAAATGTCCTTTGTAGGTTGGGGCAAAGGGGGGAGGCAAAACAGAAATTGGGCCATTGAACAGGGCAGGGTGTTGGCAAATGTTGAGGGTTCTCACCACAGGATGCCAGCATTCCAAGCAATGCACCTGAGCAGAACTCCGAGCAGGTAGATTCCTCAAGGGACGATTTATTGGATACATCATATTGGCACAACTGGTGAACACTGACTCTGAAAATTCCCGTGGTTTTACCTAATTAAAAAGGAAAAGTTTCCTCTTTTCCCCCAAGTCACTGATCATGCTATCCAATCAAGGTGCTGGCCGTTGCTTGTTTACTTCACTCCTCCCCTGGAATGTCGGAATGACCTTGGTTCCCACAGGAAAACTTTCCTTGTTTTGGCTACAAAACCCCATCTAGCTATTTCCCCCCTCCTTGTCCCTTCTTCCTCCTTGTGGCAACCCTGAAGCCTCCAAGATGGCCTCAGCCAGGTTCCCTTCAGGGTTGACACAGGTATCCAGACTAAGCATCCGGCAGTCAAAATGACCAGAGCTGCATGTTGACATGGTTCTGACCCAGGCTTCGTAAACCGTAATCACACACAAACTTATTTTAAAAACAAGACTGATTTTATTGCAACACTGGGAATTGTTTTCATTCCCTGCCGGAATTAATCTCAAACAGTTCCCCGAGATAAGCATACACCTTTCAGTTCTGTGAAGTGCTGCCAAAAACAAAAGTATCAAATGAACTAGAAAAGAATTGTACAAAAAAAAATCCAACCTAAGTACAAAGAGCTTCAAGGATGACTCTGAACCAGTCGAACTACTTTGCTTCCTGCAAAGATTTCATCATCTTGGCCTGACTTTTATACCTTATGGGAGAGACAATCACCTCCCAGCCTTAGTCCCAAGTCACCCCTTTTGTTTCAGCTGCTCTCACCTTCTAGCAGCTCTGTGCACATGCACACTGGGAACAGGCTCCCCTTGTTCCTCTGCCTCGCTGCTGCCAGACTCCGAAGGCTCCGGAGTCAGCACCCCACTCCCAAATGGTCCTGGCCCCATCTCTGCATTGGACGCAGGACCCTCATCCGAGTCCTCTCCAGACTCCCTGACTGGTCCCCGTTCTTCCCACTGTCCAATTCTGCTGCCGTCTGCACCGGCTGCCGGCGAAGCACAACAGATATCACCCCAACTGTCAGATCATGTCAGGACACCTGACGCAACTGCTGTGACTTGCTGTGGGGTGTGCATGTCATCATTTGAACCTCTTCAGATGCCCATGATCTTTGTCAGCACGTTGTACCCCCAGCCTGCTCCAGTCGAGGAAGGCTGCTGATTAACCAGGCGCCATCGGACTGAGGTTTTTTTCCCCCCAAAGAAAGCTTGACAATTCCACTGAAGTGCAGATAATACATCTTCAGTAATTAGCAGGATGACAAGAGCCATCAGGAGAACAATCAAATAATGACTCTACGGGAGAATTGTCACTGCCTGCCCCCTTTCCTGGCTCCCACATTATTTACCGAGCACAAAAAAGCCACATTTTGGGGTTTAAGCAAGGTTGGCTTTTTCAAGGGAGAAGAGTGAGCCTGGCACAATTTCTATTTTTCTTGGGGAATTTTGGGGAATGCAAAGATTGGCTGGCTTTGGCAAAACACCAAGCAGGATTTTCACAGATACTGAATGTGCCAGAATCGTGTTTCCTTAAAAAGAAATGGGGCTTGTTTCAGTGTTTCATTTTTGCTTCCCTCCCCGATTTTTGGAATGCTGTATTTTTGGTCTTCTTCCTTGCAATGATTTGCTGAAAGGATAAAGTTAACAGATTAACAGATAATCAGAGTTGGAAGGGACCTGGTAGGTCATCTAATCCAATCCCCCTCCACACAAGCAGGAGGCCCCACACCATTTCTGACAGATGGCAGTCCAGTCTCTTCTTGAAAGCCTCTAGGGATGAAGCTCCCACAACTTCCAAAGGCAACTTCTGGTCCATGGGTTGATTGTTCTCACTGTTAGAAAATTTCTCCTTATTTCCAAGTTGAATCTCTTCTTGTTCAGTTTCCATCCATTATTCCTTGTCTTGCCTTCGGGTGCCTTGGAAAATAGCTTGACCCCTTCCTCCTCTCTGTGGCAGCCACTCAAATATTGGAAGACTGCTATCCTGTCTCCCTTGGTCCTTCTCTTCACTAGACAAGCCATGCCCAGTTCCTGAAACCGTTCTTCATATGTTTTAGCTTCCAGTCCCCTCATCATCCTGGTTGCTCTTCTCTGCACTCTTTCTAGAGTCTCAACATCTTTTTTATAGTGTGGTGACCAAAACTGGATGCAGAACTCTAGGTGTGGCCTTACTAAGGCTTTATAGAGGGGTATTAGTACCTCCCTTGATCTTGATTGTATCCCTCTGTCAATGCAATTTAGGATTGCATTAAGTAGTCCTTGACTTATGACCAGTTCTTTAGTGACCATTCAAAGTTACGACAGTCTTCCCAAAAGGTGCTTACAACTCAATTCCAAAGTTCTCCTGACTTCCCCCTCCCCCCACCCATTGTCACATGGCTTCATATGAAAGATGCTGGGCTTGTTAGCTGGAAGACTGACTGCCCAGGTTCGAGACCCAAATGCTGCAGAACAGGGTGAGCTCCTGTTACTTGCCTCAGCTCCTGCCCACCTAGTAGTTCAAAAACATGCAAAGGCAAGTAGGTAAACAGGTACCGCTTGGATGGGAAGATAACAGCATTTCTGGCACCTCGGCATAGAGTCAGTGCTAGCCACATGACCATGGAAGCATCTTTGGAAAATGCTGGCTCTCTTGGGTAGGAAATGGAGATAAGCACCCCTCACTAGAGTCAGACACAACTGACTGGCCAGGGAAAACCTTTACTTCTACCCTTTTTAGCCCCTATGAAGGTTCCTGGGGTTGTAACCACCAAGCCTTAATTCCTAAATGACTGGAGATGGGACCCTAACGAAGATGTCTGCCCTGGAAATGGGTCTTTAAACTGGAGCTTGAATTCATCACAAGAGCTGAGCAGGCTTCAGTTCAGGCTCCTGGATTTCCTGCTTCTCCTCTACATCTTTCAAACTTTGGACCACACCGCAAGTGAGCAGCGTCTGGAGCCAAAGCACATCTTGAGCCAACCTCCCCCTGTAGCTGGCGGGGCTCACGTGGGCTTGAGAGGCAGGCAGCGTGTTTAGTCATTTGGCTCCTCTTTGCTGTGTGCCAAGCTAAAAGTAGCTCATTTCAACACAGCTGCCACTGTTGGTTGGAGCTCGGCAAACAGGCTCACAGGTTGCGACAAGGCAGCTGATGGCTTTCCGGTGTGGTTGGTGTTTACTCTGGGGAAACAATTCCCTTTGCTGTAGAGCTGCAGAGGAAAAGTGTCTCTTTGCAAAAAAATGGGCCTTGCATCCATATGTCTATACCTGCCAAGAAGAGACTCCTGAAAGCAGGGGTTCTCCCTGTGATACTCTATGGAACCAACAGTGGGACTTTGAAGAAGCAACAGTGGGACCTTGAAGAAGAGGAGATACTCTATGGAGCAACAGTTGGACTTTGAAGAAGAGGAGATACTCTATGGAGCAACAGTTGGACAGTTGGAAGAAGCAGTTCTTCTCCAACCTGAGAAGGCATGGACCCCCAAGAGAGCAAACCAATGGATCATCCAACCAAATCAATCAAGAGTTCTCACTAGAGGCACAAATGACCAGACTCAAATAATCTCACTTTGGACACATTATGAGAAAACCCAACTCTCTGGAGACTATAAACCAGGAAAGATAGAAAAAAAAACTTATGCAAACATATATTAAGTAATGGATGGAAACTTCTGTACCTAACCTGTTTTTTCAACTCTTCCAAACGTGTATTCATCATCATCAGAAGGCAGAGATCTCTCTAGGAGAAATTTCCTAAGAAGTGAGGACAATTAACCAGTGGAACAGACGTTGCCTCCAGAAATCGTGGGCACTCCATCACTGGAGGTTTTTAAGAAGAGACTAGGCAGCCACTTGTCTGAGATGGTATAGGTTCTCCTGCTTGAGCAGGGGGCTGGACTAGAAGACCCCCAAGGTCCCTTCCAACTCTGTTATTCGATTGAAAGGGAAGAAGACAACCAGCAGCAAGATGGATGCTGGTGACAATGGTGATAAATGCACCAAAGGAAGAGTTTGAAAGACCAGGTTAGGGACAGATGCTCCAGGAGAAAATCAATCTGTGGTCTTGAAGAGTTGACACTGATTTGATGGCCTATGATCAAGTTTTCTTTCACAGTGAGAAAAGGAGCACTTTGTTAGAACTCACCAATATACATATACATAAAGAATTATACATATACAGTACATACATACATACATACATACATACATATATATATGTTTTCTGAGGTTTTCGCAGGTGTTTGTATGTAGGTCTTTGGTCATTCGGGTTTTCTCCCACGTAAAATTGGAAGTATCTAGGCAACATTTTGATGAAATCTCATCCATCATCTTCAGGCAGGTGTCTTCAGCTTCGTTCTTCTATATGAGAGAAGGCAGCTCAGATCACGCTTTGCTGGCACAAGCACAAAGCCAAAGACACCAGCCTGAAGTGGGAGTGGGATCTCATCGAAACGTCGCCAAGGTATTCTCAATCTTACATGGGACAAGACCCGAATACACCAAGACCTACATATATATATATATATTTGTTTTCGTAGATTTTCACGGGTAAAGGTATGTAGGTCTTGGTGTATTCGGGTCTTGTCCCATGTAAGATTGAGAATACCTTGGCAACATTTCGACGAAATCTCATCCGTCATCTTCAGGCTGGTGTCTTCAGCTTCGTTCTCCTGGGAGAAGTGTGTGATCGTGGCTGTTTTTCCCTTTTAAACTCTAGAGTTGGCTGTGTTGTTACTTCTTGATTGGTTTGTGGAGTTGATGTATGCAGATTGGATGGCTTTTTCCTGAGACCCTGTGTGGCTGAGGTGCTGGCTGTGTGTCTCTCAGCCTTTTGTGTTGTAACGACCTGGGTAATGGGCTGTGTGATGACCTTCTGAGTTCTATTGTTGTGACGTCCTGGGTGTGGTGCTGTAATCTCCTGGGTCATTGTGTTGCAACCTCCTGATGTTTTGTGTTGTGATCTCCTGGGTTCTGTGATGTAGTATCCTGGGTGGAAGGCTGTGATGTGACATTCTGGGCCTTGGTTTGGGAAGCCATCGAAATAGAGAAACACCCCCATAACATGAATAAACAGGATGATACTTCCCGCCTACCAGACATCTGGAAACTAGCCCTAATCAACAAACGAGTCCCAGCCACAAAAACCAACACCGGACCCAAAATAACACATGATGCCACCACCAATCTCCCTCACCAGACTCAAACCCAAGCCCATGCCACAGATGAAAGGCAACCACCATCCAGAAACCAGACCATGGCTGCAACACCAGCTGCTACACCCCCCTCCAAACCCCAAACTAAGCAAACTGACACATGCTATAAACACATAGCCAGACCTCAAACTCGGAGCCAAACCAAGGCCCAGAATGTCACATCACAGCCTTCCACCCAGGATACTACATCACAGAACTCAGGAGATCACAACACAAAACATCAAGAGGTTGCAACACAGACAATGACCCAGGAGATTACAGCACCACACCCAGGACGTCACAACAATAGAACTCAGAAGGTCATCACACAGCCCATTACCCAGGTCGTTACAATACAAAAGGCTGAGAGACACACAGCCAGCACCTCAGCCACACAGGGTCTCAGGAAAAAGCCATCCAATCTGCATACATCAACTCCACAAACCAATCAAGAAGTAACAACACAGCCAACTCTAGAGTTTAAAAGGGAAAAACAGCCACGATCACACACTTCTCCCAGGAGAACGAAGCTGAAGACACCAGCCTGAAGATGACGGATGAGATTTCGTCGAAATGTTGCCAAGGTATTCTCAATCTTACATGGCACAAGACCCGAATACACCAAGACCTACATACCTTTACCCGTGAAAATCTACGAAAACATATATATATATATACACACACATACATACATACATACATACACACACACACACACATATATTCACATATATATGTGTGTGTGTGTGTGTGTGTGTGTGTGTGAATATATATATATGTAATTCCAGCTAATCAAGAACACATCAACTCGAAGACCAATAAACACAGACCTAGACTCCCAGCCAATCAAGATGAAGAAAAAACCATTCAAATAAAACACAAAGCCAGCACCAAATTCAAACAGAAAACAGCTGCTAAGCCTGAGACACACGATTAATAAAGAACCCAATAGACAAGCCTGAAGATGGCAGATGAGATTCTGCCGAAACGTCACTATAAAAGCACAACTGTTAAGACGTGGGAAAATACTAGAAGAAACCTAAATACCATACATATAAATACCCGTGAAAACATAAGGAATATATATAAATATATATATATATATATGTAGGTCTTGGTGTATTCGGGTCTTGTCCCGTGTAAGATTGAGAATACCTTGGCAACGTTTCAACGAAATCTCATCCGTCATCTTCAGGCTGGTGTCTTCAGCTTCGTTCTCCTGGGAGAACGAAGCTGAAGACACCAGCCTGAAATGACGGATGAGATTTCGCTGCCAAGGTATTCTCAATCTTGGACAAGACCCGAATACACCAAGACCTACATACCTTTACCCATGAAAATCTACGAAAACATATATACACACACACACACACACACACACACAATTACACACACACAAATATTTGCTGCCTTCTTTTGAATTCTGAAATAGTTTTTCTTATGTTCCTTGACTCAAAAGCGGAAGAAAGAGTAAATATTGTTTTTATTTGTTTTAAAATTGTGATAGTTATCATGCTGCTATAGAGAGCAGAGGAAACAAAATCCTTGTCGCAGAGTTTTATAGAAATATTTTAAATGGATACATGCAGGGGGTGGGATTCTACTGGTTCGGGCGAACCGGATGTTAAATTTGCATTTGGTTCACTGAACTGGTATTTGAACTGACCGGACCGTCCACCCCTCCCCTTGACTTCCAGGAGTCTCCATGTGGCCCATTTTCGATGCAGGTAAGTGCAGGGCTCATGCAGAGGCTTTGGGAGGGGGTAAAACGGGCCTTCCAGAAGTACCGGAAGTCTGGAAACAGGTCTGTTTCTGGCCTCTGGAGGGCCTCCAGAGCCCGGAGGAGGCCATTTTTGCCCTCCCAGAGGCCCAAGGGAAGCCTACGGACCCTTGGGAAGGTGAAAAACGGCCCTCCTGGAAGTTCTGGTAGGCCATACCCACCATGGCCACGCCCACCCAGCAACTGGGCAGTGAACCAGTTGCTGGTATTTTTGAATCCCACCCCTGGATACATGTGTGTCCCAGGAAGGGGTCAGTCAGTTCCCTCCCCCGCCCTTCCCCTTTGCACAAACCCCTTTCAGATGGCTCTCCTCTTGGTCTTCTTTCCACAACAGTATCGAGTCGGGCAGCTTTACACCATCAGTAAGCACAGTCACCAGGAGAGCGACAGAGGAGAAGGGGTGGAAGTGGTGAAAAACGAGCCTCACGAGGACCCTGTCCATGGCCCGGGCCAGTTCACCGAGAAGCGAGTCCACCTGTCCAGGTGAGGAAGCATCAGTGATGTTTTGAGGGCTGGTTTCCTGCTTCTCTTCTTCTCTCTCTTGTGGGCAGCTCTGCTAAAGGGGCATCGTGCCGTTCCTTGCAATAGCCCTGCAAGGCAGGTCAGGAGTTTCTGAATGTATTCCTGGAAGGAGAAGAAGGCGTACTAAGTGTATTCTGTTTAAGGAGCAACACAACGCATTGTGTTGATGTCGGGAAAGCAGTGAGTTAAGGAGTCACTGTATGACGCTGATGGTCAAGATTTTTCTTTGCCTTGTCATTAGGTCTGTTTTCTTCATTTCCTTTCCGTTATATTTGACCCTTTCTTTCCTTATTCCCCTTCCTTTCCTCTTCCCCTTCCCCTTTTCTTTCCTCTTTCTCTTTCCCCTTTTCCTTCTCCCTTCCTCCTGCCTTTTCCTTTTCCCTTTCACTGCCTTCCTCCTTTCCCCCTCTCCTTCCTTTCTCTCCCCTTTCCCTTTCTTTTCTTTTTCCTTCTTCCTCTCCTTCCCTTCCCTTTTCCCTTTCCCTTTCTTTCTGCTGACCTCCTTCCCTTTTCCTATTTCTTTTTCCTGCAGCCAATTGCTGCCCACTTTTGTTTCAACTCTATCAAACCTCCTTCAAGTTACTGCTCTTATATTTCACTCTTAACAACGGTGGGATGTTGACCTTGAAAAGGCTGCTATCATTTGCAAAAAAAAATAAATAACAGTAGTAGTTATGAGAAGGTGCCAATAAGCAGCCCTGAGATTGTAGGTTGTTTAGTGCACGCACCTTAATTCATGCTACGTAGACTTTCTCCCAAGAATGAATACCTGCTACTAAGCATCATTCTTCTCCACCTCTCCCGTGCCGGTTTGCTTTTCTCCAATATCCATTTGTTCTCTGCTTTCCAATTAACCTGTCACGAAATCTGACAATTGCTCTAGGCTGGGTTTTGCAACCTGTTAAATATTCCACCAACCATCCATTTCTCCTTCCCTACCATCTCTCTGCCTTGCAGCTCTCATGCATCAGCTGCTTCCGGTCCAAATCTTCCCATTTTGCAGAATCAGCAAATTGTTTGGGGAGATGCTTGAAATGAGCAAGGTCCTTGCTGCCAGAGATCTTGGATCTGTAGCTCTGCTAGGTGGGATTCATGGAAATCATCATCCAGACCTTCTATCCCCTTTTCATGTTGGGCAGATGACTTGTTGATAAGTAGGATCATTAGCACTAGCAGAATTATCTAAGGGTCATCTAAGAGTTGGAGGTAATCAGCTATACCCTGGTATCCTGTCCAACTACCACAATGGACAATGTGACCTGTGATACTTGTGGAGGGGATCATTTATTATTTTAATTATAGTGAAACTGCGGGGAATAGTTAGAGTTGGTTTTACACTTGAGCGTGCTGATACGATGTACTCAACAAAGAAGTTCTTTGAGGAGGATTCTGGTCTCAGAGTTCTGATTTGCTTGGGTTCATTAGTCGGAGTCATGACAGGTTGTTTATGTGGATGTCAGACCAGCCACAACTTTAACCCCTAAGTAGAAACAATCCTTGGCTCCATTTGTTGAGAAAGGTATAGTTTTATTGGAAGTCAAGTGTATTGCTGCAATGCAAAGCCAGAACTGAGCATTGTGTGTCCAAATCGCTAAGTTCTACTTTCCCCTCTTTAACTGTGCCTCACTGTCCCCTCTTTGTAACCAATCAAGTTCGTGCAAGACATTTTCACAATGGTCAGTCTACATGCAGGTTGTAGCTCCCTCCTTCTTCCAGCTCCCTCCTTCTTCCAGCTGATTGACCTTGAGGCAGCATCTCGAGGAGATGCAGAACTTACTTTCATTTTCCCAAGCATTCCCTCCTTCTTCATTCCCACTCCCCACAGCTCATGGAAGTCTAATACCACATATCAGTGAAGCACAAGCAAGCATAAGATGGCAGCTGACACTGGGCCTGGTGTCCAATTCCACACTGGAGAGTGGAGAACACTATCAAAGAAGCAGACTTCAATAGGATGTTTTCACCCAAGAGTTAGGGCTAAGATCTTGGAAAGAGGAAAGATGTGATGGAATTTGTCTACAAAGGGGGAGGTGTTGTGATGGACTACAGTGCAGGAGTAGTTTCCCAACATGGAGGGAGCACTTTGCAAGAAGGGGTGCAGGACATTTCAGAACTGGACCAGAGAAAGTGGAGGGGGTCAAATTATTCCCCAAAGCACCAGAGGGCAGGGCAAGAAAAATGGATTGAAACTAATCAAGAAGAGAAGCAACCTGGAATTAAGGAGAAATTTCCTAACCGTGAGAACAGTTAGCCTGTGGAAGGGCTTGTCTTCAGAAATTGTGGATGTTTAAAAAAAGATTGGACAGTCACTTGTCTGAAATGATATATAGGAACTCCTGCTTGTGTTGGGGATGGACTAGAAGACCTCCAAGGTCCCTTCCAGCTCTATTCCTGATTCAGGAAAAGATTTAGGATAGTCACTCTCTAGAATCTCCTAGAATATATCTGTTAGGGTGAGAGTACTATGGGTTTAGTCTGGCAAGATTCTGTCTATTAAAACTTTGGCAGGATAGAGAACTGAACATTGGCTGGATTGTTCTATATCATTTTTGGGATGAGCCTGACAACAACAGAACTTCTAGCCCCTTTTATCAGTGAGTTCATTAAGGCAAAATATTTTGCAATGCTTAAAATCCCTTCTTGCTGGGAATTTTCATGCATGGACTGAGCTGTTGTCTATGAAATAAGCTACTAACAATCTCCTACACTACAATATCTATGGGTTGGCTAAATCTAAAATTCCTCCTGTTATTTTCCTAGCCACACCACATGATGGGTGCTCAGGGGCTGTTTTTCTCTGTCCCTAGCAGAGATGAAAGGGTCTGGATCCTGTTGGCAGAAGCCCCACATTTGAGGCTGCCCAAGTCTTTTAATAACAGAGGGAAGCTTCATTTATAATATAGCTCTTTCCTTACCTTTGATGTCAATTCATTCTGCTCTTTGCATTTTGGGGAACAGAGCACGGTTACTTGGCTGAATGCCATCATTTCAAACGTATTATCTCCCACTGATATTTCCTTTTGATTTGCCCGGTGGGCATGGATGTGATATCATATGTACCCACAGGAGAAGAGCAGCAAGTTGCTGTTCTAAGAAGCGTGAATATGGATTTGTTTTAGCTTGAGCAGGACCAAAAACATCCATGCTTAATCAAGAAATAAACCTGAAACAATATCCAGGGTAAACCAAGGACTGAATGTTTTATGGTGATAGACTAGAAGGTTGAAAAGTTCTTCTACCATTCCCAACACCCTGAAGGAACCATGAAGGATATGGGAAGATGCCATCTTGATAAGACACAGAACCAGGGGTGGGCTTCAAAATTTTTAGCAAGGGGTTCTCCGCCCGGTTGCTGGGTGGGCATGGCCATGGTGGGTGTGGCCTCGTCAGCCTCCTGCATCAGGGCAGGGGGGCATTTTTGCCCCACTGGGCTCCAGAGGCTTTCCTTGAGCCTCCGAGAGGGCAAAAACAGCCTCCCCCATTTTCTGGAAGCCGGAAACTGGCCCATTTCCAGCCTTCCCGAACTTCTGGGGGGCCCGTTTTTCACCCTCCCCAAGTCTCCGCACGTTCCCTGCACTTACCTGCATCCAAAACGGGCTGCGTGGCGACTCCTGGGAGGGGCGGGGTAGGCGGGGCCAGCCAGGAGTGGGATTTGGAGGTTCTCTGAACTGCACAGAATCTTAGCTAGGGGCTCTCCTGAACCCCTGCAAACCCCCAGCAGCCCACCCCTGCACAGAACCACATTTACATATGCTGCCTTATCATCATCTTTTCAGTGACTCATGTTAGTCACTGAGAAAAAAGTCTCTGGTTCTTTCCTCAGCATCTCCTAGGAAAGTTCTCTTGTTGAGGACCTAGAGAAGTTCCATCACTATACAGAACGTGGACAAATGATCAGGCCAAATATAAAGCAGCTTCTGTATTCCATCTGGCCCAATCATCTCTTTGGTGCAGGAAATCAGAATCATCCCCCAATGATATTGGCCTACTTTCTGGTTGAAGGCCACCAGAAAGGAGAAGAACCCATCTTTCCATCTAAGTAATTGGACACATCTCCCTTATTCTCAAGAACAGATGTTTCTTCTACTGTTGAGTTGCAAGGTGTTCTTCTACCGTGTTTCCCCCAAAATATTATTATTTATTTATTTATTAATGGGACTTATTTAGGGCGCCCATCTCGAAGCTGAGAGGGCTTACAATAAAAAACAGACACAATAAATATTTAAAAAAGAATTAAATTAATGGTCCCAATTAATACGAAACTAAAAACCGCGAATCTAAAACACCCCACCCATAGGTCACAGCCCGGCTTGGTCGAATAACAGGTCTTCAAGTCATGGCGGAAGGTGCGGAGGTCAGGGGCCAAGCGAAGCCCCAGGGGAAGTTGGTTCCAGAGTTCAGGGACCGCGACAGAATAGGCACGTCGTTCGGGGGACCGCCAGCGGCATTGCCCGGCTGATGGGACCCAAGGAGTCCCTGTCTGTGACTTCGTACAGGGCGGTTAGTATTGATGTCGGCAGCAGTCTCTCCCTTAAATAATAAGGACCCATGTCATGTAGGACTTTGTATGTTAAAGTTAAAAACTTGAATCTCACCGGAGGGCAGCCGCAACCAATGCAGGCAGCGCGGGAGGGGGCTAACATGGGAGAACTGGGAAACTCCCATCACCGCCCGCGCCGCCGCATTTTGCACCAGCTGCAATCTCTGGATGGTATGCAAGGGCAGTCCTAAATAGAGGCGTTGCAATAGTCAAGTCGCGAGGAGTAACAAGGGCATGAGTGACTGTACTCAGGGCATCCCGGTCCAGGAGCAGGCGAGAAGCTGGCGAACCAGCGGACCTGGGCAAAGGCCCCTAGCGGCGGCTCCCACCTGCTCCTCCAACCGGAGCCGTGCATCCAGGAGGACCCCCCGGTTCCTCGCCCTGTCACAGGGGGCAACACCACTCCCCTATGGTCAACGATGGACATTCTAAGCTGGAGCAGGATGCGGTATGTACAACCACTCAGTCTTGGCCGGGTTGAGTCGAAGCATGTTGCCGTCCATCCAGATCGTACAGCATCCAGACAGCGAGTCATCACGGAGAGGGCATCACTGATCTGGTTGGGGTGGAAATATACAGTTGAGTATCATCCGCATATTGATGATAACACACCCCAAAACCACGGATGATCTCACCCAGCGGTTTCATGTAGATGTTAAATAAGAGGGGGGAGGGCCGACACCTGTGGGACCCTGAAGTGAGGCGCCCTTGGGACGACCTCTGCCCCCTGCCAACACGATTGCGACCCCTGCGAGGGAGAGGAGAGCCACCGAAGACACAGTGCCCCCACCCCCAGCCCACAAAGGCGTCGCAAAGATACCATGGTCGATGGTTTATCGAAGCCGCTGAGAGGTCTAATAGGACCAGGACAGAGGAAAAACCCCGTCCCGTGCCTCCAGAATCATCCAACAGTGTGACCAATGCCGTCTCCGTGCTGAAACCAGGCCGGAAGCCGATTGGTAGGATGAGGTTAGTCCGTTTCCTCCAGGAAGCGGAAATTGCCGGGCCACCACACTCTCAACAACCTTCGCCAAAAAAAGCGAAGGTTGGAGACTGACGACAAGTTGTCTAACACAGGTCGGGTCCAGGGCAGGCTTCTTCAGGAGGGGCCTCACCACCGCCTCCTTCAAGGAGGGGAAAGACACCCTCTCTCAAAAAGCGTTGACAACTGCCCGGATCCAGCCGCAGGGGACCTCCCGGCGGCATAAGCTAACCGGAGGGGGCACGGGTCCAACAAACATGTGGTGGAACTCAGGCGCGCATAATCCCGTCCACTTCATCTCGAAACAGGATCGAACTCATCCCAAAACGTAATGGCCAGTCCCCGTATCCAGCTCCTCCAACCACTGCAAATCCGAGGACAACCCGCTCCGAATCGAGAGTGATTTTTTCCGACAGATATTGCCCAAATTCTCAGCCCTTCCCCGCAACGGGTCGGGCCCTCCTCTGGACGAAGAAGGGAGCGTGTGACCCGGAACAGGGCGGCGGCGGTTATCTGCGGACGCTATGAGAGCGGAGAATAAGAACATTCTCGCCGCTCTCAGCGCTCCCAGGTAAGCCTAATATGGGCTCTTAACTGGGCTCGATGTCCTGGGAGCGGGTGGCCCTCCACCTGCTCTCTAAGCCCCTTCGACGGCGTTTCATATCCCGGAGCTCCTCTGAATACCAGGGAGCCATTCGGGATCCCCGGCGTGTAAGGGGTCGCACATGGGGACAAACCTGTCGAGGCTCCGGCGCCAGCCCGTTGCCAGGCGGTCGCCAGATCCTCGGCAGAGCCGTGAGTCAGGGAAGAGGGAAAGGCCCCAGCTCCACCTGGAACCGCTCCGGGTCTAAGGCGCCTGGGGCGGAACCACCTACGTGGCTCCTCATCCCAGCAGTGAGGGGGGCTCGTTGGAAGACCACCCGTGAGGAGATAGTGATCAGACCATGGAGCGGGCAAAGACGTAAAGTAGTCTGCCCTCTGTCACTATGCCACCACTCAGAGACAAAACAAGGTCGAGAGTGTCCCCCCTCATGAGTGGGCCATGAATTAGTGGGTCAGGCCCATGGCTTCCATGGAAGCCATGAATTCCTGGCCAATCCCAGCACCCCCCAGGGACGGCAGATTTAAAATCCCCCAGGACTATAAGCCTGGGATCTCCACCGCCAACCCGAGAGGGCGTCCAGGAGCCCAGGCAGGGTTGCTGTCACACAGCTGGGTGAAAGGTATGCAAGCAGCAAACCCACCTGACCATTAGGCCCCACTTCAGGAGGAGGTCTCACTCCCGCCTACTCTGGATGTGACCTCCTTGAAGTAAGGTCTCCCTAATAACCACAGCCCCCCACCACCCCTACCTGGGCCGCGGCGGTGCACAACTTCGAAACCTGGAGGGCATAATTCAACAGAGGGACACCTCCCTCGGGCCCAACCAGGTCTCGGTGATGCAAGCCAGGTCGCAGCCTCCTCCTCAATGATTTCACGGAGGAGACGGATTTGTGGCCACGGACCTGGCATTAAAATACACCAGTCTGAGCCCAGGGTCCCAATTCCCGAACTCCCTAAGGAGGAGGTCACAGGGTCGAGCGGCGACCGCACGAAGTTGGCGGGCACGCAGCTCGGTACATGATATGACCTATGCCACGGCGTCTGCTGCCAACCCAACCACCCTGGGAATCCAGCCCCGCCTCAGTCCCCGGAGCCCCACAGGCCCCCAACCTCCACCCCCACCACGAACGGGCTGCAATAAGACCTATTAACCCTCCTCCCTAACCCCTTAAGACGGCTAGTTAAAAATTTTAAAAGTTTCCCCTTCCTTCTAAATTTGGAATTTGGCCCATTTACTGCTGCATGTCTTATATACTACTGCTGTCTTATATATTTTTTGCCACCAAAAAAGGCATCAGGTCTTATTTTCAGGGGAAGTCATCCACTGACTAACCTCACTTGCATGCGTTCCCCCCGGCCTCCTTTTCGCTGTCAGAAGCCTTCAGGAACTTCTTCTTCTGCGGCTGGCAAGGCTTTCCTGAAGGCCTCTGCAGCCGATAATGGAGCTCTGGATCAATCCAGAGCTTTGTTATCAGCTACAGAAGAAATGGGCCGGCAAGGCAGGTGTTGAGGGGTGCGAGGCCTGGCTACAACTGTGCAAAGGTAAGTAGTAGGGCAGCTCCACCCCCACATCCCGGCTTAATTTTTAACCCGTGAACTCTGGAGTGGGCGGGATCTTAATTAGGGCTTTTTTGGGGGGGTAGGGCTTACATTGGGCGCATGTGTAAAAATCAAGCTAGAACTTACTTTCTGGGTAGGTCGTATTTTCAGGGAAACAGGGTAGATTTGAATGTGTGAAGTTGGTGCCTTCTGATCTTAAGCTCGATCTTCCTTCTTCTAGATGATAATATTTCAGAGATTAGAAAAGCTCATTTTTAATCTCTTAGTCTTCCTTCTCTGGGGAAAACATACTCGGTGCCTTCAACTTTTCCTAACAGACCTTGTTTTATGGACCCCTGGCCGTTTCTAAATTTTTTCCCTTTCTCTATATCCTTCTTTGAAAGGATCCTTCTTCAAAGAAGAGGGGGAGGGGGAAACCAACCTATTCTCCAAAGCACCTGAACGCAGGACAAGAAGCAATGGATGGAAACTGATCAAAGAGAGAATCAACCTAGAACTAAGGAGAAATTTCATGACAGTGAGAACAATTAACCAGTGGAATAGCTTGTCTTCGGAAATTGCAAATGCTCCATCACTGGAGGCTTTTAAGAAGAAACTGGAAATGGTAATAAAGAAAACATTAGAATGAGCCACAATGGACAGGTTAACGATGGAAATTAAAGACAAAGGAGAAACAGAATATTACGTAATATGGGATCTATGGTACAATTGGCTAGACAATAGATGCAAAGGTTAGAAAACAGATGATTAAAGAAGATCAACAAGTTAGAAACAAAAACAGGCATAAAGCTATTTAGAAGGATACATATTGCAAGCAATATTGGGACTAGATTGTACATAATTGCAAATCAAAATATATTTAGAGTGATAAATGTATAGAGAAGTATGTTATAACCATGGATACAATATTATTATTATTATTATTATTTATTTAGACTTGTATGCCGCCCTACTCCCAAAGGACTCAGGGCGGCTACATACAAAAGATATACCATAAAATAACTAAAAACAAGTCCAAATTACCAAAAGTTAAAACAATAAAATCACTAATGAACAAACAAATTAAAACTACCCACCCCAGGGTCAATCCAGGCCGGCCTGCTGAAACAGCCAGGTCTTCAAGTCTCGATGAAAGGAGCGGAGATCAGGGGCCAAACGCAGATCCGCAGGAAGCTGGTTCCACAGGGCGGGCGCTCCCAGAAAAGGCCCTAGCTCTGGGAGGCGCCAGCCGACAATGCCTGACCGACGGTATTCCCAGAAGGCCCCTCCTATGGGAGCACACAGGGCGATTGGACTGCGATGCAGGCAGGAGGCGATCCCGCAAGTACCCTGCACCCAAGCCATTAAGGGCTTTATAAGTTGTTACTAACACCTTGAAGGTGTTAGTAGATATAAATATGTTGTATAGTATCAAGTTTTTATTCTTTTTTCTATGGGCTATACTGTATGAAAAAGAGAACTAGGATGTATCACATCATGTATATTTTTTAAAAGGTGTTGGTACAACCAGCATATCGTTGCTGCAAAATTGAAATTGCAGTGTAAAATGAAGGAAAATGCACAATAAAAATATTTTTGTTTTTTGTTTTTAAAAAGAAGAGACTGGATAGCCACTTGTTTGGAATGGTATAGAGGCTCCTGCTTGAGGCAGGGGGTTGGACTAGAAGACCTCCAAGGTCCCCTTCCAATTCTGTTATTCTTAATGCACCCTGAACTGAATGCCCATTTGCTGCACAGCAGAACATTCATTAGTGGCATTCTTAGCTGTTCCTTTTACACTTGTCTCCTCGGATCAAGCCCTCTTCCAGGCTTTTGCAACTTCATTGTGTCTTGAAGCCCATCTCATGATAGCTTTTGTGTGTTGGCCTTACATTTTCCCCAAATCTTCTTGGACTGGCAAATCTTTCAAAGACCCTGATGACTTGGCATAATTAGACAAGGTTTTTTTTTTTTTGAAATATCAAAATAATTGGTGCTCTCTTAAAATTTCAACCCCCTTCCCCCCCCCAAATGCAAATGTAAATTTGTTTCATTTTAATTTAACTCAAAGGAATGAGGCCAGTCCTTTGAAGGATGCCAAACACCTCCTGTTCTTCAGTTGTAGCAGCTGGACAGGGAAGATGTTCAAAATAAGTGCATGTCTCCTTCTTCCCCTTATGAGCTGTTGTCTCCTATCTCTTGCAGGGTTTTTTGCCCATTCTGGATAACAGAGTAATAGAGGTGGGGGGACCTTGGAGGTCTTCTAGTCCGGCCCCCTGCTGAAGCAGGAAACCCTATACCATTATGGTCAAATGGTTGTCCAGTCTCTTCTTAAAAACCTCCAGTGTTGGAGCACCCACAACTTCTGAAGGCAAACTGTTGCATTGTCTAATTATTCTTACAGTCAGGTGATTTCTCTTTAGTTCTAGGTTGCTTCTCTCCTTGATGAATTTCCATCCATTGTATCTTGTCTTGCCTTCCGGTGCTTTGGAAAATAGGTTGTCCCCCTCTACTTTGTGGCAGCCCCTCGAATATTGGAACACTGTTACCATGTCACCCCTGGTCCTTCTTTTCATTAGACATATCAAATTCCTGCGACCGTTCTTCATATGTTTTCACCTCCAGTCCCCTAATCATCTTGGTTGCTCTTCTCTGCATTCTTTCTAGAGTCTCAATTGTTCAATTTCCTCCTTTGACCCTTGTTGTTACCTTACAGAGCAGTATAGATGCAGCCAAAACCCTTGATTTATTGACAGGATATGGTTGTTAGCTATCTGCTCTTTCTCCCCCATTAGCCAGCCTTGGTTGAACCTTCTCAAGGAGATGGGCTGTCATCCTTGAAAGCATTAAACATTCTCTGCAGATAAGGGAAGAAAAATGATTCCTTCTGGGCCCTCATTTATACTGCTCAGTTTCCAGCCTTCTTCCTCTCTGTTTCTGGCTGCAGACTCTCGATCAATAACATTTTACTTTCCAGGAAAGGTTGTTTGAGTTAATTGACTCAATGAAGTTGACAACACTGGCTAGGTCAAGGTCAGACTCCTTTCTTTGATCTGGGGAGGGGACCCTTTTTAGATCAGACCAAAGAGTCCCATTAACTCAACCATGGGGACCTCTCATCATCATGAGTGAACCACTGTGGGAGAAAGGGGGCTTTTTGAGCCTTTGAGCTTCAGAAAATAGTTATTCATGATGGGGAAATCTCTGGGTAGCTTCTTCATCAACTCCTGATTCTGATAACTGCTGCTATTACCTTTTCAAGCTCAACACCATGCAGAAGTGTTGGGTTACAGCTCCCATCATCCTGCAGTTAACTTGACGGTATCCTTGTCCACACAACTTCAGGATATCAAGTTGGAGAAGTTTGTACTCACAACTTCTGATTGACAGTTCCTTCTGCAGCTTGCTCTTTCAGCAATGAATGAGGCAATGAGTGAAGAGTCTTCCCTTTATCCTCCTTCTGTATTACTGAATGCCTTCTAGAAGTCCTGGTGCTTTGTTGTTCTTAGGAAATGAGTGGAGGTTCTTCTCCTTAACCTCCTACCATGTTGTGTCTTCTGAATGTCCTGAGGCTTTGCTGTTCTTAGGAAGTGAATGGAGAGTCTTCTCTTTAACTTCCTTCCATGTTCTGTCTTTTAGACATCTTGAATCTTTGATATTCATAGAAAATGAATGGAGGATCTTAACCTTCTTCCATGTTATGTCTTCTAGAAGTCCTGATGCTTGATTCTTCTTAGGAAAGGAGTGGAAGGTCTTCTTCTTAACCTCCTTCCATGTTGCATCTTCTAGAAGTCCTGGTGCTTTGTTGTTCTTAGGAAATGAGTGAAGGTTATTCTCCTTAACATTGTCTGTTCTAGAGGTCCTGATGTTTGGTTCTTCTTAGGAAATAAGTGGAGAATCTCAGCCTCCTTCCATCTTGCATCTTCTAGATGTCCTGAGGCTTTGTTATTTTTAGGAAATGAGTGGAGGGGCTTCTTCTTAGCCTCCTACTATGTTGTGTCTTCTGAATGTCCTAATGCTTTGTTGTTCTTAGGAAGTGAGCAGAGAGTCTTCCCTTTAACTTCCATCCATATTCTGTCTTTTAGACATCTTGAACTTTTGATATTCTTAGAAAATGAATGGAGGATCTTCTTAACCGCCTTCCATGTTATGTCTTCTAGAAGTTCTGAGGCTTGGTTCTTCTTAGGAAATGAATGGAAGGTCTTCTCCTTAACCTCCTTCCATGTTGCATTTTCTAGCAGTCCTGATGCTTTGTTGTTCTTAGGGAACAAGTGGAAATGAATGGAGGGTCTTCTCCTTAATCTCCTTCTGCGTTGTGTCTTCCAGAGGTCCTGAGGCTTTGCTGTTCTTAAGAAATGAGTGGATGGGTCTTCTAGAGGTCCTGATGCTTTGTGGTTCCTTCCTTGTTCCAGGGTGCTGCTCCTAAACAAAGCCAAGCCCTGCCCATGAATGAAAAACAGGGCATTGCCTGAAAAGGGAGGAGAAACCCTAACACAAGGGCCTTCAAACTTGGCAAGTTTAAGACTTGTGGACTTCAACTCCCAGAATTCCTGAGCTAACAAGACTGGAGGAGGAATTCCAGGAATTGAAGTCCACAAGTCTTAAAGCTGTCAAGTTTGAAGACCCCTGCAAGTTGACCATAGCTATTGCCAGAAGGGATAGCCATCATGGCTGCTCCCACACCCCCTTTGAGGCATCTTGTAACACATCTTGTTATCCTTAGATGACCCTGAATCCATGCCTCTCATAGGAAACAGGGATCTTCAGCCAACCTTGGACCAAGCTGGGCATCCCTCTTATAAAGTTTGATTTATTCTCATCCTCTTTTTCAATAGCCAACCCTGTCATCTTATATTACCTCCCCCCATTTCCAAATGCACGATGCCTGCAAGGTTCATTTGGGCTAAATCCATTAAATGCAGGCTCTCCAACCTGCAATTGAATTTAGGATTAGCCTGTCAGTCTCTCTCTGTTTACCTTTGTCCTTTCCTTCCAGCTTACACTGATATAAGCAGATTTTACCGTGCAAATGCATTTGAGCTGAAGCCCCAAGCGTTTCTTCCCAGCTGGCTTAAACCCGGCTTCCCAGTTTTGGGCTGGATGGATTGCTTGATGACCCGGAATATAAGCCCCCGGTAACTCACTCATACCCCACCAGCATGGATCTGTCTCTTTGCAATACCGATCAACATCAGTTGGCCATTGCTAGAGCTGTCCATGTGGGAAAGAGTTATATTTTTAGCCTGTGTGTTCTCACAACTCTTCTCCTAAGGGAATTCTATTTATAGAGGACAAAACCAAACAGGAATAATTGAGTGATGGGAAAGGGAGATCATTTCTCCTTGCAAATTCCAGCTGGCAGGTGACACCGTGGCAAAGCAGAAACTTTCTGGAATGGAGGGCTCCGATGTGACAGCTGCCAGTGGAGAACTTCAGCCATTTTCACTTGGTGTGGTCTTGGATGCTCCTAGTCAACGTTGGCTGATCTCAGATATCTAAAGCAGGCTTAACTAATTTCCATAAGGAACAAGGATGACTGGAAAGACACCTGAAGAACCCCTCATTAGAATAATCAGTGTGATGAAATATGACGTTGCTATGGTGAAGGCAGATAGGTGTCAGGACTCCAACAATTCCACCCCCATTCAAATCATAAGTCTCTAACTGCATCTCTTGGAGAAAAGAAAATTGATTTATTAGAAATGGCCATGTTGGTGTTGGCTGGACTGCAGCTGGTACTAAAATACATCATTCATTCCCCCCTTGATCCTGGTCTTCCCCCCACCCCCTGGATGTATATTCTCCAATGGGACACATCCATAGCCAAGAGTCATCAATCACGCTCTCCAGTAATATTCTTGCACTCTTTGGGCTGCCAGGCACTTGAGGAATGCACTGTTTTCCCACACTCCCTTTCTGCTGGCAGCTAAAAAAACCAGAGGAGTATCTTTTTAGTTGACAATAGGATCACCAAAGAAGGATCAATTCTTAGCAGCCTGGTGATATCCCCAGGGCAGAGTTGGGCTGCTGGGGGTTCACAGGGGTTCAGGAGAGCCCCTAGATAAGATTCTGTGCAGTTCGGAGAACCCCCAAATCCCAATCCTGGCTGGCCCCACCCCACTGACCCCACCCTGCTTCTCCCAGGAGTCCCGTTTTGGATGCAGGTAAGTGCAGGGCGCTCACGGAGGCTCAGGGAGAGCAAAAAACAGGCCTCCCAGAAGTTCATGAAGGCTGGAAATGGGCCTGTTTCTGGCTTCCAGAAAGCCTCCGGAGCCTGGGAGGGCAAAAACACTGCCCTCCATGATGCAGGAGGCTGACTAGGCCATGCCCACCTTGGCCACGCCCACCCAGCAACCTGGCAGAGAACCCTTCACTAAAATTTTTGAAGCCCACCCCTGCCCCAGGGGTGAAGGAACTGGATCGGATGCCACAAGGGCTGCAGCTCAGTCCTGCAGAAGAGATGCCTGTGAAGAAGCATCTCAGCTCAGTCCTGCTGAAGAGATGCAACAGAGGAAGACCCAAGAGATGGTGGGCTTGTGGATTGTTATCTGGCAGGGTTGGTTCCCGGCAAACAGTTGGAAAGAGAGAGTGGAAGAAGCAGAATGTCCTTTTTTCTGGATGACCAAGTAGAATCTTTTTGGAGGGGTCCTGTGATGCCCCATAGTGTAACACAAAAATAACAAAATCCAAAACGTAAATAAATATCCTTTAATGCCTCCAACTTGGCCCACTGTTCAATAATTCTCAGTTGGAGATAAAACATACTCAAATATAGTCTTCAAAAGAAAGCAATACAGTCCAAATTTAATGAGCAGATAGAGGTGAAATAAAAATCCAAAACAAACTACAATGAAGGAATTTCCACAACGGACCAGGATAAGTAATTACCAACTTCAAGGAGATAACAAGGCACAGTCTGTTGCAACCAAGATAACTTCAGCCCAAAATAAAACACGCTTTGCTTCTGGCAATGTTGTGTTTTAACCGTCTCTCTTATATACTATTCTCCCCAGCTGCGACTAATGAGGGGGATCATGGCCACTTCCTCTCTCATAAGCCAAGTTGTTGCCTTCTCCATTCCTCCCTGCATGTCCTAGGATGAAGAGGGGATGGGCCTGGTTCTTCCTCTGACTGCCCAGCTGGCCTCTGCCCTTCCCCAGCCTCCTCCACAACCTCTGGAACCACACCTCCACTCCTTGTCGGTTGTTCCTCCTCTCCCTCAGAGTCTGACTCTAACAAGGGCATGACAGGTCCTTGGTGCTCTCTGATCTTAGTTGTTTTCTTGCTTCCTCACCCATTCTCTGTCACCCAAGAACAACTCCCTGGATTGGACAACCAGGAAGTCCAAGGGATGCAAAGGTTTTTTTTTTTAATTCTTCAGTCAGGTTAATGGCAGGTATCGTTGTCAAGAAAACTGCATAGAAGTGTTTATGAGGTCCTCAGGGAAAACCATGCATTATGTTCCCTGTGATTTATTATGTTTTTATTTATTTCTATCCCACCTTTATTATTATTTTTTACAAATAATTCAAGGCAGCATGTATATTCAAGACACCTTTCCTCTTCTATTTTTCCCACAACAATAACAATCCTGTGAGGTGAGCTGGGAGGATGATTGGCTCAAAGTCACCCAGCCAGATTTCATAGCTAAAGTAGGACTAGAATTCCCTGTCTCCTCGCAATTGGCTAGCTTTCATGCCTAAGGTTGGAGTAGAACTCACAGTCTCCCATTTTCTAGCCTGGTGCCTTAACCACTAGGCCAGACGCTCTCAAGGAAGTGAAAAGTGGACTTTAAAGAAGCAGGATAAGAAGAGTATTGATTCTTTGAACATTGGAGACATTGGAGAGACTCCCAAGAAGACCATGAGCAACCAAAGAAACAAACAAATGGTCCAACTCAACCCAGAGTTCTTAATCAAGGCACAAATCACCAAATTGTCATTCTCTGGACATTAAAGGTAAAGGTTCCCCTCACACATCCGTGCTAGTCATTTCCAGCTCTAGGGGGTGGTGCTCATCTCCGTTACAAAGCTGAAGAGCAAGCGCTGTCCGAAGACGTCTCTGTGATCATGTGGCCAGCAGGACTAAATGCCAAAGGCGCACAGAACGCTCTTACCTTCCCACCAAAGTGGTCCCTATTTTTCTACTTGCATTTTTTACGTGCTTTCAAACTGCTAGGTTGGCAGAAGCTGGGACAAGTGACAGGAGCTCACTCCGTTACACAGCGCTAGGAATTCGAACCGCTGAACTGCTGACCTTTCTGATCGACAAGCTCAGTGTCTTAGCCACTGAGGCACCACATCCCTTTTCTCTGAAGGCTCAGCCAATCTCATTGTGCACATGTTGTGCTCTGACAATAAAGGTTTGAATTGAATTGACATTATGCAGGCATTAATGTGGAGATGTGAAGGAAAGAGGAGAAGAGGATGACCAGCAGGAAGGTGCATAGACTCTATTACCGTGGCAAGACCTTCACTGTAAGAAGACTAGGCTAGAGAAATTCTATCCATAGGTTTGCTAAGAGTCTGCACTGACTTGATGGCACATAATCAAAAAAGAGAGAAGAAACATTCCCTAAAATAAGTCTCTTAAGCTGACCAGATGTCTAACAGCCCATATGCAGGGACAAACCGTTTAGATGAGGATCACAAACTATATATAATACTTATTGAAGGGTGTAGAAATGAATAGTCCAAGAATGTCATCACTTGCTGTTGTTGAGAAACAAGCCCTGTATATGAAAATGAAGATCCTCAAATCTTCTTGCATGACATTGCCTTCTTAACCCACTCTTTTGAGTAGAAGAGCCTGTTTCTGTTCATCTGTTCTATTTCTAACAGTGAGATTTGCTGATAGGTTTCTTCTAACCGACTGTGAGAATGAACTGAAATATCAGAGGCTTAACTCATCTATTTTATACTTCTGGGGTTCAGGAGAGGAGAAGTAGGAAAATCTGGGCTGCTCTAATTCAGTACATTCACTCCTCCAGGAGCTGCAAAAATAAAAGCGGAATAAAACCGAGTTGGTGGCCTATTTACATTGTTTGTCAATCTTTTGACTAGACTTGTCTGCAAACCTTGGTTGTTGAGACTCTTGTCCTCTTCTTCATGAACTGACTCACCTGGGTAGAAGGTCATGGCTTTGAACCCTAGGATTGGAAGGATCACGAAGGTCTTCTCCTCCAACCTTCAGTCCATTCCACATAAATTGCTGCCCATCCCTTGCTTGACGACTTCCAGTGACAGAGCCCCTATGAGTACAGGAGACAGGCTGTTCCATTGCTCCTGAGTTCTCATCGCCATGAAATTTCTTCCTATTCCCAGTTTGGGTCTTCCTCTGTAAAAATTTCCACCCACTGGTTCTTGTCTTAGTCTCAGGCCATGTGGAGAACAAATCCATACCCTTTTCCCTGTGACATGCCTTCATGCATTGAAAGACTGTCATGCCTGCCCTTAGCTCTTTATGCTAAGACAAAGACAAATTTCTTCTCTGGCCAATGAAGAATTCTACTTTATTCCTTTTCTATTCCTATTTCTTTTCTATTCTATTCTATTCCTCTTCCTATTCTATTCTATTCTATTCTATTCCTATTCTATTCTATTCCTATTCTGTTTCTATTTCTATTCTATTCCTATTCCTATTCTTATTCCTATTCTATTTCTATTTCTATTTCTATTTCTATTCTATTATTCCTATTCCTATTCTTATTCTATTCCTATTCCTTTTCTATTCTATTCCTATTCTGTTTCTATTCTATTCCTATTCCTATTCCTATTCCTATTCCATTTCTATTCCTATTCCTATTCCTATTCCTATTCCTATTCTTATTCTTATTCCTATTCTACTTCTATTCTATTTCTATTTCTATTATTTCTATTTCTATTTCTTATTTCTTTTCTATTCTATTCCATACCATTCTATTCTATTCTTTAGATGAAACATCTCCAGCAACATTAATCGCCCTTCATCGGTCTTAATCCATACATCCTTCAACATAGAGTTTGTTCTTCTCTGAACTGTTTCCAGTTCCTCCGCATCCTTCTTGACTAGTTTAATCTCTACTGCAGGCATGAATGAAGCCATAGACCCCTAGAAGATTATCCACTCTTAGTTTCCTGCCCTAGAGTTTAATTTTAGGCATTTTCCTCTCCCCAATCCAACAGATTCTTCTCTCACTGATCTCCGTTAACATCATGGTTTCTCTCCAGTCTGGAGATCATCGGTTCCTCCCTCAGCAGCTTAATCCCTGGCACATTTTAATTTTTTTATTTAATATAATATATGAAATATTATAATTGCTGTGGAGCAGGGGTATCAAACTTGATTTCATTGAGGGCCACATCAGAGTTGTGTTTGACCTCAGGGCGTGAGGAGGTGTGGCTAGGGTGGGCGGCCAGTTTGACATCACTCATATCAGGGGTGCCTGTGGTGGCCCAGGCGATCTGCCAGCAAAAACGGGCTCCTGAACTCTGTTTGGACTGCAACAGCCTCCTGCAACCCTCTACAAATGAAAATGGAGCTCAGGAGGGCCTCCCAAATTCTGTTTTCACTGGCAGTGGCACCACGGGCCAGTCCTTCTTGTTTCCATGGTGGCCCCATGGGCCAGATCTAAGTACCCCATGGGCCAGTTGGGATATTGTTATGTATATGTACACAACATAATTGGGTTGACAATATATAAACCATAAATATATATGTTTGTAGCTTTAAGGAAAAATACTGTAATGTATTATACTATGTTCTGGTTGGTTAATCATGCTGCAAGTTGCCATAAGAGGGAGCTATAGATCATGGTTTAATTCTCTTTCTCACTGATGATCTCTCTTGATACTGATACTGATTGACTATGGACCGATACTGACTAATCCTGTTTATTTTGATATTCTATTGATATTGAAGGTTATCTGTTGTATTATGGGTTGATATTTGTCTGCTGTAAAAGACATGAAACTGGTAAGAAGACTTTATAACTGAATATTTCTGGACTGTAAAAATGTATATGACATGGACTGTTTATTGGACTGTGTATTTCTTCAAGTAAACATTAACACAACTTGATTTAAATCTGTGTGGCTGTGTATTTATTCATAACTGTTCTCATAAACATTTCCATGTGCATATCCTTGTTATACAAGGGTTACTCTGCACATATCCTGACAGATATAAATGCAGATAGATTGGTTAAACAATTCCATGAACAATTCCCTGACAAGCCAAGGGGTCCCCTTGGAGGGGGGAGAGGGGGTTAAGGGCATTGCATTAACCCCTGGTTGTGTTTTGTGTATTGTATTTTCCAGGACATGATTTTTTTCAAGGGGGGATGCCTGTCAGCTTTGGAAGCCACATTGAATTCCGATGCTCCCATGCTGCCACAATTGAGCCTGAGAATGTGGGAGGGGGGAATTCATTGGAGTATATCTAGTTAGATATAATAAAATTCTTTTTCTGATTCAAGGTCAGGTCATGTTGCACACAGTGAAAGAAGTCTTACTTTGGGACAGATGGTGATTGGGCCATGTGATGTGGTGATGGGTGTAGGGGATGGATTTGTAGTTTTTACTTATTGCAAGGAAGCCCAGAACCTTCAGATTTGGGATTCCACAGTTGTGGCAGTTACTATCCAAATAAAAGGAACTTTTGAGAGATGTCTGTCTCAGAGTTATTGGTTGGAATGGCGGGTTGCTAGAATGCTGACACTTGAGTTTGACAGCCATGCTATAGAGCTAATTTGGGATATATCTTAGTAATTTGGACACTTGGACATTGATTTGAATTTGGGATTTGATTTCCATTTAGCCTTCTGCTCTGTTCTTCTGCAGCAAATTGCCTAGCTGGGCTCGGGCAGTAACACCACGAATCTTCTATATCACTGAGAAAGCCTGGAACTATTACCCGTATACCATCACAGGTAAGGAGGAAACCCTAATGGTGTATGAGAATGACCTTGGCAGACAGGAGAGAAAGCCACAAACTGGATAACTGGCCTGCACAAAGGTATCTCAGCCCACAAAAAGAATAAAAGGTTAATCAGATGTATTTCAGGAGCGATCCTCCTTGGTTTTCTGGAGAGGGAAAGGAAAAGAGGGGGGGAAATACTTTCAGTCTTACAACCTTGCAATAGAGATAGAACTACTATAGGCAGTTCTCAACAACTGAGCCCCAAAATGTCCATTGCTAAGACTTTGGTTGAGTTTTGCTCCGTTTTATGACTTTTCTTGCCACAGTTGTTAAGGGAATACACAGCAACTGTTCAATTAGTAACATGGTTTGTTAAGTGAATCTGGCTTCCTCATTAACTTTGCTTGTCAGAAGGTCACAAAAGGGGATCACGTAACCCAGGACACTGCAACTGTCATAAATGTGAGTCAGTTGCCAAGCGTCTGAATTTTGATCACATGACCATGGGGATGCTTCAAAAGTCAAAACTGGTCATGAGTCACTTTTTTTTTCCAGTGCTGTTGTAACTTTGAACGGTCACAAAATGAATGTCAGGATTCCAGCAATCGCCCTAATTAAGTCATGAGCCTCGAACCAAACTTCAAAATGTTTATTAGGAGCAACATGCTGGCATGACCTGTATGAAGCCAACTCTGAGATGCATAATTTACAATCACCTGTGAACCTGTTTCCCCCCCACCCCTCTGAGTGTATCATAATTCAGATTGTCCAACAAAACACGTTCATGGCTGAGTGTCATCAATCACACTCTCCAATAGGGGATTTTCGTGCCCAGAATACCCGGTTGCGTCAGTTACAATCTTTGTGAGATAAGCTTGGAATGTGCTTCTGAGTTCATTTGCCATATGCTCCTTCAAGGTTTTTCCCCCTCCTCTTTCTTATGGCAACTTGGAAACTGGCATAGTAATGTTTAACAAGTTGACGTTGAACTGTGGTAAGTCGCGGGCTACTTATACTCCTGGTTGTGCTTCTTGTTTGAAGTACCTCCCAGGGTTAACAGAAACTCTTGGACGGTCCATTTTAAAAAAAAATCTGCAAAAAGGTTGTCTATCTTGATTGAAGTATGTTGAGTGAACCCAATCTTTCGATCCTTTGCAAATTGCTCCATCTTTAAAAAGATCACTTACCAAGTTTTTTGAGATCTTAGATGTATGGCAAGCTACTCCCTTGGTCTTTCATTTAACGGTAATTGGATTTTCCTGCTAGATTTGGGCACAAGAGCCATCTGAATGCTCTTACAGCTTTGAAGTTTACTAAAACATCATCATGGCTACCCCAGGTTACAAAGTGTGTGGCTTTAGTTGCCCAGAAAATGTGTAATGCATAATTCTTCCTTCTCTCCAACCTTAGTTTTGTCTCTTTGTCTGTCTCCCCTTTGCTAACTTGGGATACCTGGAATTATCTCTCAATGGATGCAGAGTACACAGTAAGTACTAAGAGGCCTTCTTACTTTCAGTACTTCTCTAGCAGAATAGAAGAGAGAACTCAAGAACACCATAAGTAACTTCAAGACATTCAATGGAGTCCTGGGTGCTCTCTGAGATTGGTTATTTTCTTGCCGACGTTTCATAACCCAACTAAGTAACATCATCAGTGTTAGAAGAGAGAGGGGTTTACTCCCTATTGATTACCAATGGTTGCCCTTTCAGTGTTGGTGGGTCTGTTCTTGGTGGCTCTTTGATCAGGTGGTTGTTTAGTCTTGGTTTGTCTGAGTTGCAGACTAGTCTTTGCAAAAAAGAAACATCTGGAGGGCTTCTGCATTTTTCAGCAGGAGCACAAAAAATTCAGAGGAACTGCAGAGGTCCATGTCTTGAGTAGAACTGGGTTTCTAGTCTTCAGGGTTTCAGATTTAATACTTGAAGATTTGCAGATGGTTCCCAGAAGTTATAAGAGTGACAGAATGAGATTTACTGCAGGTCCATTTTTCATCAACTATAGTATATGAAAGAAAGGTTTAAACCCATCATTTCTTTTTCATTTCTTGGTGGAAAATGGCTTGGTTCATATTGGTAGCTTTATGGGCAGGAAAGTGTAAATAGCACCTTATGTGGACTGTGAGTAGATGACAGACAGTTTGGTTTAATTATTTGTAAAAATAACAAAGGTGGGATATGTGTGTGTGTGTGTGTGTGTGTGTGTGTATTATTTATTTGACTTGTATTTTATATATTTTATTCTGGACCGCGATGCCCTGCGCACAGTTACTCATGCCCTTGTTATCTCCAGACTCGACTACTGCAACGCTCTCTATTTAGGACTACCCTTGCATACTATCCGGAGATTACAGCTGGTGCAAAATGCAGCGGCGCGGGTGGTGATGGGAGTTTCCCGGTTCTCCCATGTTACCCCCCTCCTGCGCTGTCTGCATTGGCTGCCGGTTGTGCTCCGGGTGAGATTCAAGGTGCTAACACTAACATACAAAGTCCTTCATGACATGGGTCCGCAATATTTAAGGGAGCGACTCCTGCTGACATCAAGTACTAACCACCCTGTGCGATCACATAGGCAAGGACTCGTTGGGGTCCCGTCGGCTGGCCAATGCCAGTTGGCGGTCCCCCGACGATGAGCCTACTCTAATGCGGCCCCTGACCTCTGGAATCAGCTTCCCCTGGGACTCCGTCTGGCCCCTGACCTCCGCGCCTTCCGCCGTGAATTGAAGACCTGGTTATTTAACCAAGCCGGGCTGTGACCCTTTGGGGGGGGGTTATCATGGTTTTATCATGTACTTATGTAATTATATCTTAATGGGGCTTGTTAGTTTAATTCTTTTTATTTATTGTTCTTGTTGTTTTAGCTGTGAGCCGAGTCTTCATAGATGGGGGCATACAAGTCTCATTAATAAATAAATAAATAATAAATATATATATATATATATATATATATATATATATATATATATATATATATATATATGTTATAGATTTTCATAAAGGTATGTAGGTCTTGGTGTATTCGGGTCTTGTCCCGTGCAAGATTGAGAATACCTTGGCAACGTTTCGATGAAATCTCATCCGTCATCTTCAGGCTGGTGTCTTCAGCTTCGTTCTTCTGGGAAATAGGTCTTGGTGTATTCGGGTCTATATATATAAAATTGTCTGCCTTTTTTCCAACTTTGTCCTTTCATTCATCCTCTGGGTCTTCTCACATTCTCCATTTCTCTTTCCTTTTACAGTGCTCATTTCTGCCCAAATTTTCTATCTACATGGAGACCAAGTATGAAGATAATTGTGGAAATAGCACCAATGTAAGTGCAACCCATACAGAACTACCGGTAGAAACAGTGCCCCTATTTCATCCTGTCTTTGCAATTTTCAGGGGGACATGCAGACATGGTGAGAGTTATCCATGCATTAAATCGGTGACTAAATGTTAGCTTGGACAACCCCCATCAGGGGAATCTCACTCCTGGCTGAAGAATCCTGGAGTTGACGTCCACATATCTTCCAAATTGCCAAGTTTGAGAAACACTGCATTAAATTATCATCCCACCCTGGGAAGTTGCATCTGGGCTTGTTTATGGGAAAACATGCTGAGGAACAATTGGGTGTCACTTGCCAAGGTGCCATTGAGGCTTGCTGATGAGGTGAGAAGAGTCAAGGCAAGGTGGGATTCATTATTGCCATCAGGGACTCAGGCAAGGGAGCAGAGGTTCCGAAGAGACCTTGTGATTCAAAGGAACTTGAGGGTGGCAATAGCAATAGAAATAGCCATTAGACTTATATACCACTTTTAAGAGGTTTACAGAGTCAGCCTATTTGCCCCCAACAATCTGCGTCCTCATTTTACCCACCTTGGAAGGATGGAAGGCTGAGTCAACCTTGAGCCTGGTGAGAATCAAACTGCCAAATTGCAGGCAGCTGGCAGTCAGCAGAAGGAGCCTGCAGTACTGCATTCTAACCACTGCACCACCATGCAGTGTCCAACAGAAATACAGAGTTGGAAAGAAGTTGGAGGTCTTCTAATCCAGCCCCCTGCTTAAATAGGAAACCCTCTTCCATTCCAGACAAATGGTTATTGAATCCCTTCTTGAAAACCTCCAGTGATGGAGCACCCACAACTTCTAAGGAAACCTCTCCACTGATTAATTGTTCTCACTGTCAGGAAATTTCTCCTTAGTTCTAGCTTCGTTCTTTCCTTGATTAGTTTCCATCCATTGCTTCTTGTCCTGCCTTCAGGTGCTTTGGAGAATCACCTGAAGGCAAGATAATGGACGGAAAAATTAATGACAAGCCAAGCAAGGAAAGTATGTGTCATAGCCTAGCCATCCCTACTTGAGTTTACCATCCCTTGTTAGCTGAAAATCTGTGTTTTCTCTCACTGGCAAGTTGACAGGTCCAATGTTTTTCCCCTTGCTCTCACAGATATTTCTCAATGAAAAAATCTTGGGAGACCATGAAGTGGTGTCCTTGGACATTGCTTTTGATGAAATCCCAGACCGCTACTACAGGAGCTTAGAGGTAACAACCTGTTGGGGAGGGTAACTGTGCATGGTTGGTGGGTGGCTTTGGCTTCTCCAACCCAACTGCTCATTCCTGTAAATGATATGTAGGAAAGACCTTGGGAGACTGGAGGAAGAACTTCAGGTTGCTTTGCTTCTGGAGTCCAGGATAAATTCAGTCCTAGCTGTAGTGTTAGTTCATGGCAGTTTGTAAATTGGTCACTTGTATGTCTACTTGTTGCTGGAATTGCAACAATGCTGCTCTTGGGTGCTTGGTGGATAGAATCTCCAGGGGATCAAGGGTCAAAGTTTTCTCTTTGGAAAAAAAAGTATAAGACTTGAATTGAAAGTCTGAAGAGATGCTCAGTCATCCAAGTCATGGTGGTCCCAAAGGGTAGCTGGATGACTGAGAATCTCAACGGACTTTTTAGCTATCAAGTTTGGGATGAACACACTTGGAATGGTGCAGGAGTAGGAATGGATTTCCAGAGGGAAAAATTGCAGACTGCAGGAACCAGGAGCACTAACTCAGGTGACCCTGAGGGCACAGATAAACCTCCAAGTGGCCTCAACGACTCTCTAAAAGGATGCAAATGACCAACTGCCTGCAAGGAATATAAATCCTTCCATTCCCCACCATCCAGTCAGAGCTGAAGAAGCTTCTTGGATGAGAAGTGAAACATCTTCAGAAGAAAAAGCAAGAAAGTCCAGTTGCCTGCAGAAAAGAGCATCTTTGTCACAACCATGATCTGGTTGACTGAGAATCTCTACGGACTTTTAGCTATACGATTTGGGACAAACACCCTTTGAATGGTGCAGGAGTAGGAATGGATTTCCAGAGGGAAAAATTGCAGACTGCAGGAACCAGGAGCACCACTCAGGTGATCTAGAGGACACAGATAAACCTCCAAGTGGCCTCAATGTCCCTCTAAAGCAGAGCTGTCAAAAGCCTGGCCCATGGGTTGGATGCATCACAGGTTGGCCACATCCACGCCCAGTTTAACAAAGGGGGGAAAGTCCCTATAGGTCACATGACACCACCGTGATGATGTGATTTTGATACCCCTGCTGAAAAAAGGATGCAAATGACCAGCTGTCTGCAAGGAATATAAATCCTTCCCTTCCCCACCATCCAGTCAGAGCTGAAGAAGCTTCTGGGATGAGAAGTGAAATGTCTTCAAAAGTCCAAGTTGCCTCCTGAAAAAAAAGGACCTTTGAATTGAAAAAAGCATAATTGATATCAACCTTGTGGCAAAGTCAGTTGGTTAATTCCATTCATTTAGTGACCCTTCAAAGTTATAACAGCATTGAAAAAAAGTGACCTATGACCATTTTTCACACTTAAGACTGTGACAGCATCCCCTTGGTCAAGTGATCAAAATTCTATTATTATTTTTTCTATTGGCTATAGGATCTTCGGTCCTTCTGCTCGGCTAAGACTGGTCGCGGGCCACTTCAGGAAGGCTGGCGGGAACATACAAAGCCCATCATGTGCTCTTACAAACTGGTGACGGTCAAGTTTGAAGTCTGGGGACTGCAAACACGGGTAGAACAATTTGTCCATAAGGTGAGATAGTATTTTTGCCTACAAAGGGACCTGCAGGGAAAGCTGATGGCTGGAGATGAACAGGCTGCAGTTGCCAAAAAAGCCAATGCCATCTTGGGCTACACCAACAAAGGGAGAACATCAAGATCACGAGAAGTGATGGTACCACTTTATACCATATTAACGAGGGCAGATTTGGAATACTATGTCCAGTTCTGGTCACCATGAAACCAAAAAGATACTGAGACCCTAGAAAGAATGCAGAGAAGAACAATGAAGATGGTTAGAGGTCTGGAGTCTAAATCATATGGCGAATGATTAAGGGAACTAGGTATGTTCAGTCTATCAAAGAAATAGATTGGGGGAACATAATAATTGTCTTCCAATAATTGAGTGACTGTCACAAAGAAAAGAGGATTGACTTACTCTCCAGAGCAGGGCAAGAAGTAAAGCTTGTTAAACAGAGATCCAACCTAAAAGTAAGGAGAAGTTTCCAGATAGTGGGAACAATGAATCAATGGAGTAGATTGCCTCCTGGATTTGTAGATGTTCCTATGCTAGAGGTTTTCAAAAATAGACTGGACAACTATGGGATGACAGAAGGTCTTCCACCTTGAGTAGGAGGGTCAGACTAGAAGACCTTTGAGATCTCTTCCAGCCTTATGGTTGGACAGTATCTTCTGTGTTTGAGAACCACTTCTGCAGTGAAGTATCCCAGAATTCAAGAATCCTTATTGGCTGATCCGAGAGAGGCTATATGGATGTTATTGTTGTTGTTGCTGGGACAATGGCTTTCCTGATTACAAATTGAGATGGGTAAGAGATGCATTGTGACTTGGTGTTTCATGAGAGATAGGTCTGCCTTTTCAGTACCTTGGATAGCTCCTTAGATCCTCCCTGCTAACAGAAGAACAGAAAAACCAAGTTGAGAGGGGCTTTGGAAGTCTACTACTCCAACTCCCTGCTCAAGCAAAGCTGGGTCTGTAGTACAGATAATCCTCCTCTTACAACCATGTGTTTAATAACCATTCAAAATTACAACAGTACTGAAAAAAGGGACTTATGACTGATCCTCAGGCTTAGGATCATTGCAGCATCATGATCACATGATCAAAATTCAGATGCTCGGTGGGCTGAATTACCTGCAAAAGACCTCAGAGATCTTCCAGTCCAACCCTTGCTCAAGGCAGGAGAACCTAGACCATCCCATTCAAATGGTTGTCCAGTCTCTTCTTGAAAGTTTCCAGTGATGGAGCACCCACAACTTCAGCTGTTCCACTGATTCTTATACTGTCAGGAAATTTCCCCCTAATTCTAGGTTGGATCACTCTTGAATCATCTTCCACCCTTTGCTTCTTGTCCTGCCCTCAGGTGCTTTGGAGAATAGGTTGACCCACCTCTTCTCTGTGATAGCCCCTCAAATATTGGAAGACAATTATCATGTCCCCTTAATCTTCTCTTCAATAGGCTAGGCATACCTAGCTCCCTCAACTGTTCATCATATTGTTTAGCCTCCAGGTCCTTTATCATTTTGGTTGCTCTTCTTTGTACACAAATATTGTTCTTGGCACACAAAGCAACTAGTTCTTTTTGGAAATTTCATTAATAGGGTGTTATCTTAGAGAATGACCCTAGGGTTGTTTTTTTTAAAACAGGAAAAACAATACAAAACAATAATCTCTGGCTGTCCATTTTAAATGCAGTCTGCATTTGGGTTTGGTGCTTCCATCAGCCTTCCTCCATAAAGTGGTTGTGTTGGGTTCTTCAGCCAAGAATGGCAGTGGGCAACCCCCCCCCCCAATGTTGCTGGATTACAACTTTTGGAGCCTTATCCCACTTGGCTGGGGCTGAGGGATGCTCAGAGTTGTGGCTCTGTGACATCCAGATGGCTGCAATTGCCCATCTCACTCACGCAGCAAAACAAGGTAGAAGATGTTGGATTTCATGCTGCAGTTTGGAAGAGTTCTTTGGATTGCTTCGTATTTGGGGAGGAAAACACCATATGCCTCCCGCCTCCAAAGCGAAGTACGGAAACTGTGCCGTAGTGCCACAAATAGCATCAGGCAACCTTTAGAGAAAATCAGAAAAAGGTTAGCCCATGCTGTCAGCCCTGGGAGGTAGGCCAAATCAAGGAAGGGGCACGGCAGGGAATCCAGAAATGTTCTATATCAGGGATGTCCAAACTTAGCAAATTTTAAGACTTGTGGACTTCAACGTTCAGAATTCCTCAGCCAGTTAATCATCTCCTCGGGGGCTTCAGTGGCAGAGGCAGTATAATGGAAGGGACCTTGAAGGTCTTCTAATCCAACCCTCTCCTCAAGCAGGAGACCCTATTCAATTCCAGACAAACAGCTCTCCAATCTTTTCTTAAAGTGGGTACAGGAGTGCCTGCATATTCTGTATTGCATGAGAAAAGTACATCTTCCTTCCCCTGTCCTTACCACTTTCTATAGAGGGATGAACGAGAGTATCCTGACATATTGCATTATTGTCTGGTTTGGAAGCATTACTGCTTTGGACAGGAAGGGTGTGCAGAGAGTGGTGAGGACGGCAGAAAAGATTATTGGCAGTTCATTCCCTTCTAGCCAGGACATACATATAAGCCAGGGAAACTCAAGGCCCATGGGCTGGATCCGGCCTTCAAGGTGCTTAGATCTGACCCACAGGACCACCCTGGAAACAGCAAAGGATCGGCCTGCAGTGTGGCCCTCCCGAGCTCCATTTTTGCTGGCAGAGGCACCGCTGGCAGAGGCACCATTTTTGGCCGCGACAGCCTTCTGCAGCTCTCCGCTAGTGAAATCAGAGTTCGGGGGTGGAAGGAAGGAAGGAAGGAAGGAAGGAAGGAAGGAAGGAAGGAAGGAAGGAAGGAAGGAAGGAAGGAAGGAAGGAAGGAAGGAAGGAAGGATATTATAATGAGAGGGAGGGAGGATCTGAAGGAAGTCCTGTCTTAGTACTTGGCTACCACAGGTGCCCCCGACATGAGTGATGCCTAGCTGGCCATGCCCACCCTGGCCCCACCTACCCCAGCCATGCCCAACTTGGCCCCCCTGAGGTCAAACACAACCCTGATGCAGCCCTCAATGAAGTTGAATTTTTTTTAATTAAAGTTTTTTTTATTTTTATAACAACAACAAAAAACAAACATATAAAACCTTCTTTCTGTTCTACAGTGTGTCAGTTGGGTACTTATTTCTTCGTGCATAAAATCATATCATCATCCATATTTAACTTGTATATGTTATAATCATTCTAATCAATATTTAATATTGCATATATCACTTATTCTATTATCATTAGCTTTATAATTATTGACTTTCAATAATATATTTCAAATTCATTTTCTTACTCTAACTCAACCATTTATCAATAAACAATATATTATACTATACTTATATAATTCTATTATTTACTCTTCTATCCAGCCATTCATAAAATAAATTGCAAATTTTATAGTAATCTTTTTCTTCTTGTTCTCTAATTGCCATTGTCAATCTACTCATTTCTGTACATTCCAGTATTTTCTTAATTATTTCCTCCTCTGTCAGAATTTTTTCATTTCTCCAATTTTGTGCAAATACAATCCTAGCTGCTGTTAATATATTGATAATCAAATACATTAACTCTTTGTTATAACCCTCAGGCAAAATTCCCAATAAAAAGGGTCTTGGTGGTGCAGGCTGTTAAATGCCTAGCACTTAATTCCAGCTGCCTGCAATTAGTGCAGGCTCGAATCCCACCAGGCTCAAGGTTGACTCAGCCTTCCATCCTCTTGGGGTAGGTAAATTGAGGACGCAAGATTGTTGGGGGCAATAAGCTGGCCTTGTAAAAATGCCGCTTAGTAATAAGCAGGCATATACAATGGAATGAAGGCTACTGCTGAGAACATTGGGTTGTATCCCAAAAATTGTAAACTGCCCTGAGTCTTCGGAGAATGGCGGCATATAAATGTAATTTTTAAAAAATGTCTCTGGTTTTAAGTCTATAGGTTGTTTTATCATCTTCTGCAGCCACATGTGTATTCTAGTCCAATACTTTTTAGCCTCTGTGCATGACCACCACATGTGGTAGTATGATCCTGGTAGCTTCCGACATTTCCAGCACTTAATGAAATTGAATTTGACACCCCTGATATAAGCAATGCTTGAGCAGGGTCCACAGGATTATCTGTGATGCCACACATCCTCTTCACAACCTGTTTTCCTTGTTACCTTCTGGGAAGAGGGGGATTTGTGGTATCTGAGGAAAACATCCAGATTCAGTCACAGTTTTGTTCCATGCAGCATCAACCTTGTGAATTCCCAAGCTTCCTCTTTCCACTTTGTATTCAAGATGGACAGTGGTTAATATTAATATGTATTTATATGTATGGATATAGATGTCAACATTCCAACTAACCAACTCCAAACCAATAAACCCCAAGATGAGTATTTCCTCAAAGTTCCATTTTATTAGAGTTGTCATATTGGCACATCTGGGAAAACCTGAATCTGAGAGTTCCAGGTTTTCCCTTCCCAAAGATCCCTCTCTTGCACCCATCAGTCCATCACATGGCCCAATCAAATCATCGTCCCAACTGGAGACATCCATCCAGTCATTCCCCCTCCAATGCAGGGTGACTTGTCCTTGAATCTCTGAGAAAAAATGTTGTTGAGTCTAATCTTCTACTCTCTATGAAATCCCCCCTCCCAAATTCCCTTGCACTAAATGTGGCAGCCTCAAAGCTTCCAAGTGAAATATAGCTTCCAAGGCTGACAGTAGGTATATACATATGCATGTATATAGCATGTTTATATTTGTGTATGCATGTGTACACTTTTGTGAGCAGGCAACAGTTTCCCTTTTAATGTGTGCCACTGTGCCCACAGTAAAAATGACAGGGTTATCTTAAAAGCTTCCAGTGATGGAGCACCCACAACTTCTGGAGGCAAGCCATTCCCCTGATTAATTGTTCTCACTCTTAGTTCTAGGGTTGGATCTCTCCTGGATCAATTTCCATCTGTTATATCTTGTCTTGCCTTTGGGTGCTTTGCAGAATAGCTTGTCCTGCTCTTATTTATGAAAGTCCTTTAAATATTGGAAGACTGCTATCATGTCATCCCTAGCCCTTCTCTTCATGGGGATACCATCAGCTAAACAGTGTAGGCTGGCGGCCCCTAGGAGTAGGGCCTTCTCTGTGAGGGCACCCACCCTCTGGAATCAACTACTCCTTGAGTTGCGCTTGGCCCCTGATCTCCACTCCTTCCACCGTGACCTCAAAACATGGTTATTCTTACAATCCGGCCTGGACTGACAGGGGATCGGGGTTTTAATTCGAAAGGTTATTTGGTGTCGATTTAATACTTTTTAAATTGTTTTTAACTTTTGTATTCTTTGTTTTTATGTACGGCACCCTGAGTCCCTCGGGACAGAGGGCAGCTTATAAGTCCAAATAAACCTAAACCTAAACCATTAGACTAGACATATCCAGTTCCTGCAACTGCTCATTGTAATCATCTTCGTTGCTCTTCCCAGCACTGTTTCTAGAGTTGCAACATCTTTTTTGTAATGTGTTGACCAAAACTGGAGGCAGTATTCCAAGAATGGTCTTACCAAAGCAGTGTAAAACACTTTATGTGACCTAGATATTGTCCTTCTGTTGATGCAGTCGGAGGACTGCACTGGCATTTTTTGGCAGCTGCAGAAAACTGTTGGCTCCTATTTATTTACGATGGGAGGAATTGCTGTGTGGAATTTGCTTGGGCAATCCCTGGAATGCCAGTAACAGGATTTTGGGTTTCAGGTCATTCGAGATATTTTACTCATCGGGCATCGCCAAGCTTTCGCCTGGGTGGATGAGTGGACTGGTATGTAAGACGTTGGGGTCCATGATGGAGGAGGGTGGGAGGGAGGAAGGGAGGAAAGCCCATGTGGACAGTTGCTTTGATCTTCCTTTTCCATGGGAATGTGCCTTTTCCTCAATTTCCCCATGGTCAACTGTTTTGCCTTAAAGCCTGGTCATTCAACCATCAACCTATGCTGAATTTATGTAGTGTTTCATTCATCAAGACCCCACACACCCACTTCACTATCTCTGTTGCTCCCCTCTGGGAGGAAGTTTTGAAGTATTCCTAGCAGGACTTCCAGATTCTGTAACAGCTTCGTTCCCTAGGCCATCTGTCTGGCAAACTCACAAGGTTTGTTTTTCTCGCCATGTACAGGTATACATTTGAATTAGACTCTATTTATTTGTATGCATGTATTTATTCTGTTATATTATGTAGTGTATATTGGAGGTGGTGACTCTTTGAGAGCTGTATGCAACAAAATTTCACTTTAATGTATGCCAATTAGTGTACATTCAAAGTGACAATAAAGTTATTCTATTCTACTCTACTCTATTCTATTCTATATTTTATTCTCTATTCTTCATTCCAATATTCTAGTTCTATTCTAGTTGTATTCTGATTCTATTCTATTCTATTCATTCCTATTCTATTCTATTCCATTCCATTCTTCTATTCTGTCCTGTTCTGTTCTGTTCTGTTCCGTTCCATTCCATTCCATTCCATTCTATTCTATTCTATTTTTTCTTTCCAATTCTGTTCTTTCCTGTTCTATCCTATTCTATTCTTCAAAAAAACCCATTGACCACCTTCTGTTTCTTGGTGCATAATCCAGAATGTGAGTTTGGTTTTTTTATCAATGTCCACCCATTAATCCATGGAAGAAGCTGTGGGTCACTAGTTGTGTATTAAATTCCCCATTTCTGCATATGCAATGAGATGGTTGAAAGCAATTGATCAATGACTTTGACATAGCTGGTGTTTTTTGCTCCTTCCAATAGCAAAGCATAGAGTTGCTTTGAATAGTGAGATAGGCGGCCTATAAATTTCACAAATACATAAATAAATCAGTGATGCCAAGCAAATCTATTTCAAGCATTCAGAAGAATCTCCGTCCCAGCTCATTTGCTCCTGAAATATTTAGAGATCTTCTTTTTTTGGATTTTGAAGAGTTCTAAGTGGGCTTGCAATCGTGCTTAAAAAGCAAGCAAAGCACCAGTACTTTTCCATTAAAAACCCAGTGGAATTCAACCAAAGATCATCGTTAAGGTTGGGGAGAAAAATAAGCGTGGGATTCGTTTGCTGGAACAAATTGGAGCTACCGAATCTAGCAGGATGTTTCAGTGGGAAACCTGCTTTGTGGTTTTGGGTTCAAGACATAAACTTGTGATTCATTCAAAAACATATTTCACCCCTCTGAGCATCTTGCAATTGTAGCTGTGCCTCAACCTGTTCCTTTGAGCGGAATAATGAATCTCCTTCCTCAATTTCTTTGAAAGTTGTTGGACTCCTGAAAGCAAGCAGATTGCAGAAAATTATTAGGCCTCCTCACCACATTTTTGGGAACAAAGTTTCCTCTTTTTCTTTCCTAACAGGCTAACCTTGTCTCTCAAGTCAGTTATCTTCTTCAGTTTTTCTGTTGTTCCTGAACCTGTTATTTGACTGTGTTTTACTTATATGCTATGATGTCTTTCATATCATGCTATTCCCACTACTTCCTGCTCTTGTGGATCCTCAGCACACCACCTTCCAGGTACGAGTGGTTCCTAGACATTGTAACCCTCCACCTGGGAAGGTCCCATAGCTTTCAGGCCAACATCTTTTTAAACGTCCCAGCATTTAGTTTAAGTTATGAGATTTCATAAGGAATTTTTTTTAAAAAAAATATTTTAATTTTAATTATGCGAATACAGCACAATACATCCAACTTATATCCTTGTTATACATAATACATTTTACTTCATCATTTATAACCTCCTTATTAAAACATTAATTACTAATTAATCTAATCATAACTACTAGTATTTTGACCTTGTCTTCTATTATATAACCATTTATAAAATTTATTCCATGTTTTATAATATTTAGACTCTCCTTTGTCTTTTATTTCTAAAGTTAACCTATCAGATTCTGCACGTGCCATAATTTTTCTTATTATTTCTGTTTCTGGAGATACAATTTCATTTTTCCAATATTGTGCATATAATATTCTAGCCCTGTCAATACATGTACTATTAGATATATTATTTCTTTTTTAATTTTTTTCTGATATTATTCCAAGAAAAAAAATCAGTGTAAAGAGTGGTTGCGGTGGCCTAGAGGTGGATCTCTCCCCTCACAATCAGGAGGCTGTGAGTTCGATTCTAGGTAGAGGCAGATATTTCTCTCTCTGGGCACAATGAGAATATATCTGCCGAACAAAACTCCGCATAGGTGACAGGAAAGGCATCCGGCCATTCAAACACTCTTCTAGCTCCATTCAGTTGCCCAGACTCCACCCTGCAAGGGATTATGGGGTCATTAAAAGAGGAGGAAGAGGATGACTGACAACTGTGGACTTGGCTTGGCTGCCCTTTGGTAGCAGAAAACCAGAGGAGGCCGGAAAGGAAAACACAGAAACTGGGTTCATTTCCAAAACATGTTCTTGGGATCAAACTTGGTAGTAAAGTATTCCCATCAAATACGTCTACCAGATCCTTTCCATATTTATTTGCTGTTTCTCCGAAGAAGCTTTGCCCATAGGAGAAAAGAGAGAAGGAGGCTCTAAGAAAGGGTAAACATAGAATAACAGAGTTGGAAGGGACCTTGGAGGTCATCTAGTTCAACCCCCTGCTCAAGCAGGAGACTCTCTACCATTCCAGACAAATGAATGTCCAGTTTTTTCTTAAAAGCCTCCAGCGATGGGGAACCCACAACTTCTGAAGGCAAGCTGTTCCACTGGTTAATTCTTGACCTTCTGGTTTAGATGACCAGGGGCTTTGAGGGGCTGCCCCAGAGAGGAGGGGAGAGTCAAGCTATTTTCTAAAGTGCCTGTAGGCCAGACAAGGAATAATGGATGGAAACTGAACAAAGAGAGATTCAACGTAGAAAGAAGGAGAAATTTTCTGACAGAACAATCAACCAATGGAACAGAAGTTGCCTTCGGAAGTTGCGGGAGCTTCATCCCTGGAGGCTTTCAAGAAGAGACTGGACTGCCATTTGTCAGAAATGGTGTAGGGTCTCCCGGCAGGGGGTTAGACTAGATGACCTACAAGGTCCCTTCCGACTCTGATTATCTGTTATCTGATGTGAGAAAACCCAGGGGGGAAATTGGGGCAGAGATGAAATCACTTCAAGTAGAAAGAATATACAGTGGAGCCTTGGGTTGCAACCGTAATCTGTTCCAGGACTCTGGTCGCAACCTGATTTGGTCATGACCAGAAGTATGACTGTCTGTGCATGCACAGACCCCCCACACACAAAAAATGGCAAAGGGGAAACCAGCGTGGAAGGGGAATCTTTCCATGCCAATTTTGTTCGCCACCCGATTTTTGAATCGTGACCCAATTCAAAAATTGGGTGGGTTTTTTTGTTCACCACTCGATTTGGTCACAAACAGGAGCATTTGCGACCCGCGGTTCCACTGTATGTTGAAAACAAGAGCATTTTCCAGGAAAATAGGTCCCATGTTAAAATGAGGCAAGGGGGAGTTTGATAGAGGACCAGTGATTCACATTTAAAACAGTCATTTGAATGGAGAACAGACTGAGTTGGAGCCAGTCCTTCAGTGAGCTCATTCTGGCGTTCCACTCCCCGGAAGCACTTGAGTTAATACTTTATTTGATTAATGCTTAGATCATCCCCTTTTCAATTAAAGCACACCATATTAATTTGGCAGGTTGCAAAGGCTATTTGAAAAAAGAGGTTTCCCTGAGAGCTTCTATTTATTTAATGGGTATGGGATGGAGAAGAGAGGGATTTGGTTTGAACTAGGCATCTATTGCCTAGCCATCAAAATATATTTATTTATAAATGCGTTTACATAGCTGCACTTAAAAGATAATTTAACAGGATAACAGAGTTGAAAGGGACCTTGGAGGTCTTGTAGTCCACTCCCCTGTTCCGATACCCGTGATGGTGAACCTATGACATGCATGCCAGAGGTGGCACGCAGAGCCCTCTCAGAGGGCATATGCGCTGTTGCCAGCTGGTCTTCTGGTTTCTGACATGCACATGCAGGCCGGCCAGCCAGCTGGTCTTCATGGCCGCTGTAGCACTGGAAAATGGCCCGAAAATCAGCCAGAAATGAGGCCATTTTTCAGGCCTTTTTCAGGCCATTTTTGGGTCAAAATGCCCTGAAAATGGCCCAGAAAATGGCCTGAAAACAGCCTGAAAAATGGCCTGAAGACACCTCAAAAAAACAGCCAAAACATGCCATTTTCCAGGCTGTTTCCAGGCTGTTTTTGGCCAGAAAATGGAAAATCACCCAAAAACACCCCCCAAAACACAGGCATGCACATACTGGCCAGCTGGTCTTCAATTTTCCAGCGCATATGCACGCACGTTCAAGTTTGGGCACTTGGTGTCGAAAAGGTTCACCATCATTGCCCTACACTCTTTCAGAGAAATGGCTGTCTAATCTCTTCTTAAAAGCCTTCAGTGATGGAGCACCCAAAATTTCTGGAGGCAGACAGCTCCACTGGTTAATTGTTCTCATTGTTAGGAAATTTCTCCTTATTTCTAGTTTTCTTCTCTCCCTGGTTAATTTCCATCCATTGCTTCTTGTCCTGTCCTCAGGTGCTTTGGAAAATAGGTTGAACCCCCTCTTCTTCCAACTCTGTTATTCTGTTAATTATTGGAAGATTGCTATCACCTCGTCTCTAGTTCTTCTTTTCACTAGACAAGACAAATCCAGTTCCTGCAACCATCCCTGTAGTTTACCTGTCTTTGGTCCAACATAACTCTTTAGCTCATTTCCTTGGGGGTGAATACACACAGGAATACCATTATTAGAAAGAAAGGCAGACAGTGTGTGATGTTTATTACATCCAAATAAATCCAAATTCTATACTGAAGTTACATTTGTTGGAGTACATATAAAGATCCCAATGAAACAGCATCTCTTTTTCACAAAGGATGCTGGTAGTACTGATGGGAGGAAGATCTGGTGTCCTTCTCAGCTGGTTTGGCCAAGTTGAAGTTGGGGAGAGCCACGCTTGTGCATAAGTTGTGAATTTATGACAGTTGTAGCATCCCTGGATCAAGTGATCACCATTTGCAATTTTTCCAGCCAGCTTCCAACAAGCAAAGAAGCCAAATTTGCTGTGATGACCCGTAGTCTCTCAAAATAACCCAAAACCCAAAACATGAATTAAAGTCCGGCAATGCCTTCAACTTAACTGTTTTATTAGTCACAGTTTAAAGTCCCAAAAGTAAATAATGAGGCAAAAGGAAAACAAGAACAAACCGTCTTGGCAAGAGTTTCGAAGCAAACCAAGATAAGTAGTCATACATTCCAAGCAGATGACCTGTGAAAGTCCTTGGAAAAAATGCCAACAAATATAAACCTCCTTCAAAGAAAACACTGACTCCAGCAATTCTGACTACGCAGTTACAAACTTATATACATAGCTCCCAGCTGTAAGCCCTGAGGAGGATCGTGGCCCTCTCCTCCTGAGTAGACCACGCTTTTCCCTGATCCTCTCCTTCCTGCATGCCCTGGGATGGATAGGAGATGGGCCTGGATCCTCCTCTGATTGCTCAGCCGGCCTCTGCCCTTCCCCAGCCTCCTCCACCATCTCTGGAGCTACACTCCCACTCCCTGTTGGCTGTTCCTCCTCTTCCTCAGAGTCAGTCTCCACCAGGGGCATGACATTTGCCTAAAGACCTCATGATTCACTTAACAAGCATACCAAAAAGGTTACAAAAACTGGGCACAACTGGCTTAACAACCCACCTTTCTTAGCAAGAGAAATTCTGGTTCCCATTGAGGTTGAAAGTCCACTACTGCTTGTAGAGAGCAGGGATGAGTCCCCGTAAAGCCATAAATATTTATCCAACTTTCTTTTTCACACCTCCAGACATTTTTGGCCAGATTGTACTTCCAGCAATAGAAGACCCACATAGCTTTAAAACAACAGTGGGTTCCTCTCCATAAATGTCCATGGATGCACATCCAAGCCAGGGTTGGCTTCAAAAAATGGCAGCAACAGGTTCTCTGCCATGGGCGTGGCCATGGTGGGCATGGCCTATTGGAACTTCGAGGCAGTCCATTTTGGGAGGGTGAAAATGGCCTCCCGCAGGCTCTGGAGGCCCTCCGGAGGCTGGAAATGGCCCATTTTTGGACTTCTGGATCTTCCAGGAGGCCGTTTTTCTACCTCCTCAGGCTCCGGAGGCTTTCCTCAAGCCTCTGGGAGGGCACAAACAGTCTCCCCTGGGCTCTGGAAGCTCTTTTGAGACAGGAAACAGGGCCATTTCCAGACTTCCAGAGCTTCTGGAAGGCCCATTTTTTCCCCTCCCCGAGCCTCCACGTGGGCCCTGCACTTGCCTGCATCCAAAACGGGCCGTGTGGAGACTCCTGGGAAGGGTGAGGTGAGGTGGGAGAGATAGGAGGGGCTGTCCAGGGGTGGGATTTTGGTGGCTCGCCAAACCAGCCATAACTTTAGCAACAGGTCCACTCGAACCCGGGCACACCCATAGCTGCCCAGCCCTGCTCCAAGCATCTCCTTCCTTTGATTTTTGAGAGTTGTTGTGATCCTCCATCCCCCACCCCTTTGTAAGAATTAATAAGGCGGGTGGGAGGGGTTGCCAGGCAGCAGGTGTTCCAACTTTTCAGAAGAATGAAACAGTGTCTTCTCAGAGGTCTAACAAGCCACTGAAACTCCAGATGGTTCTCCCTTCTCGGCAGATTTTTTTTCTCTCCTTGGTTTGCTTCAAGTTGACAGCTCATGGTGGTTGGTGGAGTTTTGTCATGCAGGAGAAAGCTTTGATTAAGTTTTGGAAGCCTTGGGGTGGATAGATCTGGAATAACTCCCAAGCCCGATTCATAAGCTGGTTCTCCAAGTTAAAACAGCATGATCAGGGAGAGGAAAAATAATTAACCCAGCCCTCATATTGGCTGGGTTCACAAATTGTGCTTCATCAAAGTGGGAAAAGGTCAAGCAGATACAGAATACGGAATAACAGAGTTGGAAGGGACCTTGGAGGTCTTCTAGTCCAACCTCCTTCTCAAGCATTTTTGACAAATGGTTGTCCAGTCCCTTCTTAAAAGCCTCCACAATTTCTGAAGGTAAACTATTCCACTGCTTGATTGTTCTAACTGTCATGAAATTTCTCCTTAGTTCTAGGTTGATTCTCTCTTCATTCAGTTTCACCCATTGCTTCTTGTCCTGCCCTCAGGTGCTTTGTAGAATAGCTTGACTCTCTCTTCTTTGTGGTAGCACTTCAAATATTGGAACACTGCTATCATGTCACCTCCCTAGACCTTCTTTTCATCAAACTAGACCTACCCAATTCCTGCCAGCGTTCTTCATATGTTTTAGGCTCCAGTCCCCTAATCATCTTTGCTGTTCTTCTCTGTACTCTACATTCAGGTGACTTCCTAACCTTCTCCAACTCTTTTGTTGAAAGGGAGAAACTGTGGTTTGGATTAAGTAGGGCTACTCAAGGCATGGTAAATGTTCTTTCGGATACCCCAAGCAAAGAGATGGATGGGCTCTGGTGTACCCAAAACAAAACCCAGAACAGGGTTATTCTGGATTTCAGCTGAAACAAAACTTGGAGGAATCAAAAGAATGGTTTCTATGGGATGAGTGAGGCATGGTTAGTGAGTGTCATCGTCTTCCTCCCCAGTTCATTTGGCCACTGCCAATGTTTATTTTTATCCCTTTAATATGTTACAGATAACTCAAGATGACAAACATATCCAGCACACCTTTCTCCTATTTTCCCCACAACAGCAACCCTGTGAGGTGGGTTGGTCAGAGAGCGAGAGGGATTTACCCAAAGTTATCCAGCTGATTTTCATGGCTAAGGTGGAACTAGAAGTCACCATCTCCTGGTGATTGGCCCAAAGTCACCCAGCTGATTTTCATGGCTAAGATGGAACCAGAATTCACCATCTCCTGGTGATTGGCCCAAAGTCACCCAGCTGATTTTCATGGCTAAGGTGGAACTAGAATTCACCATCTCCTGGTGATCGGCCCAAAGTCATCCGGCTGATTTTCATGGCTAAGGTGGAACTAAACTCACCATCTCCTGCTTTCTAGCTTTTTAACTAAATGTATATGCCCCCTATCCCACTATCCAAAGCAACAAAGCAAATACTTTGGCTTGCTTCCATTTGTCTCCACTCACTTACGTCCCCCAGAGCACATATTTCTGAAACAACCTTCTTTGAGTCCGTATCCTTAATAACCCTTGGTCCAAATACGCATATTTCGATCAATTCAAAGCCATAAACTTGGATGAAACAGATAAATCAAGAACTGTTTTGCACATCCCCAATTGCATGATTTTGACCTGAACAGCTTCAAAGGTTTCACTTTTATATCTTTAGACATCATCTCCTTTTTGTAGATGCATTATTATTTCTGTTGATAAGAATTACCTCCCACATTTTCACTGTTAAAAAACTATAAAGAATGGTAGCACAGGATGGGTGAAACAGCTTCCCCATCCTTAAAGCGTTATGTAATTGTACAGTATGTGCCGAATAAATATATTTCATCTAGCCTGTTACACACGAGATTTCATGTGTTATATTAAGCAGCCTCGTGAAGTTATTCTGCAGATTGCTTACAGCATAAAATGCAAAACCATCTTTGAAAAGACAGCAACATAAAATCAGCATTTTCCACGCAAACCCCTTCAGGGAAAGTAGATGAATTTCAACAGAAGATTACCACCTCTCATTGTAATTCTGCATCCACTACTTTTGTGAGCAATTTGTTTTTAAGTCACTTATAATTCCAAAATTTTAATCCGCCGAGCAACGAGGCCCATAAATTTATTTTTCCCTACGCCAAAGACTCTTAACAATAGGAAGGGCGTGACAAACTTATTTCTGTCCTCCAGCCTTAAGTTTCCACATAATAGGTATGTAATTTGAGAGAACACAGATCTCAAACAATATTAAGCTTTGTCTCAGTCAACTGATTAGATGTCAAGGCTTCTTGGCAACATTAATAACTTCAGAGGACAGATTGAAAAAGAATTTTAACGAGGTGTTATTCAAATGCAAACTCAATCAATAGTAAAATCCAGATTTATATTCTTGTACCTCTACTACTTTTTTTTTAATTCACATTTATATGCTGCCCTTCTCCGGAGACTCAGGGCGGCTTACAATTTTTGGAGCACAACCCAATGCGCTCAGCAATAGCCTTCATTCCATTGTATATGCCTGCTTATTACTAGGGCTTTTTGCCCCCCCAAAAGCAGCATTTTTACCAAGTCAGCTTATTGCCCCCAACAATTTTGGGTCCTCAATTTACCTACTCCGGGAGGATGGAAGGCTGAGTCAACCTTGAAGTACTTCTCACTTCCAGGATCTAATAGATCTGATCCAGTGGTGGGATTCAAATTTTTTGACTACCGGTTCTGTGGGCATGGCTTGGTGGGCGTGGCAGGCGAAGGATACTGTAAAATCTCCAGTCAGAGGTGGGATTTGCCAGTTCTCCAAACTACTCAAAATTTCCGCTACCGATTCTCCAGAACCAGTCAGAATCTGCTGAATTCACCAGCTCTGATTTGATCCTCTTCTGATTTTTGAAGGGTTGAATAGTTTCCTTGACTCCTGTTTTGTTTTTCAGTAACGAGAAAGTCAGTGAGGAACAAGGGAAAGGAAAAAGAGTAGGGTAAAAGGAAAAAGGAAGAAGAAACGTGGACTTCCAATTCTTTTTAGCACGGTAGAATAAGGTAACAGCATATAGCCTCAACTATTTTTTACTTTTGCATGATACAGGTAAACCTCAAACTTACGACTACAACTCAAGCCCCAAATGTATGTTGTTAAGTGAGACATTTGTTAAGTGAGTTTTGCCCCATTTTATGGATTTTTCTTGCCTCGGTTGTTAAGTGAATCACTGCAATTAATAACAAGGTCCTTAACTGAATCTGGATTCCCCATTGACTTTGTTTGTCAGAAAGTCGTAAAAGTGGATCACATGACCCTGGACACAGCAACAGTCATAAATATGAACCATTTGTCAAGAATTTTGATCACGTGACCAAGGGGATGCTGCAATGGTCATAACTGTGAAAAATGGCCATAAGTAACTTTGAACAGTCACTAAACAAACCGTTGTAAGTCAAGGACTACCTGTACTATATACTAGTCATTTCTATAACCTATCTAATCAACAAAACCCAAAATAAACATTTCTTTTCTTTCCACCTCAAGCACAAAGTCCAGAAGTGGTTTCCAAGCAGAAACAAAAATTAATTGTATTCTTTTATTTAACCAAAGCAGTCAATTTAGCCATCTCTGCTAATTCCAGAAGCTTTTGCAACCAATCACCCATGGTGGGAATTAAGATATCTTGCCCATTTGTACATAGAACAATAGTGCTGCTCTCGGCATATATAACGTCAAAGTCCCAAATTTCTGTTCAAGTCCTTTGTCCATTTAGCCTAAAAGAAAAAACTCTGGTTCTGTCTTGGCTATTGTTTTGATGACAGGATTATCTGAATTTGGTTCCTTTTCTTTTGGCCTCCTGAGAACTGGCTCTTGTGCTTCAACTGTGGTTTTTGACAGAATGGAATGCAATAGAATAAGAAGAATAGAATAGAATAGAATAGAATAGAATAGAATAGAATAGGATAGAGTAGGATAGAATAGAATAGAATAGGAATAGGAATTAGAATTAGAATTAGAATTAGAATAGAACTAGAACTAGAATATTGGAATGAAGACAGTAGAGTAGAGTAGAGTAGAGTAGAGTAGAGTAGAATAGAGTAGAGTAGAGTAGAAAATAGAATATAATAGAATTAGCATTAGGATTAGGATTAGAACTGGAATAGAACTAGAATAGAATAGAACTAGAATAGAACTAGAACTAGAATATTGGAATGAAGAATACAGTAGAATAGAGTAGAAAATAGAATAGAATAGTTTTATTGTCACTTTGAATGTACACTAATTGGCATACATTAAAATGAAATTTCATTGCCTACACAGCTCTCAGAGTTTCACCACCTCCAATATACACTACATGAACATGACAAAATAAATAAATAATAATGTACCCACATATGTTATACGACACGGAGAAACAACACAGTCTATTTTGGATGTATACGTGTACATGGAAGTGGGTAGAGTGGGTGCCATTTTGTTTCTCATCCAATTTCGGAGCCGACCCTAGCTGGACCATCTTGTCTCAGCTTCCAGTGGTGCATCTTTCCTTACACCGTTTCCTCGTCTGTGCTTCCTCCCTACAGGCATGACCATGGATGAAGTCCGCTTGTACGAGAAGGAGACCCAGCAGGCCACCAATGATATTGTGGGCATCATGACGCCCACCATCTCCATCAGCGAAGTCCACCTGCCTCCCAGCACTCAGAGTGCCCCCTCCAGTGCCCCCTCCACGCCGCTCAGCGGAGAAGCCCCTGAGTTCCTCCATGCGCCCAAGGACCGCCAGAGGAAAAAATCCGCTCCAGAAATGCTCTCGCTGCCAGTGCTGCGGGAACGTTCCAACCTGGAGTAACAACTGCTTCGTGTCCAGAGTCCCTATTCTTATCCTTGCAAAGGAGGCTCCCTAATTCATTTCCCCAGAAGAGGACCCGGTGTCCCTGATGTTTTTTTTTCTAAATTCTTCTTTAATTCCAGGCTTTGCCTTGTATCCAGCAAGAGAGAATTCCCATTGATGGAGGCAATTGTTAAATTGTGTGGGTGCCTTGGGAGAACTTGGGGGATTCCCCCAGATCTTGAAAGCATCTCTAAGCCTTCTGATCTATTCCCAGGTCCTTCAATATTACATTCCTGGCCATGTCTTTGTTGCCTTGGGCCAAAAGGGTATTTTTTTGGGTGGGGCATACCATTGGGCCATTGCTTGGCCTTCTAGTCTACATGACTCAGCCAACCAACATAAATTGGGATCTCGTCTCTCTGTGCAGGGGGAGGAAGCATTGGTCATGGCTCTGTTGCAGATGGAAAGCTGGTCAACATAAATCCCATGCCAGAAAATCCACCCTGGAAATAGATCTGTTGTGAAGGGAGGCTAAGTCCCCATTAAATCACATTCTCTCACCTCCTGCTTTAAGGAAAGGCAATTATGTATGTGTGTGCCCCCATATGAGTTATATCCACAACTAGAGAGAGTACAAATAATCCAGATGCTAAAAGCTCTGTTAAACTTACAGCAATGGCTCCGTTAAACAGTCTTTAACAGCCATAGTTCAGCATAATCTTCTTGCACCAACCCTGCAAAAATTGTCCTCTGAAGCCACCCAGGGGGCTTCCATTGAAGTTCACACCTGGGTGCAAAAGAGATTGGGTGAGACCTCTGGGGAAAATGCCCTGCCTCTTTGTTGAAGTCCACTGTTTGCCAGACAAGAGGAAATTGTCAAAGGAAAAGAGGACATCAAAGGAAGATGGGTAGCCCCAACCATCACTTCTTCAGGGTGGCCATTTTGTGGGCCCCAACAATTTTCTTTGATTTGCTTTCTCCCACCCATCCACTCACAATTTAAAGCAAAGCAAAGGCTGAAAGGCATTTTTGCCTTTCTTTGCTAATCGTACACTGGTAAGCCATTTGACTAAATGCTTTCCTGCTGTTTCAAGCAGGTAAAAACCTAGTTAAGTTCCCTTTGCATGCTGGTCAGCTGCATGTTACCATTGAGAGTCATAGTGGCACAGTGGTTAGAATGCAGTATTGCAGGCTGCCCACTGCCAGGAGTTCGATCCTGACCGGCTCAAGGTTGACTCAGCCTTCCATCCTTCCGAGATCAGTAAAATGAGGACCCAGATAGTTGGGGGCAAGAGGCTGACTCTGTAAACCACTTAGAGAGAGCCGTAAAAGTACTGTGAAGTGGTATATAAGTCTAAGTGCTATTGCTGTTTGCCAATAACTATGACAAGTAAAGAATTGCATCAAGCCCAAGTAAGAAACCCAAGTAAGTATTGCAGGCTCAACTGGCAAAGGATTGCTCAAGACCATGTTGATTGGAAACATGCAGAAGAGGCTTCATCCTGCAGTGGATAGACAATAGCTAGAATAATGATGATGATCTGGAACCCATTCACTAATCTGGGTTGCATAATGACACATTTCTGGTTCTTAGGGGAGCAGAGATGGCAAAGTGACATTCGCAATATCATTGTGTTATTTCAGAGCAGGAATAGGCAAGTGACATTCTCCAGATGCTTTGGATTACAATGAACAATGTGTTGACTTTGGCCGAAGTTGATGGGAGTTGAAAGCCCAAACTTCTTCAGGTGCCTTCCTGTCACTTGCTTTGGAAGTTGGGTCATGGTAGGTATTTTAGAAGACCTGGGAAGTGCCTCTTTTCATTCGTGGCCTAACATCTCCAGAGAGAATTCAGAAAAAAACAGTCTGAAGAACTTCCATAGTTGGCAGAACAATGCGACTGCACATGACACTTTTGGGTCTAGTCCCAAAATGATGCAGAATGAAGTACAAACAGGATTCCTCCCGATCATTCTGCAGCCAGAACTCAAGTCTTTCCTTGCTAACTAGCAGTTCTCAGGTGGATGAGAATCCCAACAGCCAGATCTTCAACTAAGGTGTCTTAAATTTGTGGGATTCTCTTGGGTCTATTGGAGACTTCTCCAACACCATGCAGGCCTATAAATGCATCCTCTTGAGTCTTCGGCAATTTGAACCATTGGGTTTATTCCCATGGCAACTGATGGCCTCTTTTCTCTATGGCTCGGGACCTTTTCACAGCAAAGGTACCTTCTGGTGGTCCATCTATAGGACCAAAGCATAATGCCTTGTGGCCAACTTTCCCACCATTGCTAACTGCCCTTACTGGGAAAGGGGCCTCTGCTGTCCCCAATTCCATGGACATCAGCCTTTCTAGTCTTTGTACAAGCACAATTTGTATTTGCACTGTTGTGTGTAGGGACAGTCCTGCCTTCCCTGCTGCTTCAGCATTGATTCTATGTTTATGTTGGTGGGTTTGTGTTCTTTTTTTCTTCTCTCCCCTCCCCTGTAAGAAAGTTGAGAAGTTATATCTTCAGTCCGCAAAAATAGGGAAGGATTCTAGAGGCAAGTAGAATAATAACACATTCACAACTGAGAAGCAAGTACTCTGTGTCTGAAGTTGTTCTCATGTATTTTTCTGGATTCCACAGTCCACCCAGGAAGAAAGCAAAGTGGTGGTAGATACAGAGTCTGCATCTGCTTAATATCTGTTGGAGGCATTGTGGGTTGTCCATATCTATTCTCTTGACCTTCTGGTGGATGCTAAACCACCAAGCTCATCTCAATCCCCTTATGTGCCGATTTGGAGGAGTAAATGTTGAATCCTTTCAAAACTGTACACTTCCAAGATTTGAAGAACCCAAATATCAACCCAGAAGAATCAGAGACTCTTCTTAAAACTATTAGTAGCCTCTACTCTGCAGGACTTGGCTAAGATTGAAGTCAGCCAAGAGAAGAGAAGTAGGAAGAAAAATCATGTAAATATTTTGTGATCCGTGTGGCAATTGTACGGTATGGTTTTGCTTTTGTTTTGTTTTTCCCACTGGGGTGATAAAGGCCGCTTCTGACAGAGAGCTGTCATGTGATTGTTGAATTGTTTTGACACACCTGTGAAAGGCACGAGGCATTAGCAAACAACCGCTCCACCTCTCTCCTCTCTTGATATGCCACAGAGTCACTATCTTCTCATTTATCTTCAGAGCTCACAAACGGTGGGGATCATTCTTTGGAGTCGTTGTGTAGGTTTCTTTAGCTTTTTGCTTAGCACAAGGTACAAGTCCAGCATGTGGTGGATAAACAGCTGATTATCACTTAGTACATGGGATGAGGTGAGAGGGGGTCATTGACAGTCTCTGGGAATGGTGTAGCCAAACAGAGCTTCTGAATCTGGGCTTTCCTAGAATCTTTGGGGGTCCAGGCAATCTTGACCTGAGGTCCTGGAGCCTCATTCTGACATCTAGACAAGACCTGGACATTTTATGGCTCATGGGCCACACCCAGCCCTTTGCCAGTTTGCTTGTGCCTGTTTGGCCCATGGCAGTGGCTCTCCACAACAATCCCAGTTTTTCATGCAGCCCCTTGGTGAAAATTAATTGCCCACCCCTGACCTTGACTAGCTGTTAATCCATTATTCCAATATTTCTGAACCTTAATAAGTTCAAGATATGCAATGATGACCCCTAAACTGCACCTAAATGCAAACCCCTAAATGCACCGAAGACAAATTCCATGTGTGTCCAATCACACTTGGCCAAGAATTCAATTCTATTCTATTCTATTCTATTCTATTCTATTCTATTCTATTCTACTCTACTCTACTCTATTATACTCTACTCTACTCTAACTCCATTCCATACTATTCTATTTTCTATTCTATTCTATTCTATTATTCTATTCTATTCTATTAGAATAGATATTCTATTCTATTCTTCATTCCAATATTCTATTCTACTATTCTATTCTATTCTATTCTAAACTCCACTGAAGATGTCACCTAGCCTGGTAATGAAATGTTTGTAAATCAACACACAAGCTTGGAGAATGAATCTTCACCCTGAAGTTCAAGATATGTTGACTTCAATTCTCATAATTCTCCAGCCAGCAGGCTTCTCGGAGAATTCAGAATTCTGGGCATTGAAGTGCATAATCTAAAAGTTGCCATGGTTGAGAAACACTCAGCTGGTTCTTGAAAACTTCAGCAATTTGACTTAGAATCTTGAAGGCAATTCAGTCCAAAGCTAACATTCTGGAAACTCTTGGACCAAGGTTTCATGATGGTCACTGAAATGTAGGAATACATAGGGCTGGTCAGTGACAAAACAGATTGGAGAAAGATCTGCAGCATGTTTTTGCTAAGGACAGAGGAACAACATCTGTGAGTCCTTAGATCTTAGCAAGGAAGCTCTAGAGTTTGTAGAACTGTTTGCTTGTCTATGCTAGCTATTGAAGAGAAGAACATATCTTCTCTAGCAAAGTAGTTCTTTTTTAATTTGGGAATAAGGAATATAGCAATTGTGAGATCCAGCACATGCACAAATATGCTCCCCAGGCATTCTTCTCAAGATAATTTTAATTAGGATTTAATAAAATGGGAATTTAATTAGTTAAGTAGGAAGTGGGTCCAGCATAGCATTGACCTTTAACACCAACTTTATTTACAAAATTGCTTTCTGCCTCTGCTGGGTCCTTTTAGGCATTTACCGAAAATGAAAAGTGCGAGTATGTAGTCAGATGCTTAGTTTGAAAATTTACCCATTATGTATTAGACATGCAGCCATTTTGGAAGTAGACGGAAAACCACAAGCAACTGTGTTCCCAAACAAAGATGTGAATGAGAATATCTTGTATATCGATTCGTGCAGCCATCCATTAAAAGCAGATGACTTTGAGCAGGAATAACAAAATTTACAATTTTCAGATGTGCTTTTTTATTTTATTAAATTTTTACATTGCCCAGGTTTGCCATTCAATCCTTTCCAGAGTTAATAGAATACCTGGCCCAAAATGTTGACTTTGAGGGGTTACCACAAAGAAGGGGGGGTCAACCTGAACCTCCAATGCACCTGAAGGCAAGACAAGAAGCAATGGATGGAAACTTATCAAGTAGCCAACCTAGAACTAAGGTGAAATTTCCTGACAGTGAGAACAATAAATCAGTGGAACAACTCGCCTCCAAAAGTTGTGTGTGTCCATTACTGGAGATTTCAAGAAGAGACTGGATAAGCATTGTCTAATGGTATAGGATCTCCTGCTTGAGCAGGGGGATGGATTAGAACAGGGGTCGCCAACCTTTTGGACCTCAGGGACCACCAAACTCATCATTTTAAATCCCGCAGACCATGAGACCCTGGGAAAATCCCAAAAAAGTCTGCAGGAAAATTCCCCAGCCTGTTTTCCTACTGTTCGATCATTCTTTATTTGGGATCGCAGGATACTGTCTCCAGCTCCGTTCTCAGGGAGAGGGAGAGGGAGAGAGGAGAGGGAGGGGGAGGAGAGAGAGAGAGAAAGAGAGAGAGAGAGACTGACTTTTGGCTTCATGCAAGGAAAGCAGCAGAAGCTGCAGAAGTCTTTCTTTCTCTCCCACAAACTCCGCCAGAAATGAATCTTTGTGAGACTTGTCGCATCGGTGCAGCCTCTTGGAGCAGGAGGCCTTGCAGGGTCCCAAAGACTCATTTCTGATGGAGTTTGGGGGAGAGAAAGAAAGACTTTTGCTGCTTTCCTTGCGTGCAGCCAAAAGCAGAAGAAGAAAGAAGCAGAAAGAAGCAGCCCAGTTGCCAGGCGAGGTGCATGGGGCGAGTGGGGCAAGTCCCCCCCGCCCTTTTCCCCCTCCCCTCACTACCTTGTGTTGTTCACAATGCAAGCGACGCAAGCCTTGTGTTTCCGCAGGCCATGTGGGTGGTGCAGCCTTGTGCTCCCACGCAGCCTGGATTAATTGCTTTGGGGGTGCTTTGGGGGTGACATTTCTTTTGGACCACTAAAATTTTCTCAGACCACCAGTGGTCCCCAGCCTACTGGTTGGTGACCACTGGACTAGAAGACATCTAAGATCCCCTCCAACTCTCTTATTCTGACTTTATGCCTAAGACAGGACTAGAATTCTATTCCTTGGCTTCCTTGGTTTAAAGGCATGGACTTTAAACATTACACCAAACTGGCCCTCATCTCCAATCTGGAGTCCTTCAATTGTGTTGGATATAACAGCTCCCAGAGCTCCAATCTGGCATTGCCTTTGGCTGGGAATTTTGCAAATCCTAGCATCGACACATCTGGAAAGTCCCAAGTTAGCCAATTTACATATTTTAAATTGGGAGACATTTGCACAGAAGATAGTGGGAGACATGCTTTGTCTACAAACTGATAGGACTAGACTAGATAGCTGCTAATAATAGCTTTGGATCTTTTGCTGCAAGCAGAAAAGGCAGCCTGCGCTATGAACCCGATGCTTGCCTTCCTGAGATCTTTGCTTGTTGCGTGACAAACATGAGAGATACCACCACTAGCTAGGTTGTATAGTTCCTAAGCTTGCTGAGATCTCTCTTCCTCTTCTCCCTCCAGTTCTCCTATGTCATGTTCCTCTGGAGGGCCACCTAGACCATGGAACATGAGGTAGTGGGAGTTGGCGTAGACAGGTGGCTTGTTAGGGTTTGAATGGGCCTGCTCTGGTTTGAGGGAGGTGAAGGGGTTGGCTCCACAGCTTATGATCTGAGTCTCCAGCTCCATCAGGATCCTGAGGGAATGTTTCAGCTCCTGTTCACTAGAAGAAGGAAACAAGGGAAGGATTAATTACTGGTCTGGCAAACAAAAGTTGCTCCAATTCCACTTGAAATTAGGGTGTTGCCTTAGAGCACAATCCAAGGTCACTGTTGATTGTTTCTTCATTAATTATTACTCTACTATGGTCATTGTTGTTCCTCTGCCCACAGCCCTGCAACCCAGAGTATCATTATCATGCAGAAGGTCCAGGATCAACCTCTGGTGGGATCAAGCAACCACAACCAGGGAGCAAATGAAGACAAAGCCCCTATGCCCTATCCCCACAGATTCCATGGCAGTCTGAGAAGACTTCTCTTAGAACAGTGGTCGCCAACTGGTGGGCTGTGGACCACTGGTGGTCCACAAGAAAATTTTGGTGGTCCGCAGATAAATGTCCCCCCCAAAGCACCCCCCAAAGCAATTAATCCAGGCTGTGTAGGAACACAAGGCTGTACTGCTTTTTGCACATTGCATCACCTGCAAATTTGCACATTACATGTGCCACCCACTACGGTGGAGATTTCCAACCCCACCACAGTCCGGTCCCATATTCCAGAGCTGCAGTAGTCACAAGACTGGCCCTTTGGTCATCCCGGAGCAGCTCCTCCAGTCCATGGCAGGCCGGTGCACCCGGGTGGAGGAGCAGCTGCTTCGGGATGACCGATGACCAGTCCTGTGACTACTGCAGCTCTGGAATATGGGACTGACTTTCACACCAACGTCAGCAAGCTACCACCAGTCAAAATTCATATTAGTGGTCCATTGGGTTTAAAATTATGAGTTCGGTGGTCCCTGAGGTCCAAAAGGTTGGCAACCCCTGTCTTAGATCAGGAATGTCCAGCCTGTGGACTTCAATGCCCAGAATAGCAGCTGGGATGGGGGTTTCTGGAAGTTGAAGTCCACAAGTCTTAAAGTTGCCAAGATTAGACATCCTTTTTGTAGGTGAACCCTATACTGCGAGCACTGGCTTCAGAAGCTCATGGATTCTGCAGCTGCAGCTTAAGCAAGAAGAAAGCTGTCCCGCATTTCTCCCATGGTGGATCAAGATACGGGTTTCTTCTGGTTAAATCGTGGTGCAGCAGATCACAACCGATCATGACCTGGAAGGAGAGCTTTACCTGTACATAGTGAATAAAGAAGGGATCTTGTAGTCTCGCAGAAGCAGCAAGGTGGGAAGCCAACTTGCCATCAGATCAGGACAGGCATGGAACCCTGGAAAGTAAGAGGAGACAATGCATGGGCTTCTTATGTAAAGCCCTCTAGAGGGATGGCTCAGAATTATGGGCACTGAAGTCCTACATAACTAATGGATGCCAGGTCAGGAAAGGTTTCTGTTTATGGTTTCTGAATTTCTGTCCTTATTTTCTGTTCACTATGATAATGGCTATCACCTATTTCCACCAAGGTCATCCTCACTCTTTTATTCACTTACTCCTTGCTTATTCTTATTCTTTTGCTCTTATTTTTATCCTTACTCTTTTACTTACTTACTACTTCCTTATTCTTATTTACATCTTCTCTTACCTTACTTTTTATGAGCCCTACTCCTTCCTTACTCTTTTCCTTGCTTCCTTACCCTGACTGTTACTTTACTTTTACCCTTACTTTTTACTTACCTGTTCCTTCCTTACTCTTCTACATAGATTCAGAATTTCTGTTCAATAGCAACAGCACTTCGACTTATATACCTCTTCACAGTGCTTCACAGCCCTCTCTAAGCAGTTTACAGAGTCGGCCTCTTGCCCCCAACAATCTGGGTCCTCATTTTACTCACCTTGGAAGGATGGAAGGCTGAGTCAACCTTGAGCCTGGTGAGATTTGAACTGCTGGCAGAGTTAGCCTGCAATATTGCATTCTAACAGGAAGGAGGGAAGGGAGGGAGGGAGGAAGGAAGGGCAACAGCAGTGGCATTTAGACTTATATACCGCTTCACAGTGCTTTATAGCCCTAAGCAGTTTACAACATCAGCCTACTGTCCCCAACCAACTAGGGCAGGGGTGGGCAAACTTTTTGACTCGAGGGCCACAATGGGTTCTTAAACTGGACCGGAGGGCCAGAACAAAAGCATGGATGGAGTGTTTGTGTGAAGGAAAGGAAAGGAAAGGAAAGGAAAGGAAAGGAAAGGAAAGGAAAGGAAAGGAAAGGAAAGGAAAGGAAAGGAAAGGAAAGGAAAGGAGGACAATAGCACTTAGACTTATATACCACTTCTCTAAGCTGTTTACAGAGTCAGCCTATTGCCTCCAACAATCTGGGTCCTCAATCCTTCCAAATATCCTCCCAGTGCAGCTTATACAATGTTTTATAAAAGTGTCTACTCTTTTCCTTGTCCAATTAAGGCATGACAAGCTCTCCTTCTCTACCTCTATACATCAGGGGGAACCAGGTTATCCTTTCCATCAGCTCAGCTTTGCCTTCTCACCCTCTTCTTCAACCACATTTTGTGGCCTGGTGAGAAGAAACAGTCTTAAGGTCTTGACACAATTATAAAGGCAACATATTTTCTCAGAGTTTCAGCGGCTGAACCATCCAAGAAGAGAAAAGATACTCAGTCGAGGATCCCTTAAATGGATGCAGAAAATATCTGTCTTTACCCTAAAATTCTAAAATGTCAAGGAAAATGTTTCTTCCCAAGATACCCATTGTCTGTGTGGAATTGATCTGTCGGAAAATGTTCAAATAGACCAGTCAGTGTTTTTCAAACTTGGCAGACTTGGGTGGAGTTCAACTGTCAGAATTCTCCAGCCAATTTGGACTTCAACTCCCAGAATTCCCCAGCCAGTCTCAAAGCATGCTGGCAGAGGAATTCTGGGAGTTGCAGTCTATCCCTCTTAAAGTTGCCATGGGTGAGGAATACTGTGTGACAGGAAAAGTTTTACCACATGAGTGAGTGAGTGAGTGAGTGAGTGAGTTGGAAGGGCCTTGAAAGTCTTCTAGTCCAACCCCCTGCTCAAGCAAAAGAATCTATAATATGTCAGATAAATGACTGTCTAGACTCTTCTTAAAAACTTCCAGTGATGGCATGCCCACAATTTCTGGAGGCAAGATGTTCTACTGGTTAATTCTCCTTACTGTAAGGAAGCTTCTCCTTAAATGCTTTTCTCTTTGATTAGTTTCCATCCATTGTTTCTTGTCCTGCTCTCCAGTGCTTTGGAGAATAATTTTAACTATTCTTCTTTGAGGCAGCCCCTCAAATACTGGGATACTGCTATCATGTCTCCTGTAATTCTTCTTTTCTTTAGACTAGCCAGATCCAAAATCCTGCAGCCGTTCTTCATATGTTTTAGTCTCCAGGCCTTTGATCATCTCAGTTGCTCTTCTTTGAACTTTTGGTTCGTTGACAGTCTGAACTTGAGAGAAGAGTGTAGGTGAACATGGAACTGGGTTCTCCATATATGCCCACCCCTGAAATTCAGCCTGGTGACACGCTGGGAAAAGATTTGTCCCTTTTGCCAGAGGAAAAGGCCAGTCTCGTAAGATATCATGGAACATGAGGCTGGAATCTCTTCCTTGCTAACTTTGAAAGGAATGGAAATGTCCATTGCACATTTAAATCTGAGCTTGGCTCTGAAGGCAACAATGTCTGGAACACACCCAGGAGAATAGTGAGAATTAGCTGTTCGTACAGCTGTTGGAACACCCTTGCACATTATAACTGTGAAACGTGGCCAGTGGTGAGTTCTGATCCCTGGGTTTAGACACCTAGGCAGATGGGAAACCTAGTCCCAGTCTGCTAAAGCTTCTCTGGCATTCTGGAAGTTTGAGGGATGAGACAAGGCAGTTGTATATTTAGAAAGGCCTTCTGTTGCCTGGAGGGCTTCATAGCAATGGAATGTCACAGAAAGAGACGATCAAAAGTACACCTTGTTCCTGGAAAGACACCACTTTGCTGTGCCAGAGAATTCAAGAGGGACAGACAGAGACACTCTGCAGAATGCCTAAAGAACTGAAATTGGTCGGGTGGTCTTTCAGGGTTTGGGAAAGGGTCTTAGCGATGATTTGTGGTGTTCTTTATGGGCGGATTGAGCAAGGGGAGAGTCAAAGAATGGGTCACTATCATCCCTGAGAAACCAACACTCCGAAAGAGAGTTTCTTGAAAGGAGGGAGTCATTCCTGATCAGTTTTCCTGACTTTATATAGCCTGACTTGGGTCTCTGGCTTCAAATTTGCAAAGCTTCTTCTCCAGTAACATTGAACTGCAAGCCAGGGCATACAAAACCTTTGCCAGACCAATTCTCGAATACAGCTCATCTGCCTGGAATCCTCACTGTATAATGGACATTAATACAACTGAGAGAGTCCAGAGGTTTTTCACGAGAGGAGTCCTCCACTCCTCTGCTCGCAATAGAATACCTTATGCCACCAGGCTTGAAATTTTGGACCTGGACGACTTAGAACTATACCACCTATGGTCTGACCTAAGCTTAGTACACAAAATTGCTACAACATCCTACTTGTCAATGACTACTTCAGCTTCAACTGCAATAACACACGGGCAAACAATAGATACAAACTCAAAGTAAACTGCTCCAAACTCGACTGCAGAAAATACGACTTCAGCAACAGAGTGGTCAATGCCTGGAACTCACTACCTAACTCTGGTGTCATATCCTCAAACCCCCAGACTTTAACCTTAAACTGTCTACCGTGGACCTCACTCCATTCCTAAGAGGTCTGTAAGGGGGCGTGCATAAGCGCACCAGCGTGCCTACTGTCCCTGTCCTACTGTTCCCATTTATTTGTACTCATTTATTATGTATATACTTATGCCTGTTTATACTTATATGCTTATGTGTTATGTTCATACTTATACTTGTTTTCTCATGCATGCTTGATAAACTAAATAAATAAAATAAATAAATAAAATAAATTCATGTTTTGGACCACTGAGGTGTGGAAACTGAACTTCCTCCACACTCATTGTGAACCCTACCAGAGCCTCCTGTGTTACACAGGCACAGCACAACTCTAGAAGGCATGAAGGTTGCCAAGTCTCAGCATCTACACATCAGCTCCCCCTGCTACTGTTTTGTAGAGGTATGGTGTTCCCATAAGGCTATCTCTGTCACACCATCCAGTCTTCCAATATTTGAGGGGCTGCCACAAAGAAGAAGGGGTCAACATATTCTCCAAAGCACCTGAAGGCAGGACAAGAAGCAATGGATGGAAACCAATCAAGAAGAGAAGCAACCTGGAATTAAGGAGAAACGTCCTAACAATGAGGACAATTAACCAGTAGAACAACTTGTCTTCAGAAGTTGTAGGTCCTTCATCACTGGAGGTTTTCAAAGAAGGGACTGCACAGCCATTTGTCTGGAATGATACAGGGTCTACTGCTGCAGAGGGTTGGACTAGAAGACCTTCAAGGTCCCTTCCAACTCTGTTATTCTATCCTATCATCCTTTTGCAAGAGGTTTAAATGAGAGGCCAATCTTATAACCAACCAGCTGTCCCACTTCTTTGCTCCCAATGGGTGGACAGGGATTAAAATAAGACTCGTCTCTCTAGATGTGCCTACCTACTCTCCACCAGATCATTCTTTCATATAGTTGCCTATCTCAAATACATGATTCTGGGCAATTATGATCATCCTCAATTAAGCATTGTCGTTGTACCTGAGGATGTCAAGGATTGTAACTCAAGCTGCCTGGATCAGCTTCCCCTCATCTAAGTCCTTTCCAGGTGTCTGGACTTTGACCATGGACATCTGTAAGGAGAAGTGATGTCATGCACATTGTGATATCATCACCTAAGCAGCAGTTGCATGTGGTAGCATAATGGTTTCTATCAGACATCCTTGAGCAATTTTAGTTCAAATATTTCTACTTTACCGAGAACTACAATGCCCTTCATGGCATTGGACCAGGATACTTGCAGGAAACCTTGCTGCAGATAACAACTTCCGGCCATGCGGCTCCCACAGGCAGGGCCTCCTGGTGGTGCCATCAGCTAGACAGTGTCAGCTGGCAGCCCCCAGGAATAGGGCCTTCTCTGTGGGGGCGCCCGCCCTCTGGAATCAGCTGCCCCTGGAGCTCCGGGTGGCCCCGGACCTCCGAGCCTTCCGCCATGGCCTAAAAACTTGGCTATTTCAACTGGCCTACCTGGACTGATGAGGGGGGGGGGTTTAATGGGTTAATGTTTTAGTTTATGATTATGAGATTTCCCTGGGTTTAATTTATTTTTCACATTTGTATTATATGTTTTTTAGTATTGTAAGCCGCCCTGAGTCCTTAGGGAGATAGGGCGGCATGTAAATCTCATAATTAAATTAAATTAAATTAAACTAAGGTTGGAAAAGCAACTCTACAACCAACAGTTGTAACAGCTTTACCAACCAATCAACCAACCAACCAAGCACCCTTCATGGATTGGAGTCTGGCTGAAGAGCTGGGAAGCAACCAGGAACAAGGTTAGGGCAAGAAACAATGGGTGGAAACTAAACAAGGAAGCAACCTGGAACTAAGGAGAACAGTGAGGACAGTTAACCAGTGGAACAGCCTGCCATCACAAGTTGTGGGTGCTTCATCACTGGAAGTTTTTAAGAAGAGGGTGGACAGCCACTTGTCTGAAATGGTATAGGGTCTCCTGCTTGAGCGGGGGGCTGGAGTAGAAAGCCTCCAAGGGTCCCTTCCAGCTCTATTCTGATAGAAAAAAATTGAACATTTCTATGAGCAGGACTATCCCCATTACAAGACCGCAGTTACTAGACTGTGCAGAAATGGATAGATTGACACTGGAAATTAAACAGAAAGAAGACACAGAATACTATCAAACATGGAATCTATTTTACCAGTGGTTGGAAAAAAGGAGTGGAGGTTAAGAATGTAACCAGTATTGTTAAGCAAATTAAATACCCAGACAACACAATGTTTATTAAGCCCTAAGAAATGTAATTAATTAAACAATCAATAAAAAATAAGACCACAGTTACTTGAAACAACTGAGTTCCACCTGAGCTTCAGAGTGCTTCATACTACCTTGTAGTTGCCTCTGTTAGTAGTTAGTGACTACTCTGTTAGCAAGCTGATTAGCCTTATCCGTGTGTAAAAACATTTATCCCTCTTAATCCTGTGACCCTTTGGGCCTTAATCCTACTATGCTGATGGACAGCAAACAGCTGAATGGCCACAGCTTGGCCCCCAGTAAGGCAGGGAGGAGGGCAAATTTCTCCCTTCAGGTTGAATTTAGGCCCACCAGATATTCTATTGAAGTATTCAGCGCAAGAGCCATGGTGGCAAAGCGGTTAGAATGCAGCATTGCAGGCTAACTGTGCAAAGTCTGGATGTTTATGGAGATTTTCAGTCATCCAGGTTCATGGTTGTCGCAAAGGTGCTTTTTTTTTTCAAGAGACAACTGGACTTTCTGGTTTTTCTTTGAAGATGTTTCACTTCTCATCCAAAAAGCTTCTTCAGCTCTGAAAGGATAGTGAGGAATGGAAGGATTTATATTCCTTGCAGACAGTTGGTCATTTGCATCCTTTTACAGGGTCGAATAATAGAGGAATAATAGAATAATAGAATAGAATAATAATAGAGGGATGAACACATTTTGAATGGTATGGAATGGATTTCCAGGGGAAAAAAACTGCAGACAGGGACCAGGAGCACTAACTCAGGTGACCCTGAAGACACAGATAAACCTCCAAGTGGCCTCAATGACTCTCTAAAAGGATGCAAATGACCAGCTGTCTTCAAGGAGTATAAGCTGCTGATCCAGTTCTACAGGGGAATTATTGAGTCTGTCATCTGCACCTCTATAACTGTCTGGTTTGGTTCTGCAACCCAACAGGACAGACACAGACTTCAGAAAGTAATTAGGACTGCAGAAAAAACAATTACTGTCAACCTGCCTTCCATCGAGGACCTGTATACTGCATGAGTCAAAAAGAGGGCTGTGAAAATACTTACAGACCCCTCTCATCCCGGACACAAATTGTTTCAACTCCTACCCTCCAAACAACACTATAGAGCCCTGCACACCAGAACAATTAGATACAAGGACATTTTTTTCCCAAATGCCATCACTCTGCTAAACGAATAATTCCCTCAACACTGTTCAACTATTTACAAAGTCTGCACTACTATTATTATTAATCTTCTCATCACTCCTTATCACCCATCCCCTCCCATTTGTGACTGTATGACTTTGTCACTTGTACCCTTATGATTTTTATTGACTGTTTCCTAGTATGATTTGATTGCTTATTTGTACCCTGTGACTATCATTAAGTGTCGTACCTGATGATTCTTGACTCTTGATGAATGTATCTTTCTTTTATGTATACTGAGAGTATTTACACCAGGACAAATTCCTTGTGTGTCCAATCACACTTGGCCAATAAAGTATTCTATCCTTCCATTCCCCACCATTCAGTCAGAGCTAAAGAAGCATGAGAAGTGAAATGTCTTCGAAAGAAAAAACAAGAAAGTCCAGTTGCCTCCTGAAAAAGCACCTTTGGAGTTGACTGATTAGTTCTCTTGATTAGTCCAAGGCATTCTTAAGAGTCTTCCCCAAGACCACAATTGGAAAGCATCAATTCTTCAGCGCACAGCCAACCTTATGACCCAAACATTGAGGACCATCTGTAAAGAAAATCTGAAGATTACAGGAGAGGTCCTGTCTGTGCAAAATCTCTTGTCTGAATGAACCCATGACTGATCTCTTTGAATGTTCCTCAGTTACAGAGGCAGCTGGACTTTCTGGTTTTTCTTTGAAGAGGTTTTGCTTCTCATCTGAGAAGTTTCTTCAGCTCCAACTGGATGGTGGGGAACTCCTTAGTCTGGAGTTTGATCCTGACCAGCTGAAAGTTGACTCCGCCTTCCATCCTTCTGAGCTCGGTAAAATGAGGACCCAGATTGTTGAAGTGGCAATATGATGACTCTGTAAACTGCATTCAGAGAGTATTGTAAAGCATAATGGAGCAGTATATAAGTCTATGTGCAGGGGTGGGATCCGACAGGGTTAACTACTGGTTCGTGGTGATTTACGATGTTTTATGATGTTTGGTGATTTGCGATGTGCTTCTCTGCATGCTGCACACGAGCCTGTAAATCTTCATCAGCAGCGTTTGAAAGAACATTTTGTTCCTGCTTTTCCACTGCAGCTGTGCCTTGCACAGCAGCTGAAGTTGAAAAAGCAGGAAATAAAGATCAGGTAAGAGCCCGGGTGGGCAGGTGGGCCAAAACAGCAGCAGACATAGAACCAGTTCTATGTCTGCTGCTCTTCAGAGCTACCGGTTCTACAAAACCGGACAGAACCGGTAGAAACCCACCCCTGTCTACATTCTATTGCTATTCTGAAGTCGGGAGCTCCTCTTGATGAGAGCACCAGTGGCATATTTCACATTATTGGCTGGGACTGAGGATCTCTCACGTGTTTTTTCAAAAGGTTCAGAGGCCACCTCATGGGAAATGTTGCTGACAGGCTGCATCTCCTTCTAGTGTGCCTGTCAGTGCAAAAATCACAGAAGCATCACAACAACCTTATGAGAAATTCCAGACTGCTGGCTGGCTAAATATATCTGTGAGCTTAGCTACTTTGGAAAGGGGATCGGACCAATTAACAGATGGTACCGCTGAGAAGGGCTACAAATCCCAATAAGCATGTTGCCTAGGTTTGCACCTTCTGTTAAGCCATGGCTTGCTTCATCCCAAACAGCTAAGCCGTGGCTGGCCTGGCTCATCTATTGCACTAAAGCCCAAATCAAACACAGCTCATAATAAGGCTTTGGGAGACGTGTCAATGTAGCCAGAATATCTTTCAGTAGCTGACTTCCCAGGCTGTTCAAGGGTCATTCTATCCCCAGAGCTGGGTGATTGATGCTTGGCAGATGAAGCTTGCACACTGAACACATCCTGCCCTTTAAGAGCTGGCCTTCCATGAAAAGACACTATCCACTTCTGGGTAGCTTTCCATTTTCCATTGAGATAAACCTTTGGGTAGAGATGAACTCTTGCTGGTTCTACAGAACTGGTAGTTAAGATTAGGTGCAGTTTGGTGAACTGGCAAATCCCACCACTGGTTGGCCCTGGCCCTGCCCATTTTCAGCCTGCTTTTTGGGCCATTTTCAGGCCATTTTTGGGCCAAAAGGGTCCTGAAAAATGGCCTGAAAATGGCATGAAAAAGGCCCCCCAAATGGCCTCAAAACAGCTTGGTTGAGACATTTGTTAAGATGAGTCATAAGATGAGAACTACCATAAGATGAGACAGCCATAAGATGAAGACCACCTGTAAAAAAAAATTTTTTCCTTGCATGGACCACCCACCATGCATCATCTTTCATTAGTAATGAAATATTGCTAGTGAATTAGTGATATATACTCATTATCCAATCTACTTTACAAAGGTATGTTGAGGATTGAAAAGACAAAGAGAGAATTAGAACTCTAAATAACAATAATGATAATAAAGATATATCAAAAGATTGGGGAAAACACTCAATAGGAAGAGACAGAATCATCTTCTCATTTTCTTTTAACAACCCCATAATCCCTTGTGGGGTGGAGTCTGAATGGAGCTAGCAGAGGGTTTACTGGCCGGGTGCCCTTCCTGTCACCAATGCGGAGTTTTGTTCAGCAGATATATTCTCATTGTGCCCAGAGAGAGAAATATCTGCCCCTACCTAGGATCGAATGCACAACTTCCTGATTGTGAGGCGAGAGCAGCACATCCAGGCCACCGCACCACTCTGTTTTCAGCAAAACCAGCAAACCATTGGCTTGTTTAAAGACCGCAGCATTTGCTTAATGACTGCCGCAAGATAGGTCCTAAAATCACATCAGTCACGTGATGGACCTGTTTTACAATCATCATGACTTCTGACCATGTTGGAAAGGCTCCATTACAGTCATAACTTGAGGACTACCTATAGACTCTTCCTGATTCTGGGTTACAGCAGGCTAGTGTTTCTCAACTTTGGCAATCCAGCAGGGCTGGTTTTGGGATTTTGGGAGTTGGTCCACACACCTTAAAGTTGCCAAGTTTGAGAAACACTGCCATAGTCTAGCACAGCTCTCCTCCTACAATGCATTTCAGACTGGAGAGGATCAAAACATATGCTTGAACTGTTTCTGCAAAAGAGCAGGCATAGCCAGGGGGGTGGAGTTAAGTATGTCATCAGCCTAGAATCATTATGTTGCCACAAATGGTACAAATCCAACAGTCCAAACGCAAGGCCTGCAGGCTGAATGTGGCCCATGATGTGGCCTGCAGGGCCTGGAAAATATAAGGGGCTGGCTTCAGCCCTGTTTACAGCGTGGGCCAGCATGGCTTCGGCCTGGTCTACCCAATGTGAAGAGGAAACATGACAGCAGTTTGGGGAGGGCATCAAGCTGGCCACACACACCCAGCTGGCCACACACACCCCAGTCGCCCTCTCCCCATGTCCCCCGAGGTCAACCTGAACCCTGATGCAGCCCTCAATAAAACTGAGTTTGACACCCCTGCAGTAGTCCCTCTTGAATTCCATTGACCCTTATCTGATGCCAAGTTAGCATTGAACTTTAGTTGACCAGTTCAACTAAAGTGTAGGCTTGAGCAATAAATCTTGTGAACTGCAACTTAACATACGATCCTGATCCTTTGAACCTGACAGTTTCCAACCTTCCCAACGAGGACAGAAAACTGCGCCCAAATGCAGAAACGGGTGAAAATTGCCCTTTTCCATTTGATCTGGGCGTAGACAAACCCTTCTCAAGAGAACATTGTTCTAACCTGCCGTGACTTAAGCCTTCCTTTCTGTTGGAATTCTTCTCCTACAGATAAACTGCTAATCTCTTCTGGAATTCCATTGTTCGTAGCTCAGAGACGGATTTAGAACTGATCTGAGTAGCAGCACCGGGTTTTTCTTGAACCCATCTCCTTTTTCGTGGGCATGCAAATATCGGGTCCCAGCTTTAGACAGACATGCACAGAGGCAGATTTCATACGGTGACTCTCTGAACAGTGAGAAAGTCGCTGCCAGACCTGGATTTTCCTCCATAAGCACAAATCCTTTTGGAATTAATATGTGCCCGGTGTGAAATTTTAATATCATCTCTCAACTGGATTTGGGTTAGAAGGTTAGAAGGAAAGGGAGGAGCAGGAAGGTTGGCAGGATGTGGTCAAAGAAGTCAAAATGACAATTGTGATGATGCAATCAAAACTCAGCCTGCTTGTTTGTTTATTTCACAAGCATTACAATCTACGCCAGAGTTCAACTTTGGCAACTTTAAAATGTGTGGCCCAACTCCCAGTATTCTTGGAATTGAAATCCACACATCTGGGAGTTGGCCCTCACATCTGGAAGGGGAGAAAGACACTTCTTGGAGCATAGAACAAAGTCTGGATATGAGACACTAAATAATAGAAGTCTAAGAGGAGTGAATTTAGGAATGAAAAATAGCAGCAGTTTTTGGCTGGATGCCTAATGAATTAATCCACCCGGTACATGATGTTGAACCATAAATTAATGTAACTGACCAGGTTTTTAGACATCCCAGGTCACCTTTAAAAAAGAGCAGCCAATTAAAACAAGATGAATGAATTGCCCCAAAACAGCTGCCTTGTGTTTTCAAATTTCCTGGGTCATTGTTTTGATGGACCCTGAGTGGTGCAATGGTCTAGAGCAGGGGTCGCCAAACTTTTGGACCTCAGGGACCACCAAACTCATCATTTTAAATCCCGTGGACCAGAGACCCTGGGAAAATCCCCAAAAAAGTCTGCAGAAAAATTCCCCGTTTCCCTACCGATCGATCATTCTTTATTTGGGATCACAGGATACCGTCTTCAGCTCCATTCTCAGGGGAAGAGAGAGAGAGAGAGAGAGACTTTTGGCTTCATGCAAAGAAAGCAGCAGAAGCAGCAGAAGTCTTTCTTTCTCTCCCCCAAATTCTGCCAGAAATGAGTCTTTGTGAAACTTGTCGTGCAGGCCCAGCCTCTTGGAGCAGGATGTCTTGCAGGGTCCCAAAGACTCATTTCTGGCAGAGTTTTGGGGAGAGAAAGAAAGATTTCTGCAGCTTTCCTTGCATGCAGCCAAAAGCAGAAGAAGAAAGAAGCAGAAAGGAGCAGCTCGGTGGCCAGGCAAGGTGCGTGGGGTGCGTGGGGCAAATTCCCCCCTCCCCTCACTACTTCATATTGTTTGCAATGCAAGCAACGCAAGCCTTGTGTTTCCACGGGCCATGTGGGCAGCGCAGCCTTGTGTTCCTGCACAGCCTGGATTAATTGCTTTGGGGTGACATTCCTCTGCGGACCACCAAAATTTTCTCACAGACCACCAGTGGTCCCTGGCTCACTGGTTGGCGACCACTGGTCTAGAAGTGGAGCTCTTGCCTCAAAATAAGAGGCTGTGAGTTTGATCCTAGGTAGCAGCAGGTTTTTCTCTCTCAGGCACAATGAGTAAATATCAGCTGCGAACTCCGCATTGGTGACAGGAAGAGCATCCGGCCAGTAAATACTCAGCTCCATTCCATTGCCCCAACTCCACCATGATTTAAGGGATTATAGGATCATTAAAAGTCAAAACAAAAGTGCTTTGATGGACCCCAAACTTATGCTTCCTGTTGGTGCAGGGCTCTACATGATCTAAACCAGCTTTTCCCACCTTGTTGATCTCTAGTGCTGAACTCTGGGTCCTCCCTGGTTCGAGTTCAACATTACATTGCATTGAATCTTGTGGGGCTAGATAATCCAGGAACACAAGAAGAATGCCATAAACCAGAGGTGGCATTCAGCAGGTTCTGACCAGTTCTGGAGAACCGGTAGCAGAAATTTTGAGTAGTTCGGAGAACTGGCAAATACCCCCTCTGACTGGCCCTGCCCCATCTATTCTCTGCCTGAGTCCCAGCTGATTGGCTGGGTCTTCTTTTCTTGCCCTGCACAGGGGAATGGAGCTGGAAAGCAGGTTAGTGGGGTGGGGAAGGAATGGGGATTTTGCAGTAACCTTCCCCCGGAGTGGGGAGGGAATGGAGATTTTACAGTATCCTTCCCCTGCCATGCCCACCAAGCCATGCCACGCCCACCAAGCTATGTCCACAGAACCAGTAGTAAAAAAATTGGAATCCCACCACTGCCATAAACTTTCATACCTGCATGGAAGGCGACCACAAGATCTGGTCGCGCCGCTTGCTGAGTTTCCACCTGTGATTCCCAGAAGTTGTGATACAGGTCCTTGTAGCTGCTGAGGTAGACCCTTTGCCGAGGTCCAAAGGCCACCAGCGGAGGTCTCATGATGGGTCCATCTACCACATCCATCCCTACCATGACCACCTCTATGCCCTGATGCTTCGGAAACATCTGGGAGAGCTCATCGTAATCCGTCACCCGAGCATTGAGGGTCTCAACATGAGAAGCTCCAACCACATGCACCGTGATGGGCTTGGCATAAGGATCCAGATGGAACATGCTCAGCCCGAAGCCAATGGTGACCGGCCTGGAGACAAAGTCTGTGGTCACCCTCTTGATTGACTCCGTCAACTCCACTTCATTGGGCTTTGGTTTGCCCGCATTGGCCCAGAGGATGCTCATGTAATGCCCGGCTTTGATAGCGCTAAGCTTTTCCTCCAGATGTTCCTGCATCAAGAACCAGTCTTCCCAGCCTTGCAGGTCCTGGATATTTTTTGTCCATGTGCTTGTGTGGAAAGGGATGTCACCTACGGGGAAACAATAAGGATTTAGAAGAATCCATTGTGGCCCGCCAGTGGCTGGAGGAGCTGGCAGCAGAGTCAGACAGTAGTGAGGAGATTGGGGAGGAACCTGGGCCAGTCGTGGAGGCTGAGGAAGGCTCAGATGAGGGATCTGCATCAGAGGCAGAGATGGGGCCAGGACAGGCTGGCAGTCATCAGCTACCTTCAGGCTCAGATAGCAGTGAGGCTGGGGAGCAGTTGGAACAGGTTCCCAGCCTGCGCATGCTCAGAGCTGCTAAAAGAAAGGAGCAATTAAGAACTCAGGGTCAACGTGGGAGTAAGGCCACAGGTGGACAATGAATGGCCCCTCCCATCAGGATTAAAAGAGGAGCAAAAGGGGAGGGGGCACCTCTAGCTGGCCCCACCCCCATCTATTATCTGGCTCCCATTGAGTCCCAGCTGATTGGCTGGGTCTTCTTTTGTAGCCCTGCACAGGAGAACGGAGCTGGAAAGCAGGTTAGTGGGGTGGGGAGGGAATGGAGATTTTGCAGTATCCTTCCCCTGCCATGCCCACCAAGCCATGCTCGCAGAACCGGTAGCAAAAAAAATTGAATCCCACCACTGGCATCCCTATTGTTCTATGTTTGAAACCTCCCCAACTGAATTTCAGGCTACCTGTGAACACAAGCCAATCTGCAAGTCGGTCAAGGGCTGCCAGCTTCAGTTTCTTGCAGAATTTTTTGTGGCTGGGCCAGTTCAACCGTTGACAATCAGAGCTACAATAGTAGACATTCTGACACCTAGAAACAAAAGGACAAGAATTTATCAAGGCTAGATTTGTGAGTTAGGCACATTATTTCACTTCTAGTGATCTAAGTAATCATGAATATGGGCTATTGTGCTTTCTCAGTCTTCCAAGGACTTCTTGCTATTTTTTTTTTATTGCGCTGTAGGAAGTTAGCACCCACCTCTCTCCTAGAAAAATGAAATATCCTAGGAAATATTAAACAAGCAGAATATTTCCCCTAAAAGAGTAGAAACTCAGAAGCAGAAACTCACCTCAGGAGCAGAAGCTCACCCCCCACCTTTGTTAATGGGAGGGCCACTAAGGCCTGGGCCAGACTATTCTACATAACAAAGGCCTCTGCCCATCTCACCACCTGGCCTGGCATCAGCCAGCACTCAGGTAAAGCCATGTGGTCCAGACAAATATTACAAGGTTAGCTCCATCTCTGGAAGTCTGACAGCCAATGGGATACTTTTCTTATATAGGAACAAGAAACACGAAGGTAGGGCCCAACAGAGGGTCTCTCAGCATCTTGCCCCTTTCCCTTCTTTTTCCTTCATGCAACATCTTGAAGCATATGATTGTCCTTTTCACTTTGGAACTCCAAGCCATGTGGTCCTGTCCACCATTAAATCATTTTTCCAAACAGCCTCGATGTTTCCAGTGTCTTTTTCCCCACTTGGAACTGAACCCAGAAGGATATTTCTTCCAACAGCACCTATCTCCTTTATCCATTGCCTTTCTACTACTTAATCTTGCTAAAAACCTCAAAGGAGTTTTATGGGGTCTCCACATGATTCACACCTAGTATCTGTGGAGTTTTTGCTTGGTGGACAAGAAGTGTCTTCAAATTATGGTTTTGAGACTTTCTTTAATCTCAGAAGAGTTTTATGGGGTCTCCACATGATTCACACCTAGTATCTGTGGAGTTTTTGCTTGCTGGACAAAAAATGTCTTCAAATTATGGTTTTGAGACTTTCATTAATCTCAGAGGAGTTTTATGGGGTCTCCACATGATTCACACCTAGTATCTGTGGAGTTTTTGCTTGCCGGACAAGAAATGTCTTCAAATTATGGAGGACACCCCAAAGAATCTATCAGGCTACATGAAGTCTGCCTGCTCCTTTGTAGTCCTTGGCTTACGATCATGATGGAGACCAAAATTTTCACTGCTAAGCAAGAAAGCTGTTGCCCCATTTTCAACCTTTTTTTAAAAAATTACATTTATATGCCGCCCTTCTCCGAAGACTCAGGGCGGCTTACAATTTTTGGAGCACAACCCAATGTGCTCAGCAATAGCCTTCATTCCATTGTATATGCCTGCTTATTACTAAGCGGCAATTTTACAAAGTCAGCTTATTGCCCCCAACAATCTTGGGTCCTCAATTTACCTACCCCGAGAGGATGGAAGGCTGAGTCAACCTTGAGCCTGGTGGGATTCGAGCCTGCACTAATTGCAGGCAACTGGAACTTAAGTGCTAGGCATTTAACAGCCTGCACCACCAAGGCTTTTGCCAGTTGTTAAGTGAATCACTGTATTCATTAAGTGAATGAGGTGGTTGTTAAGGGAATCTGGCTTCCCCCATTGACTCTACTTGTCGGAAGCCAGCTGGGAAGGTTAAAAATGGTGATCACGTGATGCCAGGACAGTACAACCATCATAAATACAGGTCATTTGCCTAGTGTCCAAATTTTGATCGCATGACCATGGGGATGCTGCAACAGTCATAAGTGTGGGGGGAAATCCTGTGTTCCTTTCTTCAGTGCCATTGTAACTTTGAACAGTCACTAAATGAAAAGTTGTAAGTCGAGGACTGTATGGCTTTTCAAAACCCAAGAGTTCTACTTGGGACAAAAAGGAACCAGAAAGAAAAAGTGCCAATGAATTTTAACAAATGGATGTTCCCTCACTGCTGGGAAATCAACTGAGACCAAAGTTCCTAGAAAGGAAGGTGTTATTTCAGAGGTGGTCTGCCTATAGGTCCCCACTGGCTCTATTTTCTAAGCCCAATTATCATTAAAATGGTCCCCAAAATGAGTTCCCTGGATCTAGTACATCTATATCAGAGGTGGTATTCAGCCGGTTCTGACCAGTTCTGGAGAACCGGTAGCGGAAATTTTGAGTAGTTCGGAGAAGCGGCAAATCCCACCTCTGACTGGCCCCACCCCCATCTCTTCTCTGCCTCCCATTGAGTCCCAGCTGATTGGCTGGGTCTTCTTTGGTTGCCCTGCACAGGAGAACAGAGCTGGAAAGCAGGTTAGTGGGGTGGGGAGGGAATGGGGATTTTGCAGTATCCTTCCCCTGGAGTTGGGGGGGAATGGAGATTTTACTGCCACGCCCACCAAGCCACGCCCACCAAGCCACGCCCACAGAACCGGTAGTAAAAAAAATTGAATCCCACCACTGTGTTATTTCCAACTACATCTTCAGCCAAGGACCACCGATGCGGTCAACTTTCCTCCTTCTCTTCTAAGACATCTTTGTTTTCAGCAGAAAGACACGGTTGCTTAGCAATAGACACAGGAGACTTGAAATATGCATCTCATGTTTATCTTTGCTTATGACTTATTATTTTGACCACCCATTCTGTGTTGGCCCTCTTAATGTTCAAGGTTCAAGATTCAAGGTTTTGGTGTTAACATTCAAAGTCCTACATGGCATGGGTCCAGGATATTTACGAGAACGACTCCTCCCAGCATCAAATACCAACCGCCCTGTATGGGCACACAGACGGGGTCTCCTCGGGGTGCCGTCTGTGACTCAATGTCGCTGCGGCGACCGGGAGGGCCTACTCTGTGGCGGCTCCCACTTTATGGAATCTTCTCCTGCCAGAGCTCCGGCTGGCTCCCGACCTCCGCACCTTCCGCCACAATTTAAAAACCTGGCTATTTTTACAATCCAGGCTGTGCTGACCCTTTGGGGGTTTGTTTATTTTAACTTAGGGGTTCTTAATTTCAATTTGGCTTGTAATTGTTTAATATGTTTTTAGGTAATTTATTTATTGTTGTATTTTTAGCTGTGAGCCGCCCTGAGTCCTTTCGGAGAGGGGGAGGCATACAAGTCGAATAAATAAATAAATAAATAAATAAATAAATGTGGACATTTGCCTTCCTGGAATTTAATCCTTATCCCTAATTGCAAAGAAAAGGCCTGTTGGCTCCTGTTAGATTGCTGTATTATGCTCAGGCATCCAGTATAAACAAACCCAACCTACTTCAAAGGGGTTGTTATGGGGAAAACTGGAGGAACTATGCAGGTGGAGGAACTGGAGGAACTTCAGGTCCTGGAAAAAAAAACAGGATATCACCCTAACGGATGGGTTGAATGCCTTCGTTTCTGCACTAGCATCTTGTTGTGCCCTGTCAGCCACTGGCCCTTCCGGCAGCTGAATCAGAGGAGAAGGTGTGGCAGTCAGGGTCAGCATCAAGGTAACCTGAGAGCTCCAAGGGGGAAAGAGGAAATGCAGAGAGAGAGAGAGAGGGAGGGAGGGAGGGAGGGAGGGAGGGAGGGAGGGAGGGAGGGAGGCTGGGCCATTCATCAGCCCTCAGATGGAGAGTCAACAGTCCTCATGTCTGGAGATGGCTGATGAAGAAAAGGAGGAACAGCTGGGTCCAGTACCTGATGCTCGGATGCACAGAAGGCAGAAGAGAGGAGAGCAGTGGAAATCCATGGGCCGATCCTTGGGATGGAAGAGCCACTGCTGCTAGTGAAGCCCAACCCTAGCTATGTGGATAAAAGGCAGTGGGAAGAGATGAATAGATGTAGCAAACAACTATTCATCTTCCGGCCAGCCGGAATTGTTTGCCTGCGGTGAGAGAGAAACTTTTTTGCCAGGGCTGCTGGCGCTCCTAATAAAGGAATCTTTGAGTTAACTTCAGAGGGTTTGTCGGTTTGGGGAGCTGCATCAGATCACATCTCAATAGTTAAAGGATTCCCTGCAGATTTTATTTATTTATTTTTATTTACTTATTTGAACTTGTATGCCGCCCCATCTCCGAAGACTCGGGGCGGCTCACAACTAAAAACACAGAACAATAAATATTTTTAAAAAACATTAAACCAAACAAGCCCAAATATAAAACACAACAATAAAATACATTAAAAACCATCCCTCCCCCAGGGAGGGGTCACAGCCCGGGTTGGTCAAATAGCCAGGTCTTTAATTCACGGCGGAAAGTACGGAGATCAGGGGCCAGACGGAGCTCCAGAGGCAGTTGATTCCAGAGGTCGGGGGCCGTGACAGAAAAGGCTCGTCGTCGGGGAATCACCAGCCGGCATTGACCCACCGATGGAACCCCGAGGAGTCCTTGCCTATGAGCCCGCACAGGGCGGCCGGCACTAGCTATCAGAAGAAGACGCTCCCTCAAATATTGGGGACCCATGTTGTGTAGGACTTTGAATGTCAAAACTAAAACCTTGAATCTCACCCGGAGCGCAATCGGCAGCCAATGCAGGCCGCGCAGGAGGGGGGTAACATGGGAGAACCGGGTAACTCCCATCACCACCAGCGGCGCATTCTGCACCAGTTGCAATCTCCGGATAGTATGCAAGGGCAGTCCTAAATAGAGAGCATTGCAGTAGTCAAGTCTCGAGGTGACAAGGGCATGAGTAACTGTGCATAGGGCGTCCCGGTCCAGAAAAGGGCGAAGTTGTCGAACAAGATGGAGCTGGGCAAAGGCCCCCCTGGTGACGGCCCCCACCTGCTCCTCCAACCGAGTGCATCCAGGAGGACCCCCAGATTCCGCCCTATCCACAGGGGCAACACCTCTCCCCTATGGCCAAAGATGGACAATCTTGACTGGGCCGAGACGCCGGTAGGTACGCAGAGCCACTCAGTCTTGGCCGGGTTGAGTCGAGCATGTTCCTACTCATCCAGATCCGTACCGCATCCAAACACCGGGACATCAGGGAGAGGGCATCACTGATCTGGTTTGGGGTGGAAAGATACAGCTGAGTATCATCAGCGTACTGATGGAATTTCACCCCAAAACCACGGATGATCTCACCCAGCGGTTTCATGTAGATGTTGAATAAGAGAGGGGAAAGGACCGACCCCTGCGGGACCCCACAAGAGAGAGCCCTTGGGGTTGACCCAACCCCTCCCACCAACACCGATTGCAACCGCCCCGAGAGGTAGGAGGAGAACCACTAAAGAACAGTGCCCCCCACTCCCAACCCCCGAGGCGACGCAAAAGGATACCATGGTCGATGGTATCGAAAGCCGCTGAGAGGTCCAATAGGACCAGGACAGAGGAAAAACCCCTGTCCCGGGCCCTCCAGAGATCATCCATCAGCGCGGCCAATGCCATCTCCATGCTGTAACCGGGTCGGAAGCCCGATTGGTACGGATCCAGGTAGTCCGCTTCATCCAGGAAAAGTGGAACCTGCTGAGCCACCACACTCTCAACAACCTTCACCAAAAAGCGAAGGTTGGAGACCGGACAAAAGTTGTCTAACACGGTCGGGTCCAAGGCAGGCTTCTTCAGGAGGGGTCTCACCACCGCCTCCTTCAAGGCGGAGGGAAAAACACCCTCCCTCAGTGAAGCGTTGACAACTGCCCGGAGCCAACCACAGGTGGCCTCCCTGGCGGCATAAGTCAGCCAGGAGGGACACGGGTCCAACAAACATGTGGTGGAACTCAGTCGCCACATAATCCTGTCCACTTCATCCTCGGAGACAGGATCAAACTCATCCCAGATAACAGTGGCCAGACTACCTACAACTCGTTCCTCCGACCACTGCAAATCAGAGGACAACCCGTCCCGAATGCGAGCGATCTTATCCGTCAGATATTGACCAAACTCCTCAGCCCTACCCCGCAATGGGTCCGGCCCTCCCTCAAAACGAAGGAGGGAGCGGGTAACCCGAAACAGGGCGGCTGGGCGGTTATCTGCGGATGCTATGACAGTGGAGAGACAAGACCTTCTCGCCTCTCCCATAGCTACCAGGTAAGTCCTAATGTAGGCTCTTAGCTGGGCACGATCGGATTGGGAGCGGGTAGACCTCCACCTGCTCTCTAAACCCCTACAACGTCGTTTCATCTCCCAGAGCTCCTCAGTATACCAGGGAGCAAACCGAGATCCACGACGTGTAAGGGGACGCATGGGGACAACCCTGTCGAGGGCTTCCGATGCAGCCCATTGCCAGGCCACTGCCAGATCCTCGGCAGAGTTGTGAGCAAGGGAAGAGGGAAAAAACCCCAGTTCTGCCTGGAACCTTTCAGGGTCCATCAGGCGCCTGGGGCGGAACCACCTAAGTGGCTCCTCCCCCCAGCAGTGGGGGGCAGCCTGTTGGAAGACCAGCCGTAGGAGATAGTGATCAGACCATGGAACGGGCAAGACTGTAGAAGTAGCTTGCCCTCTGTCACTCCGCCACCGTTCAGAGACAAAAACTAGGTCAAGAGTATTCCCCCCCTCATGAGTCGGGCCTTGAATCAACTGGGTCAGGCCCATGGCCATAGAAGCCATGAACTCCTGGGCCAAACCCGACACCCCCAGGGAAGGCAGATTGAAGTCCCCCAGGACCATAAGGTCCGGGAACTCCACCGCCACCCCCGAAAGGAGATCGAGAAGCCCAGGTAGGGCCGCTGCCACACAGCTGGGGGAAAGGTATGTGAGCAGTAGACCCACCTGACCACTAGGCCCCCACCTCATGAGGAGGGTTTCACTCCCGCCCATCTCTGCAACAGAGACCTCCCTTGGAAACAGGGTCTCCCGAATAACCACGGCCACCCCACCACCCCTACCCTGAGCCCGTGGTCGGTGCAAAACCCGAAAACCTGGAGGGCATAGATCAACCAGAGGGACACCTCCCTCCGGGCCCAACCAGGTCTCGGTGATACAAGCCAGGTCCGCAGCCTCCTCCTCAATGATCTCACGGAGGAGGGAAGACTTATTAGCCACAGACCTGGCATTAAAATACACCAACCTAAGGCCAGGGATCCCAATTCCAGTGCTCCCTAGGGAGGAGGCCACAGGGTCGGAGCGGGCCACCGCACAAAGATGGCGGGTGCGCGCTCCCAACACATGATATGGCCCTGTGCCTCGACGTCTCCTGCCAATTCCAACCACCCTGGGGATCGCGGTCCCCACCTCACACCCCGGAGCCCCGCCGGCCCCCCCCACCCCCCCGACTGCGCACCGGGCTGCAAAAAGACCCCTCCACCCCCCTCCCTAACCCCTTAAGACAACCAATTAAAAATTTTAAAAACCTCCCCTTCCGAGATAAACATAATTTAAAACCCTTGGTCATGCTATGCCCGCTCTCGGGAATAAAAAACCCGTCATCGAGGAGGGGCTTTGACAATACAGCGGGGCATCTCAGGGACAGGGGAACACCCCTGAGCGCCCGCAGCTCAAGAGAAGAATAGATATATCCCATAGTGGTTATTGCTAGGGAGCGATCAAGTCCAGGATAGATGGTAAAAAAGTTCAGTTCGCCGATGGTCAGTCAATTCTAGAGCCAGAAAACAACAGGAAACTTTGACCCAGGTGGCATTCTCACTACCCACCGGGAAATAAGTCCTGCAAACTCTGACACAGTTCAAACTCCTCTCTCTCACAGAGGAGGACAGTCATCAAGGTAGCTCTAGACGAGGGGGCCAAACACCACTGATCTCTCACCTCAGTGGTGTTGGACAACATGGCGTGCTCCCACCACGTGGCCCCCGGGCAAACTGAAACAATTGGGGGGGAGGAAAGATGGTCCAGGCATGGTAGACGGCCACTAAGGGCCCGATGCCTCCACCAGCCAATCACCTCTACTTGCGTCCTCCAGTCCTGGGTCAGATGGTGAACCTCACAGCGAACGGTACAAGCCGTAGAACAGCCGTTGTTGACTTTCCGACCCAGCAAAAACAACCTGGGTCGGACGGCAGACTTCTAGCGGCACAGCTTCCGGCACAGACAGCATAGGCCATGTCACCACGGCCTCCAGGCGCAGACGCTGATCCTGGGCTCCAGGCTCCAGGCACAAGAAACTAGCACCAGACTCCAGGCACCAGGTTCCAGGCCCCGACACTGGCTCCAGACACGAACCCTGGCTCCAGACTTCGCTGGCTTCAGGCTCCACTGGCTCCAGGTACAGACACCGGCCCCCGACTCCAGGCCCCAGGATGCAGCTCCCGGCATGAGCACTGGTCCCAGGCTCCAGGCTCAAGACTCCAATGCTCCAATGCTCGTTGCTTCACCTCCATTTTGAGGACACTGAGCCAGCGCTGTCTGAAGATATTTCTGTGGTCATGATGTCCACGGAGTGCTGTTACCTTCCCATGAAAGTGGTGCCTATTTAACTACTATTTACCTATTTAACTACTCTCATTTGCATGCTTTTGAACTGCTAGGTTGGCAGGAAATGAGGCAAGGAAGGGACCTCACCCCATCACAAGCCACTTGGGTCTCAAACCTGGGCTGCCGACTTTCCAGCCGATAAGCTCAGCATCTTAACCACTGAGCCACCGTACCTCCTTTATCACATCTCGATAGCAATGTTTAAAACCCAAACTTGAGTTGTTTCTTTCTTTCAAAGCTCTTGTCGCAATTTTGAATACATTAATTTAATTAATGATACTGCTGGAGGAAGGAAAAAAACCACCCTTTCCAAGGTATTGAAGGAGGCAGGGAGGAGGTTTAATTTTTTACCTTTTGCAACGCCGTAGGCTTCTTGGGTCAGGTAGCGAATCGGGAAGTTTCTTGCACTCGATGCAAAATTTGAACGTGTCTTCCATTTTCTGAAACATCTCAAAGTAAGATCGGATGCCAAAATCTGTGCAGGGGTTTTTGCCCTCCAGTGCAGATCTAGAAGGAAGCAGACCATGCCAAAGAAATGCTGAGGAAGAAATCATCCTATGTTAAGCCAGAAGACCATTCCCAAGCTTCACATTTGGAAGTGAATCAGGCAAATACCTCCCTGATTCAATTAAGTATAAGAAGAAGGAGAAAGACCAGCACAATCAGATTTGGAAGATTACCTTATAATGAGATTAAGAGTTGGAAGGGACCGTGTAGGTCATCTAGTCCAACCTCCCTCCCTGCCCAAGCAGGAGACCCTACACCATTTCTAACAGATGGCAGTCCAGTCTCTTCTTGAAACCCTCCAGTGATGAAACTCCCACAACTTCTGAAGGCAACTTCTGTTCCATGGGTTGATTGCTCTCACTATCAGAAAATTTCTCCTTATTTCTAGGTTTAATCTCTTCTTGTTCATTTTCCATCCATTATTCCTTGTCTGGCCTTCGGATGCTTTGGAAAATAGCTTGACCCCTTCCACTCTGTGGCAGCCCCTCAAATATTGGAAGACTGCTATCCTGTCTCCCCTGGTCCTTCTCTTCACTAGACTAACCATGCCCAGTTCCTGCAACCATTCATAGTATGTTTTAGCCCCTAATCATCCTGGTTGCTCTTCTCTGCACTTTTTCTAGAGTCTCAACATCTTTTTTAGTGTGGTGACCAAAATTGGATGTAGTTTAACCACCTCGCAGAGTTGATCTACCTAATCGAGCTGATAGTTCACTAGCAAGTCAAGCATTGGCCACTTTAGAGCTTCTGTGTCCAATCCCACCTTCCCACACCAATTTTTCCCTTGTTTTGTTTGCTAATCCAGCTCACCTATATTCATCGTAATTCTTCATGTTCAGTTTCTGAAGGATAACTTGGGACAGCCCAGGAACGTTACTCTCCATCGCTTGGAAACCCAATGAATCCATTTTTGCCCCAGTGAGAACTGGGCGCTCTGTTGAGTTGTTCTTAGAATGTCCACTTTTGGAAGTCTTTTTGCTCTGCTGAGACATCTTTAACAGACATGGGAAGATCTAGACTGGAATCCACCTATCAAAAGGGGAAGCAGCCAATATTATTTTCAACCTCCTTTACCTTGAGACATGTTGGATCTCACAATAGGCATTCATGAATGGAAAAAAAATTGTTAGGTAAGCATGACATTATATTATACTAGCTTGATACCCGTACTTCGCTAGGAACCTATGTGGTCGGGCTTAGTTTTGGGGGAGGAAAATAAGGGGAGGAAATTGTACCATTGCCTACCAGCATCCATCAGTATTCATCTGGCTAGTGTCCTGTTAGTGTGTGAGAGAGTTGAGGGCTGTTTGGAAACTGAGAGTGTTTGCTGTGCGAGCAAGAAGAAGACAGCAAGGAGCCTCAGCGTGGCTTAGCTCAACTGTTCTGTACTAAAGCTGGTTGCTGCTGTGCAACTGAAACTGAAACTGAAACTCCTCTGCTTGTGTTTTGCATTTGGAAGAGATTTCTTTTCAGGTGGGGACGGGGAGTAGAACTCCTTAGCATCAGAGCGTGTTAATAATAATATAGGAAATACTAATGCTCTGATGGTCATTTCGAAAAATCCTTTCTTAGTGAGCACCTAGAAGCCAAGAGGAACATACGTGCCAAATATCAAGTTTGTAGGTTTTTCGGTTCTGGAGATTTTGTGGTGATATCTGAATTTTGATTTCATGACCATGGAGATGCTGCAATGGTCATAAGTGTGAAAAATGATCATGTTTCTTCAGCGCTGCGGCAACTTTGAATAGCTACTAAACGAATGGTTGCAAGTCGAGAAATGCCTATATTAATTCAATATTATATGTTAAAGAAAAGAAAAGAAAAGACTTTCAAGTGGAGCACCTGGAAAAAAGATGGGATGGGCACGCAGGAAAACAATAAGGCGCTCAACAGGGAAAGCAAAAATGTTCTATACAAAGTTTCATTTTAACCTATGATTGAACAATTTCACGGTTCACTTAACAACTCCAGCCATCCGCTAAAAGAACCCCGATAAGACAGGTCGTAAAATTGAGCCTGAGTTACGTAACAACTGCCTTGCTTAGCAACAGAGATTCTGGTCCCAATTCCTGGTCGTAAGTTGAGGACTACCGATAGCACCCTTAATGACAACTCTTGCCTTCCCCTGCCTGTTGGATTCCTCTCGTCACAGCAAATCTACAGTATTTGCAGTTCCAGGATCCTCACCCATTTTTTTTCTTCCGACTAATAGCCTTCACCGTCTCTCTTGCCTTGCACCTGCTCCTTTAAATCAATCCTTCCTAGGAGAGACGATGGGCCTACGATAAGGTCTGTGGCCGGCTACCAGCCAGAGACAGCATAGCCAATCTTCATTTCACAGCGTGCCTGTGCAAGCAACGATGGTGCCAAAGATCTGTCAGCTTGTTTTGCAAGACGCTCTCGGCTGACAGATCCAGCCTGAGTCGGAATGAAGCCTGGCTGTAGAATTCATGCTGGGTCCTGTGTTCACTTTTTGGAACATAGAACCCAAGTAAAATACAGGGAATCCTTGACTTAGAACCAGAATTGGGTCCTGAATTTCCAAAGCGGTTGTTTGGAGTGTCATGCCTGCCCTGATCTGATCCCTTAGGAAAGAAAGACCCTCGACTCCTTTTGGTTGGAGCGAAAGGTTCTTTTAACAAAGAGATGTTGACTGCAGTAAATTCAGGCAAGCTCTGGGTTTCTCCCACTCAAAAGATACACAAAGGTTTCCCCTCATCCCAGCCTTCTCTCCATGACCAGTCCATCTTCAGCCAGTCAGAACTTGCTGAAGTGTTTTGAGAGTGCTGAGATGTTTTGGGGAAAATCCACATCCTTACTCAGGATGCCTGGCTTTGAATGCTGGTGCAAACTGGTTCTGAGCTTCTTTGGTCTTTTTCACTTGCCATCCCCTCCCTCCCTATTCCCCACCACGTATACACACAGCTTTATTGCCAATCTATTCTCCTCCTCCCCCGCTAACCTTTGATGGCAGGATGCCTGTGAGGTGCCAAGCCGAGCCAGGCAGGCTGACAAGTGAGTCAGGCCCGATTTTATGTCCTTGCCACAGTTGTTAAGCAAATCACTGCAGTTAAGTAAATCACACTTCATTAGGCACATCCAGTCTGTACCCCCCACATCAACTTTGCCTGTGAGAAGGTGGCTAGGAAGGTTGCAAATGCTGATCCCGGGGCCCTGGAGTGCTACAACCATCGTAAATACATGGACCTGGATTTTGATATGTGAGGATGCTCTGATGGTTGTACGTGTGAGGACCGAAGATTACCTGTAAGGTATTTCCAATAAGAAACAGTTTCTGGATGCATATCTGGAGAGCACCTCTATAACTGTCTGGTTTGGTTCTGCAACCAAACAAGACAGACACAGACTTCAACGGATAATTAGAACTGCAGAAAAAACCATTTCTACCAACCTGCCTTCAATCAAGGACCTGTATACTGCATGAGTCAAAAAGAGGGCTGTGAAAATATCCACAGACCCTTCACATCCTGGACATAAATTGTTTCAACTTCTACCCTCAAAACAATGCTATAGGGCACCGCACCCCAGAACAACTAGACACAAGGACAGTTTTTCCTCCATGTATCCCTCTGCTAAACAACTGATTCCCACAACACTGTCAAGCTATTAGTAAGACTATATTACTATTATTCTTCTCATCCTTCCTATTACCTATCTCCTTCTACTTATGACTATAACCTTGTTGCTTGTATCTTTATGATTTATATTGTTTTATTTCGTTTCCTAGTATGATTTTGATTGCTTATTTGGTATCCTATGACTATCGCTAAATGTTGTATCTTATGATTCTTGATGAATGTATTTTGATCTGTGAGGATGCTGTGATGGTTGTACATGTGAGGACCGAAGACTACCTGTAATGTATTTCCAATAAGAAGCATTTTCTGGATGTACACTGCTGATGCACCAAAGACAAATTCCTTGTGCACCCAATTGGCCAATAAAGAATTCTATTCTATATTAAGCAGGGGGAATGAACAAACAAGACAATGAATCAGAGAGAGCACTATATTTAATCATATATAACCCAAAATCAGACCAGTATCCGAACAAATATTCACCAAGTTGCATCCCATAAAAAGGTAATAAAAGGCCAGTGCTTGGACAGACGAGCACAATTCAGAGCACACCCGACGATGCCTCCTCGAACGGTGACAAAAGTTTGCAACCAAATGGCTGAGCTTGGAGCTCAAACCAGCAGCCCAGAGCACCCTATTCTCAGGGCAGGAATGGCTGGTTTGTGGGGGCACCAAAACACATTGAAGATATGGCATTTGGACAGCACGGGGCAGAAATATCTGGTTTCTCCCACACCAGGCTTGCAGGGGAAACTATACACAGAAAATAGATTGGTTAAGCTTTCCAGAAGATTAAGGTACCATTTCAGATCTTGGTTGTTGTTTTTTTTTAAAGATGGGGTAGCATTTTGCTACTGAACGTTCATTATACTGTTTAGAAACCTTCCAGAAATGGGTTGGAGGACTCAATGAGAGACTGCCCCTCCTTCAACATCACTGCAAAGAGTGGAAATTGCATTTGGTAGAATAGAAAAGAATAGAATGGAATGGAATAGAATAGAATAGAATAGAATAGAATAGAAATAGAATTCTTTATTGGCCAAATGTGATTGGACACACAAGAAATTTGTCTTCAGTGCACAAACTCTCAGTGTACATAAAAATACATTCATCAAGAATCATAAGATACAACACTGTGATAATCATAGGATACTAAATACTATTCTATTATACTAGATACTAAATATATTATACTAAATGATATTCTATTCCCTATATAGGCTGTCCTCAACTTACCAAACAGCAATTTACAACGGATTTGCCAAAAATCAGCAGTTACTACTGCAGACATTACCTTTCAACCACCATATTCACCTATTGACCATTGCAAAAAAAATATGTAAAATCAGTTCGGTCATATGAACAACCTGATTTACAATCATCCCAACGAATGACTGTAATGGGCAGACTCCATTATGGTTGTATTCCCAGGACTACTTATCAATTTGCAAGGCTCGGGCTAAGCATGTATCTTCTTTTACAGTCCTGAAATCCTTTAAGCCGGGGGTCTCCTACCTTGGCAACTTTACGACTTGTGGATTTCAACTCCCAGAATTCCTGAGCCAGTATAGCTGGCTGAGGAATTCTGGGATGTGAAGTCCACAAGTCATACAGTTGCCAAGGTGGGAGACCCTGCCACTTTCAGCCATTTGTTTATGGCCAAAACACAAAAAACTATAGCACCATCAAAATCTCTGTTCTACTTTAGCTGCGGTGTGTATAATAAAGCAGATGGAAGTGACGAGAAATATGTTTTAAGTGAATTTGGGGAGGGGAAAATGCTTTGCTTTACGAAAGAACCAGCGGAATTTCAGGAGACACATAAGCAGGCGATTCCCAGGCTTAACACTGGCTTTCAGGCTTGCTACCCTGCAGATATCCTCAGAATGCAAAACGATAGATTTCCATCAACAGAGAGGAGAGGGGGTCGATCAAGTATGCCAGGGCTTGTTAGCAGCACAAAATGGCACGGAATGTGTCTGTTTATCTCATGCATAGAGCGAAATTCTTTCAATTAATATCCGATTAGGCATGGTGGAGTGATGGGCAGGGATGTTCCTTGGTAAAGCTCAGCTGCAAGTATTTTTCTAAGCCTCTTCCCAGCTGCAGACTTCAACAAGTGACATCCCATCTGACTTGTGACACTTCCAGACTTGGTTTATTTTTAGATGTCTTTAGATTAGAGCTAAAGTCAAGCAGGAAAAGATATTCCCCTTCTCCAGTATCAGATGTTCTGCTGTGCCAGGGGTTGGTGGCTTTCAAATCTGTTGCTTGGGTTTTCTCGCTTGTGATGGGGAAGATGGGCCACATAATACTTCTGGAAGGCAGAAGGCAGAGGTGGTATTCAGTTGGTTCTGACCGGTTCTGGACAACCGGTAGCGGAAATTTTGAGTAGTTTGGAGAATCAGCAAATACCCTCTCTGACTGGCTCCATCCCCATCTCTTCTCTGCCTCCCGAGTCCCAGCTGATTGGCTGGGTCTTCTTTGGTTGCCCTGCACAGGAGAACAGAGCTGGAAAGCAGGTTAGTGGGGTGGGGAGGGAATGGAGATTTTACGTATCCTTCCTCTGCCACGCCCACCAAGCCACACCCACCAATTCACACCACACCCACCAAGCCACGCCTACCAAGTTACACGACGCCCACCAAGCCACGCCCACAGAACCAGTAGTAAAAAAATTTGAATCCCACCACTGGCAGAAGGGCTGTTACTCACCCCACCCCAAATTTACATATAGACAGTCCTTGATTTATGACCGCCATTGAGCCCCAAACATTCCCTTGTTAAGTGAGGCATTTGTTAAGTGAGTTCCACCCCATTTTACGATTTTTCCTGCTACAGTTCTTAAGTGAATCACTGCAATCGATTAGTTAGTAAGCTGGCTGTTGAGCGAATCTGGCTTCCCCTTTGACACTGCAGTCGTCATAAATATGATTCCAGGACACTGCAAGTATGAGTCAGTTGCCTCTGAATTTTGATCACGTGACCACTGGAATGCCGCAAAAGTCATAACTATGAAAAACGGTCATAAGTCACATTGTTCAGTTGCCATTGTAACTTCGAACGGTCATGAAATGAAGTGTTGCAAATTGAGGACAACCTGAATTTCAGCTCCCCATGAAATTCAAATCCCCATCATTGCTGTAATCAAGTTCATCCACCTTATTGCTACCATAGTTATCCTTATCTCCTCTTTCGTTCCACCTTCCCCAGGATTCTAGATTTCACCAGAGGGTTGGGTCAATTGCCAGGAACCTTTATGGTTAAAAAATAAAAAGGCAAACTCAGCCCACATGAGTGAGGTAGATATTATTTCCAGTCTGGTACCACCCACAAATCAGCCAATCAGTTTAAATGAACTGATTGGAGCTGAGGAACAGAGCCAGGGGAAAAGAAATAGACTCCCATGGAACATCTGGAGATCTTCCAAGCTCCAAGCTCATGAGAATGTTCCTCTGCCTCTTGCCACCACTATACTACAGGTAATCCTTGACTCACCATCTTTTGTCTAGCCACTGTTCAAACACTGCAAAAAGGTACTTGCAACCAGTACTCACACTTAAAACCATCAAGCATCTCCCAAATTCAGGTGTTTCGGCAATCGGCGTGTATTTATGAGGGTTGCAGCATTCCAGGTCATGTGATCAACTTTTGCAACCTTACCACTTGGCTTCTGATAAGCATGGTCAATGTGAGGAGCCGGATTCATTTAAGGACTGGATGATTCACTTAACAGCCGTCGTGGCAAAAAAAAAGGTCAAAGAATCAGTGACAATTCACCGAACTGCTTTGCTTAATAATGGAAATTCAGCTCCTAACTGGGGTTGCATGTCTAGGACTATCTGTACAGTGAAAATAAAGCATCTGTTCTAATTGTTCTGAGATGTATTTATTTATTTTTTATTTATTTGTCAATCGTTTACAAGATAATAGGTATAAGTATAAACATGAGTAAGAATACAGGAAATAGGTACGGATAAATGGGGACAATAGGACAGGGACGGTAGGCATGATGGTGCTTATGCTTACAGACCTCTTAGGAATGGTATTCTCTCCCTTCCTTTCTCTCCTCCCTCCATTCTTTTCTCTTCTTCCTTCCTTCCTTCCCTCCCTCCCTCCTTCCTTCCTTCCTTCCGTCCTGCCTTCTTGCCTTCCTGCCTTCCATCCATCCATCCATCCATCCATCCATCCTTCATTCCTTTATTCCCCTTCCCTGTTCTCCTTCCTTCCCCCTTCCTTCCTTCTTTCCTTCCTTCTTTTATTTTTTATTTTATTGATTTATTTGATTTGTCAATCACTTACAAGATAATAGGTAAAGGTATAAACATGAGTAAGAATACAGGAAATAGGTACGAATAAATGGGGACAATAGGGCAGGGACGGTAGGCACGATGGTGCTCTTATGCACAGCTCTTAGTATTATATGTAGTATAATCAGCTGTATTCATGAAATGCACCAATCCAGGGTCAAGGAACCATGATTTACAGGATGAATGATAAACCCCAGGGGTTCGGCTCAAAGAACCCACAGCGAAGCCAACCCCATCATGATCCTGCCCGCCTCCCATATCCAATCATGTTAGCTCACGTTTACAAAAACAATGCAAGCTTTGCAAAATCTCTACAAAATGTGGGATACATGCTTAAATAGCAAATAAACGCATAAATAAAAAAATTTCTTTCTTGTTTCACAAGGAGGCTGGGTTTTACCCAGGAGAGAGCCCAGAATTTGTTTCCCAAAGAATTCTTTCTCAAAAAAAAGGGAGAGAAAAAAGAGAGACAGAATATCTTGCCTGTTGCTCACAGCCAGAACAAAAATTAAATTTTACTGAAAATTAAATGGGCCTGTTTTTTAAGGTGTCTCTAGATCCATTTCTTGCAAACTCAAATAGTTGACCCAAGCAGACAGCAGGGGGGAATTTATTTTTGTTATTGGAAGAATTTTTTGCTACTATGGCTTAAAGTAAAGCATTGTGCGAGCTAGTCAATCCACAAATAAAAATTATCTTTCTCTAACCGGGTTAGGATTTTTATGAAAATGCTAGTCAAACAAGGCACAACCTAAAAAGCTAGATTTAAAGCACAGGAGATAAGCGCACCTGCTTGATGTCTTCGTTCCTTGGATTGTCCCAGAACAGGGAAAGAAAGTTTCTTGTGCTGTTCCCACCTTCCCAATGCAGCAATGCTATAGGAGGCCTCTCATTCGTGAGGATCCAGCCGGCCCCTTATCTGACAGAGGGAGATTCAGACTATTTGGGCAAGAGAACTGTTGAATGCTGAATTTATTTTCCCTGCCAATAGTCTGGGCACCCTCTTTGGGCTGCACCTGCCCCCTACAGGAATAGAGGGGACATTTCAAGAGCACCTAAACCAGTCTCTGCTATACAGGTAGTGCTTGACTTACAGAAGTTCATTTAGTGACCGTTCAAAGTTAGAACAGCGCTGAAAAAAGTGACTTAGGACTGTTTTTCTTTGAATGGTCACTAAATGAACTGTTGTAAACAGGGGTGGGATTCTACCAGTTCGCACCTATTTTCTAGAACCGGTTGTTAACATTCTAAACAGTTTGGAGAACCGGTTATTAGAAGAAATTACTGGCCTAATCCTGTAAGGAAGGCAGGAAGGAAACATTCTGGTGTTGCTTACAGAAACTGCCTCTTCATTAACCCTTCTTACATTCTTGGCAGGACTAGACTTCCTGTCTCAGGAACTTCTCTGGAGTTGTTTTCCCCTCCTTTGCTGGTACTTTGCTTGTGTGGAGTGACCATTCAAAGTTACAATGGCACTGAAAAAAGTGACTTATGACCATTTTTCACACTTACGACTGTTGCAGCTTCCCCACAGTCATGAGAGGCCAGGCGAGGAGATGCGTGCCTCGATGTGAGTGATATTGAGTTGGCCACACCCAGCCAATAACATGACCCCCAAGCCATGTCCACCCAGTCACATGACTGCCAAGCCACGCCCACCACCTAAGCCACACCCACAGAACCGCTTGTTAAAAATTTTGAATCCCACCTCTGGTTGTCACTCAAGGACTACCTGTGTCCTTTAACGCTTTAACAAAAACACCAAAGCCTGCCCATCTCATCCAGTGCAGTGATGCAGTTCGATTTCCGTTTTCCATAAAAACAGTTTTAAAGAGTTTATTGAAATCCATGGGCTAGGAATTGGGGAGTCCAACCAGTGGTGGTATGCCACCTGGTTTGGACCGGTTTGGTCGAACTGGTAGTTAAGAAAAAGCCCACAATCAGCTGAGAGAAGCAAAAAAAAAAATCCTACAATGATAAAATACCTATGCAGGAGGAAGTTATTAAGAAAATTATGGATTGTGCTGAAATGAGCAAATTGACATTTGAAATTAGAGATCAAGAAGATAAACAATTTTATAAGATATGGGATTTGTTTTATCAATGGTTGGATAAAAAGACTTGGGAATGTAATAGAATATATAATTTTGTAACAGAAATTTAATAGATTGATATAAAATATAATATAGACATATATAACCATTGGATGAAAGTATAATATAAACTTTATAATAAAATTGAGAATATCTCGTATAATTGATGAAATAAATAGTTTAGTCGTGTATAAATGATAAATATATAAGAATGTTTTACATTGACAATATGAGAATCTTTTTTATAAATTGTGAGTGATGACTATGAAAGGATAACACAAAGGATCTGTAACCAACTGACACACTGTAAAAGGGAAGGTGGCTTTTATGTTTTTATGTTTTGTTTGTATGTTTGTCTTAAAATAAAAAAACTTTTTAAAAAAACTCTTCCGACAATCAGCTGAGAGGAAAATGAAGAGAAAAGCACAGGATCTGTGCTTTTCTCTTCTTTATTCTCTCAGCTGATTGGCGCTGCAGCTCTCAGCTGGGGTGTGGAAAGTTGCGCGCTGGCGTTCGGCAAAGCACGCCCACCAAGCCATGCCCATCGAACTGGTGGTAAAACAATTTGAATCCCACCATTGAGTCCAACATGCTCAAAGCTTGGAACTATTTCACATTGATTGTTTTTTTCTATCAGGGCAACCTGGTCTACCCAAATATGGGACTGAAGCATACTGCTTCCACTTTTGCTTTTCAGCCCCAGTCCAGGCAGTCACTTCTGCGACAAGAAATAAAGGGAGACTAGTACAGATCTACCTCAAGCTATTTAGCTCCCGTCAGCTAGCCATACCTGGATTCGAACCCGAGCTGCTTGTTTGTTAGGTAGATGTATTCACCTCTAAGCCACGGGTTCTCCTCACTTTGTTGGCTCTACCAGGGAAGAGATTAAATGTTTTTTCTATCAGGGCAACCTGATCTACCCAAATATGGGATGGAGCATATTGCTTCTGCTTTTGCCTTTCAGCCCCAGTCCAGGAGCCTTCACAGGCAGTCACTTTCATGACAAACTATTTTGTATTGGAATTAGAATTCTTTATTGGCCAAGTGAGATTGGACACACAAGGAATTCATCCTGATGCAAATGCTCTCAGTGTACATAAAAGAAAAGATACATTCATCAAGAGTCAAGAATCATCAGGTGCAACACTTAATGATAGTCATAGGGTACAATAAGAATAGAATAGAATAGAATAGAATTCTTTATTGGCCAAGTGTGATTGGACACACAAGGAATTTGTCTTGGTGTAAATGCTCTCTGTATACATAAAAGAAAAGATACATTTGTCTAGAGTCAAGAATCATCAGGTACAACACTTAATGATAGTCATAGGGTACAATAAACAATCAAATCATACTAGGAAACAGTCAATGTAGATCGTAAGGGTACAAGCGACAAAGTTACAGCCATACAGTCACAAATGGGAGGGGATGAGCAATAAGGAGTGATGAGAAGATTAATAGTAATAGTAGTGCAGACTTTGTAAATAGTTGAAGAGTGTGGAGGGAATTATTTGTTTAGCAGAGTGATGGATTCGGGAAAAAAATGTCCTTGTATCCAGTTGTTCTGGTGTGCAGGGCTCTATAGCCTCATTTTGAGGGTAGGAGCTGAAACAGTTTTTGTCCAGGATGTGAGGGGTCTGTAAATATTTTCACAGCCCTCTTTTTGACTCATGCAGTATACAGGTCCTCGATTGAAGGCAGGTGGGTAGTAATTGTTTCTTCTGCAGTCCTAATTACCCTCTGAAGTCTGTGTCTGTCCTGTTGGGTTGCAGAACCAAACTAGACAGTTATAGAGGTACAGATGACAGACTCAATAATTCCTCTGTAGAACTGGATCAGCAGCTCCTTGGGCAGTTCGAGCTTTCTGAGTTGGTGCAGAAAGAACATTCTTTCTTGTGCTTTTTTGATGACGTTTTTGATGTTAGGTGTCCATTTTAGGTCACGTGATATAATAGAACCTAGAAATTTGAAGGTCTCTATTGTTGATACTGGGTTGTCTAGTATTGTAAGAGGTGGTAGTATGGGAGGGTTTCTTCTAAAGTCTACCACCTTTTCTAAATTTATATTTACCGACAAAGAAATGAAGGGAGATCTAGATCTAGACTAGACTCCCTTTATGTCTTTGTCGGTAAATATGAATTTAACACATTCCACATTGATCTATATCATATAACAATCCATTCCCTGCTAGAGTTTGGAACAGTTTAGCTCTGCTCTCCAGGTTCTTGGTGAAATGACTACAGTGAGCGCAAGCGGTGTTGCTTTTTATGAAATATGGCAGTTCTTTCTTCCAGAAATGATTTCATGTTATGATTTTATTCAATCTCAGGTGGCATCTGGCACCACCTTTTCCAGCTATCACCTTTGATTAAAAGACGTCAACTTTCCCGAGGTGCAGTTCAGAAAAGCCAACGTGTTTTAATCAAATGCATTTGTTGGAGAAGGTGCTGGCAGATTGGGGTTTTTTTTGGTTCTACAAAACAGTGTTTTTCAACAAAAACCTGGGTGATGATGGCTAGGGAATGTATGTTTGTACGCATACATCTTCTTTCACAGCCCATCACTGGCTGTTTCCTGAACAGCAAAATAACTCAACATTGCATGTTGCATCTTGGTAGTAGCCCTGAATCCTGCTTTTCTGCAATTAGCAAGATTTGCATTCTCCAGCCTCACCTGCAAACTTAACAAATTTAAGAGGTGTGGACTTCCAACCCCCAGAAATTCCCAGCCAGGAGGCTGGGGAATTCTGGGAGTTGACGTCCACTCCTCTTAAAGTTTGCAAAAGAGGCCAAGTTTGAAAGCGCTTTGAAAAACATCGGGCTAAACCAGGGCTAAAGAAATCTCGGGATAGTTTAACACCGCTTGCGTTTGGAATTTTACAAAACTAGATCAAATCTTTCTCCTCTCATAGAGCTAGGGAAGACAAACGAGTGGCTTGTATTGCATTCATTTCCGGGGCCGATGCGACGTAAGTGGAAGGCACAGCCCGGCTGCCCTCAAAGCACTGAAGGGGAGAGCTGCTTGGGGAATCTCCTTCAGATAGAAGTGGCCACATAAACCCCTACAGAATTTCATACAACACGATCAATGCTTCCCCTAAGATTTTCCCCCACTTGCCTCGCAAGGTCCGTTGGGAACCGCTAGTGTTTTTCTCTTTGCAGACCTACGAACGAACCTCTTTGGAATCAGAGTAGCCCGCCTGGCAAGAGGAGGTTGGAAAGCCGCGCGCCGTGCCCTTCCCTTGCCCGCCACAAAAATGGCGCCGGGGATCACGCAGGCGTCATCAGTCGCGACTGTGACGCAAAGGCATTGCTATGACAACGGAAAAAGACGCCGTTGGTGAGTTGGGCGGCGGGTAGATCGCATGTCGCGGATGCAGATAGCCGCCTCGGACGGCCCTGGTCCTCCAGCAAGGCAGGACGTGGGCAGCAGTGGAAGCTGCACCCCGCACCCCAGTCGAGCTTCTGTTCCAGTGACCCCTTCTGGACTCATTGAGTAAAGGCGGAGTAAAGCTGAAGTAGAGGCGGAGTAGAGCTGGAGTAGAAGAATCCTTTGTCAGTACCTGCAGGGACCCCAAACAAAGCAACCTGGGGACCAGTTGGGCTTCCTTGGAGACTTCCAACCATAATTACCTGTTGTAAGGTCTACATCTTGGCTTGAGGAGGGCTGTTGGAAGCCCCAAGCTTTTAAGATCAGGGTCCTCATTCCAGCCTCCTAGGGCATTTTGGGAGCAGAGGAGCCTGGCTTAGGTTAAGTTAGGTTAAGAATGAGATGGGACCGATTGGCCAGAGTTTAACTCTGGTTTGTTGCATCAACTGCAGTTGGTTGGGTGCCCAGCGTGCCAAAGCCATACCTGAGTGGCCCCAAGGCCTCTTCTCTTGAGTTAAGGGTTTTTTTTAAACCTATTTTTAATTCCTTCTTTTTATAGTGAGTCCACAAGGTCACTCTGCAAATTGGGCAGCCGTTTAAGAAATAAATAAATACAATGAATAAATTGCTAGCTTAAATGACTTCCATCCTTACAATATTCTAAGCTGCAGCCAGGTGAAACCATAGGATAGGATAGAGTAGGAACCCAGCAGTCATGGCTTGGCTGATAAACTATGGTTTGAAAGTCAGAGTTGATTATAAGGAATGAGTCTTGCAGAGATTAAATAGTGTACTATAATGTGCAGTCCGTCCTTGAGTTAGTTGAGTGGTCATCTAGAAATGGATGGATGGACAGATAGGTTAGAGAAACAGAAATAGATAAATAGATACAGTAGAGATACAGAGATAGAGAGAGATGATAGATTAGATAGATTGGATGGATGGACGGATGATGGGTGGATGGATGGATGGAGTGTTCTCCATGTGTTGAATCATGTCTCCCCAAAACCTTTGCCAGCATGGAGATCTTGCCTGGGAATCTGGGACCCCAAAAGATCACTTCCAGGATTTTGAGCCAGTTGTCTCTTCCACAACCTCATTTACCTGGCAGGATTTGGAGGAGTATAAGGAAGCACAGTAGGAAAGTCAAGTGATCAATAAACAAGGATTCATTATTATTATTTACTCCTTGTCTTCTCTTCTCCTTAGGCTGTAGCTACCTTTCTATACCAAGGGATCCTTCCTTCTCATGGCTGGTTCACCTTCCTTTCCCGTTGAGCCACCAGGCAAAACAGTCAATATCACTGTGCTGGATGGCCATGACTTGGTAATTGTCATCTTTTAGTTCATGCTGGAATTCCTGGATTGAGAATCATGTAGAGTGGATCTCCTGCCTGTATGACTATCATTCCAGAATGTTCAGGGAGTTTTTAATCAGAAAGATTAAACGGCATGATATTTTAATAATTGACCCAGATATTAATATCTTATTTTCCAAGGTATTTAAAAGCTGGTTACTGGCTTCTGGATTTATTTGATTTGAGATTACTGGTCTGTCTGTAAATTTGTTTGGGATGCTGCTGATTGTCTTATAGGCAGAAGAAACATTAAACTGCTTGAAAGAAGCTTTCTTATTATTATTATTATTATTATTATTATTATTATTATTATTAAAAGCATTTTGCAGGTTTTATTTAATAGCTCTGAGATGTTATCCAAGCTGGTTGGGTAAATCCAAGGTCAAGAAAAAAGAGAGAGAGAGAGAGGATGGGAGAGAGAGGGGACGTGGAAGGGAAAGGGGAAAGGAAGAGGAGAAAGAGAAGAAATTAGTTTTGCTCTGGGAGGTGATGCTACCCTTTGTCCTTCCTCAGTATTGTGGTCTCCGTTCTCTAGAAAGGCCTCAAGGGAGACAGTCCGGTTACATTTGTGCGCATTGAGTACAATGGCTTCGTCCTTGGTGACTCCCCCAAAATGGACGCCTCTGCGGAAGGAAGCGTGAAGTATAATTTCACCACCTCTTTTGACAGCCACCCTGAAGGGTTCCACACTTTGGATGATATCGCCCAAAAACCTGTGATATGTGAGTAAAACGACCTCTGCCTTTTTTTTTAGCTTTAACCGCTGGGAAAGAATAGGTGCAGGTAGTTACAACAGTTCATTTAGTGACCGTTCAGAGTTACAACGGCACTGGAAAAAAATGACTTAGGACCATTTTGTCACACAGATGACCATTGGAGCATCCTCATGGTCACGTGATCAAAATTCACACACTTGGGAACTCACATTTAGGATGGTTGTTCCCGGGGTTTTCTCCTGAACAGCAGAATCAATGGGGAAGCCAGATTCACTTAACAACCATATTACTAAATTAATAAGGATAGTAATTCAGTTGGCAACGGTGGCAAGAAAGGTTGTAAAACGGAGCAAAATTCACTTCACAATTGTCTCAGCAACAAAAATTTTGGGCTGAATTGTGGTTGTATGTTGAGGACTCTCTGTAGTTCTAGACTTGCAACCCAATTGTTCAGTGATCGAAGTTACGACAGCACTGAACAAGGTGGTGTACAACCATTTTCCACACTTATGACCATTTCAGCATCCCCATGATCACATGATCAAAATCCGGATGCTTGGCAACGGGCGTATACTTCTGATGGTTGCACCATGCTGTGGTCATGTGATCACTCCCAGTAACCTTCCCAGCAGGCTTCCGACAAGCAGAGTCAATGGGAGAAGTCAGGTTCGGTTTACAACCGTGTGATCCACTTAACAACTGCCATAGCAACTGCAGGGGGAAAAAGAGTATAAACGGGGCTAAGCTCACTTAACAACTGCCTTGCTTAGCAACGGAAGTTTGGGCTCAATTCTGGTCATATGTTGAGGTCTTCCTTTCAGGTTTGCTCAGTCATTTGGAGGAGGTAAAAATACCTTTGGCGGGCGATGCGTTCAAATGGAGGCTTGTTGGATATTGTTAGTGATGCTCCTGTTTGAATTTGTGCACTGAGAAGATTCAGGAGCCTGCATGGCCCCCTTGAACTCTAGCATTTTAAGTCTAGCTCAATAAAATTAAGGTAATACAGGTAGTTCTCGACTTACGACTGGTTCGACCGATCCAAAAAAAGGGGACTTATGACCCAGATTTGAAGAGCCAATAGTTGGGTCCCCTTCATAATCACAAGACTGTACTTCAGGTGCTCAGCAACATGCTGCTTTTATGGCCATTTGTAGTATCCTGAGAGTGCATTTCACAATGGTTTTGCTGGAAACTGGCACATCCATTTTCTGGCAAGATTGTGCCCATAGCAGGCCATTTTTTTGCTTTATGACCACTTCAAAAAACACTGTAAAATTGGGCTGGTCACGTGACTGGCATGTGTTTTATGCCCATTGTGACATACAACTATCATGGTCAGACTCCCTTAGGGTCATTTGTAGAAGATAACCAGTAAGTGCTTTGCATTCAAACATTACAGACAGCCTTAATACAGGATGCGTGCAGCAATTGTAGCTTATTCAACAAAGGCTTGTTAAAAGAAATCGTGGCATACCGCAATGGTTGAGTGACAGGAGTGGGTCAGTAGTGAAGAGGTTATAACTCCTTCTGAAAAGCAATCAGGCTGTAAAGTGATATAGATATATTTCATGCTTGGTTTTTCCAGTCACTGTGATTGAAGTCCTACCAAAGGAGAAGAAGCAAAAAGATGAAAAAGTGGTGTCTCTCGGACAGGCCGTGGCGGATCTTCTCCCTCTCCTGCAAGGTGGGTGAAAGAATAAACCTGTGATGGAATGTAGTCTGGAGTTGCAGAGAGCAAAGAGCTGGTGGAGGGTGGATTGTCTGGTAGGCTGGAAGAGGGCAAAGATGGACCCTCCCTAGCATTTCACAGAGTGCATCTATAGTTATGCCGATAATTGCTTTAGTCCGGCAAGGTTCTGTCTCTCGGCGAACAGCAATAAAGAAGCTACTCAGAAATAGCTTCATGGTTCTTGGTTCTTTGGCCCTGACAAGCCAGAGTCAGTGTGTCAACAGGCCAACATTTTTGGTTCTTGCACAAAAGAAACCTGCACTGTACAGAAATGAACCTCTTCCAAGTAACTGTGCATAGATCTTCAGCCCCCTTGTCCTTGCTGTAATGATGCACATTCTCTCACATCTCTTTGATATCGGTATTTCACCAGGGTTTAAAGAAATTTGGCTAATCATTTTTCTCTCTTCCAAAATGAAAGTTTTGTCAATGGCCTCAGATTGCCCTGTTCCCAATGTCAGGTTTGTCCCGACTTGGACATTTAGGAAAGAAAGACCCTCGACTCCATTCTTTGAAGTGAAAGGTTCTTTTACTAAAGTCAAGCGGTAACAGCATAAGCAAAACCGGATCTGCATATTCCCACGCAAAGGCCACAGTTTTCCCATCTCTCTGGCCCTCCCCCCTTGACCAGTCCATCAGTGTCCAATAGTATCCGTCCTCAATGTTTTGGAAACGGCTTTGAGGTTTGGCACCTCTTTGGTGGAGTTTCACATTCTGTTCCCATGACTCCATCCTGGTTCATTCTGGATTAACACCTCTGGTTCCTGTCACCCTATCATCCCCCCTCCTACTTCCTTCCTCTCCGGCTTCCCCATTTTCCTCCCACCTCCCCTGTGTTTTATGGCAGGATGTCAGCAAGGCAAAATATCCTGAAGATGGCAGACCTGACCCCCTCCCCCTCTTTCCTCTGCAGGATTGTGTACGTTCAATGCAACACTTCCCGTGTATCCATTGCCTGGTTCTCCTCTGGATACCCTCCGTCCAGAAATCAAGGTATTTATTAAAACAAAACAACAATAACAAAGAGTACAGAGCAGGGGTGGGATACTACCAGTTCAGACCGCTTCTATAGAACTGGTTGTTACAATTCTGCGCAGTTCGGAGAACCGGAAAATCATGCCCCTGTCTGGCCCCGCCCCTCTCCACGCAGTCAGTCCTTATCGTGCATGCACGACATCACGCACATGCACGACATTGCTGACTCCATTCTCCCCCTCCCAGTCACTTCTTAAGGTATTTCCTTTTTTTTCCTCCCGACAATCAGCTGTTCTGAAGATCAGCTGTCCCAGGATCCCCCTCGCTGTCTTACTGCTTCGCCCAGGAGGCTTCCCTGAGGCCCAGGAGGCACTCCATTTTTTGCCTTCCTGCGCCCTTCCTGGGCCTGAATCACATGGCTGCACCCACCCAGTCACATGGCTGTGCCTACCTAGACACGCCTACCTAGACACGCCCACAGAACAGGTTGTTCAAAAATTTGAATCCCACCCTGGTACAGAGACATGCTTCCCAATTGTAAACACCCCTATCTCAGGAGGGACTCAGAAGTACTTTAGGTGGAATAGAAGGTACATCATTGAAAGTTGAATGAAATCTTCAACTTTCATTGTAAAAAAATTAGTAGAGTGCTTAGAAATGTGATTGTGTCATTCTCAGAATGTTTGTATATTTGCTACATCTGCCTTAAGTCTGCTTTGATTTTGCAGTCTTCCATCGACATCTTAGTATCTGTCCAGGAGAGCTTACTGACTCAAAATCAACTATCTGAAGGCAATCTGTTCAGAGCAACTGTAGAAGCTCTGTATTCTGCCCCTGATGCATTTCTCTCCACCGGTCCCCAATATAATTACATGGTTGGCTTTCAGGTGCCAGCAGTTGGTGAGGTGAGTTGACAAAATCCCAAGTTCTTTTATTCCTTTTTTCTCCAAGTCTGTTTCCTTTTGCCTTTCGGTCTGGCAAATGTTGCTTTTCATTATCAGCACGTCCAAAATGTAGGATGTGCTGCAGGTGCCACATCAAGTCACATGAGATGGTCAAAAGTTAAATCTTGTTGCTCCAAGGTTCTGCTTTGAACTGTTCACCGGTTCTGCCTGATGGATCTCATTGCTCCATCTTGAAGCAAGGCTTTTCCTGCTGTTCTGTGAATTTGGCTTTTGAGTTGGGTATTCGTTAAGAAATAATCCCGTTAGCACATTTCGTTCCATCATGCATTGTGTTACTAACCTGGTCTTCCCATAGCTTCTCTTCTGAGACCCGTCTGAGTTTTATATATCATACCGTCTTTATTGATTAGCCCTTGGGCCGTATCAAAGTGCAAAGTTCCAGCAATAAATTGTTGTTAAAATTTGATAAAAACAATTCAAAATGGAATTTAGTAAAATACAATTTAAAAAGAAATTGGATAAAATACAATTTAAAATGGAATCAGAATAAAATACAATTTAGATAAAATAATAATAAAATACAATCTAAAATGAAGTTGTAATAATGTAGAATAATTTAAGATATAGATAAAATATGACAGCATCATACTTCGGAGTTGCCCCTGCAATCCACCCCAATCAGTCCCACATATGCAGATCTTAACCAGATCATTTTGTTTAAGTACTGTGCTACGTTAAATGTTATTTTCAAGTTCTGGCCAGACATAAGGTAACTTATTTTGATATGGGGATCCCAATGGGTCATTTGTCTGGTATATAGACCAAGATACCTGTCTCTCACCCTCTTATATATGCAACAGTCAAATAGGATGTGAGCCAGGTCCTCCGCCGCTCCGCAAATGCAGAGGTGCTCATTGTACGGTATAGCATGAAATCTCCCGTATCTGACCATTGTGTCTGAGTTTATAAATGAAACTACTTTGACAGAGTTAAATAACTGAGATTCTCCAGATCCAGGTTTCATGCATTTATGGAAAAGATGAGCTTGGTTTGGAAACAGGAACCTTCTCTGAAGAAATAATTGTGTGGTCTCCATGCCAAATTGATTTTTTCCTAATTTAGAGAGTAACCTAGAGCAACCTTCTTAAAAACCTGGAAGTTTTCAGAAATAGATTGGACAACCATTTTGTCTGAAATGATATAGGGTTTCCTGCCTAAGCAGGGGGTTGGATTAGAAGACCTCCAAGGTCCCTTCCAACTATTCTATTCTATTCTATTCTATTCTATTCTATTCTATTCTAAACCTTTGTTGTGTTAAATCAAAGAAATCAATAAATTACAAGTCACAAACTGGATTCATACATTGTGTTAAATCAAACACAATGGTTTAAGATGTGAACTCAGATATTATAGTTTGCAAATCCTGGTCAATTAGTGTTGAACAAAGCATGAAGCCAGCTCACTGTGACTTATTCAGAATCTGCATTCATGAAGAGCAGGGAAGAACCAGCATAAAAATTTGCTTGTGATGCTAAAGTTACATTACATGTCAGCAGTTTCTCCATTTTCTTTGTAAAGACAGAAAAAAATGGAAACTTGCCTTACGTACCTAAGAATTAAAGCTCCTTGCAGATTAAAGAGCTGATATATATGTTGGTTTAGTTAGCCCCCCTTCTGTAACTATTTTAGAGGATGTTTTCCAAGATGTGATTGTGTCCAATTTATTTTTCATCATATGCCATATAATGGCTGAGTTCACAGAAGACATTTAATTTAACCTGATTATAAATTAAGCACTTTCTGACCTTCCATAACTCAGTGTATAATGACTAACCAAATGGGTTGGTTCATTCAAGCACCGAGCAAAGCAAAAATTTGATGTCATGGGTGAACGTGTTGTGAGAACGCAACTGCTAGCTCTTTGTCAATGTATCAATGACTTGTTAACTTTGTGAATTCAAAACATTTTTCCTGGGACCTTTCCAGAAAGAATGCCCCTTCCTGTACAAGAATGGGACCCTGAAACTTGGCGGTGAGAGAGAACCTCTGCCTCGGCCCAAGAAGTGGCCAGTTGCCAACATTTTAGCTCCTGGAGGACAGAACATCCCAGATGCTTTCATTGTTGGCGGGGCCTTTGAGGAGGAAGATGGAGAACTGAATACCCCAGAGGTGAGTATGGCAGAGCTGGAGAAGCAGATTCCTTATAGAACAAGCGTTGTGGCCCTCCAGATGTTGGTCAGATACAATTCCCAGCTCTCTTCCCCTTTGGCAATACCAAGGAGAATGTAGAACCAGCAATGTCCCAATTGCCACCTGTTCCATCCACCTGGGCCTGGAAGAACCACTGTACTAGATCAACCCAATGGCTTCTTCCTCCCTAGAGTCCTTTTTCTCTAACAGCCAAGGATGAACATAGATTTGGGGTGATCATGATACCCATGCCATTGTGAGCTCCATTGTGTAAAATAGGCAATATCAGTTGATGGCAAGCTTCTTCCAAGGCCAGGTGCCCCCTGCTTCACCATATTCCTCCATCAGAAGAAAGATTGTCCCTGCTATTGCTTGTTCTTCTTTTTAGTTTTTCTATGTCGTGTTATTTTTTCCCCTAGTCCATCAACCAATACTGGTTCCAGTCTATTTACTGGGTCTCTTGAGTTCTAGATCTAAACAGACTGGGTCTTTTTCTTCTGTTTCTCCTCTTCTTCCTCCTCTTCCCCTTCCTCCTCCTGCTTGCCTTCAAGTTGGTAAAAGCTATCTAGACAAGTCCCTGGGGTTTTCAAGGCAAAATATTCAGAAGCAGTTTTTCTGTGCCTTTTTCTTCCCAGGACTGGGGGTGTGGGTGGGGGAATTGCCACCCAGCAAGCTTTGTGCCTAAGCCAAGACTGGGAACCCTGGCCTCTCTTGTGCCTCACTCTCTCCTTTCTTTTTAAGGACCGGGAAAGCAGGATTCAGGGTGAAACTATGAAGAAACGGATTGTGTGGGACTTGGAAAGGCGTTGCTACCTGGATCCTATAGCTGTGCTATGGTGAGAAAACTCATGTCGTTCTCCAGCAATTCATAATTTAATGGGATGATTTATGGGAGTCAAGCAATTAAGAGCAGAGCTGGAGATTTTTCCCTCAGTTCATACTCCTGGTTCACCTTCTCCAAGTTCTCTAACTGAGGCTGATCTGGACTTGCTGTATGTTTATTAATGAGTTCCTTGAGCTAAAGCTCTGCATAAATATTAATAAGCCTCATTACAACAGACTTGCTTGTACTGGTATTTGTCATGCATTTTGCATATTTACTGCTTGCTTCTCCATCAAGAAACTCAACCGATTTATTTATTTATATCCCACCTTTGTTATTTTTATAAACAACACAAGGTGGTGAACATATATAAACACTCCTTCCTCCTCCTGTTTTGCCTACAACAACCTTGTCAGGTGAGTTCAGCTGAGAGAGGGTGACTGGCCTAAAGTCACCCAGCCAGTTTTTCGGACAGGACTAGAACTCCCAGACTTTAACGCAGGACTAGAACTCCCAGTCTCCCAGTGATTGGCTCAAAAGTCAGGTTTGCTTTGAAAAAAAACACCAAACCAAGCATCTTTGTCACGATGGTCATTATTGTTGTTATTATCTTTCTATCCTGCCTTCCTTTTGCAGCACCTAAGGTGGTACATATACGATGCTCCTGTCTCCTGTTTTCCCCATGACAACTCCGAGAGGTGGATTAGTAATTTTTGCCATCCCTTTGTTCTTTGCATTTTTGGATGCTTCTGATTGTTATTTTATTATTGTTATCCTTGAGATAGTGACATTGTTTGATGGGTGGTGTGTATTTTTTTTTTTCTTTTCTTTCAAGAATGGGCATTGGAATTCCATTTTAATATGTGACATTGTGTACACAGAAAAATAAGAATAAAGCTTATCCTTATCCTTTATCCTTATTCTTCATCCTTATCCTTTTCATTATATTCTTCCTTTATCCCTATCCATTATCCTTATCTTTTATCCTTATCCTTTATCCTTTATCCCTTTTTTCTTTATCCTTTTCATTATCCTTTTCCTTTATCTCTATCCATCATCTGCAAAATCTCCATTCCCTCCCCATCCCACTAACCTGCTTTCCAGCTCCATTCTCCTGTACAGGGCAACCAAAGAAGACCCAGCCAATCAGCTGGGACTCAGGAGGCAGGGAATAGATGGGGACAGGGCCAGTCAGAAGTGGGATTTGCTGGTTTTCCGAACTACTCAAAATTTCCGCTATTGGTTCTCCAGAACTAGTCAGAACCTGCTGAATACCACCTCTGTTCTTTATCCTTTATCCATCCTTGGTCCTTATCCTTTATCATCTCATCTTATCAACATCTTATCTTAATCTTATCTATCTTACGTTGTTGGCTTTGAACATCCAATCAGAAGCATATCAGTGCTGACCATTTATCTGCATACTGCATGTTCCCACCTTTCCCATCCATGTGGTGTTGGTACAAATGTACACACTGCCCTTTTGAGCATTGGATGACAAAACAGTTGTAATTGGTTTGCTCTTGGTCCCTTCCCGCTTGACAGCTTTCGCAGGCGGATTGCCGACTGTCGGTGTTGGCCTGTGGAAATTACTAGAGTGCCACTGGTCACATCCACGAAAGTCAAAGCTGGCAAAGGAGACAAGGTAAGGTGCTAGTTTCATCATCGTCATCCTCATTGTTGTCAGGATTCCAGCAGTTACTCCAATTAAATCATGAGCCTCGAGCCACACTCCCAAAACTAAAAAAAGATTTATTTGAAGGTAACACTCTACGTCCAGCATTTACCTGGGCATAGCCAACTCTGAGATACGTAATTCACTGTCACCCTTGATCCTGCTTTCCCCTCCCCCCTCTGGGTGTATCATCCAATGAAAAACATCCATAGCCAAGAGTCATCAATCATGCTCTCCAATTGGATTTTTCGTGGCAGAAGCTTCAGTCATCTAAACAGTCTTTGAAGAAAATATGAATGGAACGTACTTTCGATTCCACACTGCCGTCTGTTCTTTGAAATCCCCCCCCTCTTTCTGTTGTCAACTATAAAACGTGTATACAAAATGTTTTATATTGTTATATTTTTTCCTTTGCAAAAAAAATTTCATCGGCTCAAGACAGCAAACATAATATTGCTCCCTTCTATTTTTCCCACCGCAACAACCCTGTGAGGTGGGTTGGGATGAGAGGGAAGGACTGGCCCCAAATCACCCAGCTGCCTTTCATGGCTGAGGTGGGATTAGAACTCACAGTCTTTCTGGCGAGTGCTGCAAAAAAGGATTGTAAAATCAGTCACACGACTATTCCGATATATGACCATTATGGGTAACGGCAGTGATGAGCAGACTTTAAGGCCATAAATCAACTACCTGTACAGGTAGTCCTTAACCTACGACCACAATTGAGCCCAACATGTATGTTGCTGAGTGAGAAGGTTGTTAAATGAGCTTTGCCCCGTCTTACGATGTTTCTTGCCATCTTTGTGAAGCGAATCACTGCAGTTGTTAAATTGGTAACACGATTGTTAAATGATTCTGGTTTCCCCATTTTACTTTGCCTGTCAGAAGGTCGCAAAAGGGGATCACACTTGCAACTGTCATAAATGTGAGTCAGTTGCCAAGCATCGGAATGTAAATCAAATCACCATGGGGTGTGTGTGTGTGCTGCAATGGTCGTAAATGTGAAAAACAGTCATAAGTCACTTTTTTTCAGTGTCGTAACTCCGAAGGTTCACTGAGTGAACTGTAGTAAGCTGAGGACTATACTGTACTCCATTCGGGCTGCTGTGACTACCGCCAGGGAAGGTGATGGTTTCTGCTGTCCTCTTCTAGGGAGGTGGAGCAGTTGCTGGAGCAGAAGAAGATCCCATTTCCTTCCACGGCGTGGCTTATGTCAACTTAGTGCCTCTGCTGTATCCCGGGGTGAAGCGGATCCGGGGAGCGTTCCGCGTTCTTCCTTACCACGACAGTGAAGTGTTTGAAAAGGTGACAGCTTCCTTTGCGTGGCTGATCGGTCGCGTTTCTCTTGCTTTCAATTTCCTTTGAAATGGTTACGGCCATCTTGCTTCTGGGAGGCCCAGAGCAGGAAGCCATTTTAAGAATCAGTCAGATTAGAGCTGGAATGGAGCTTGGAGGTCTACTAGTCCAACCCTTAACTCAAGCAGGAGACCCTATGCCATTCCAGACAAGTGGCTGTCCAGTCTCTTCTTAAAACCTCCAGTGATGGAGGACCCAGAAGTTCTGGAGGTGACCCTTTCCACTAACTAATCAATCAATCAATTAATCAACCAGAATAGAGCTGGAAGGAACCTTGCCTGTCCGGTCTCTTCTGAAAAACCTCCAGTGATGGAGGGCCCATGATTTCTGGTGGCAAGTTGTTCCATTGGTTAATTGTTCTCACTATTAGGAAGTTTCTCCTTAATTCCAGGTTGCTTCTCTCCTTGATTAGTTTCCAACCATTGTTTCTTGTCTTAGCCTTCTGGTGCTTTGGAAAATAAATTGACCCCCTCTTCTTTGTGGTAGTCTCTCAAATATTGGAATGCTGCTATCATGTCATCCCCCAGTCCTTCTTTTCTCTAGACGGGCCATATCCCATTCCTGCAAGCGTTCTTCATATGTTTTAAATTCCAGGCCTTTAATCACTTGGAAAGGACGAATTGTTTTTTTTAAATGTTGTATTTAAAATGAGACATTCTCAGCCTTAAAGGATACTGTGTTGACCCATAGTCTCTCAAAATCATCCAAAACCCAAAACGTGAATTAAAGTCCGGCAACTTAACTGTTTTATTAGTCACAGTTTAAAGTCCCAAAAGTAAATAATGAAGCAAAAGGAAAACAAGAACAAACCGTATTGGCGAGAGTTCCGAATCAAACCAAGACAAGTAATCATACGTTCCAAGCAGATAACCAGGGAAAGTCTTTGGGAAGAACCCCAACAAATATAAACCTCTTTCAAAGGAAACACTAACTTTGACTCCAGCAATTCTGCATATGCAGTTATAAACTTATATACATAGCTCCCAGCTGTAAGCCCTGAGGAGGATCATGGTCCTCTCCTCCCGAGTAGACCACGCTTTTCCCTGATCCTCTCCTTCCTGCGTGCCCTGGGATGGATAGGGGATGGGCCTGGATCCTCTTCTGATGGCTCAGCCGGCCTCTGCCCTGCCCCAGCCTCCTCCACCACCTCTGGAGCTACACTCCCACTCCCTGTTGGCTGTTCCTCCTCTTCCTCGGAGTCAGTCTCCATCAGGGGCATGACAGATACTGCTGCTCTAGCCATATCCTTGTGATAACGTTCCAAGTCCTACAAGGCATGGGTCCAGGATATTTACGAGAACAACTCCTGCCAGCATCAAATACCAACCGCCCTGTGCGAGCGCACAGATGGGGGCTCCTTGGGGTGCCGTTGGCGACTCAATGTCATTTGGCGGTGACCCGGGGGAGGGCCTACTCTGTGGCGGCTCCCACTTTGTGGAATCAGCTTCGCGAACTCCGGCTGGCCCCGATCTTCGCTCCTTCCGCCATGATCTAAAGACCTGGCTATTTACGCAGTCCGGGTTGTGCTGACGACCTGCGGGCGTGGGCTGATGGGTGTTTTAGTTTCTCGGGTTTTAAACTTGTATATTTGGCTTGTTTTGTTTAATATGGTTTTAAGTAATTATTTATTGTTGGGTTTTTAGTTGTGAGCCACCCGAGTCCTTTGGAGAGGCGCTAAGTCAAATAAATAAATATGTCTAGTCTAGTTAATGAAGAAAAAGACTAGAGGTGATATGATAGTAGCCTTCCAGTTACACAAGAGGCTGTTACAGAGAAAAGGGGAGAACCTCCTCCAAGGAACTGGAGGGCAAGATAAGAAATAATGGGTGGAAGATCTTTAAAGAGATATCCAACCTAGAAGTAAGGTATTTCCTGACAGTGAGAACAATTGATCAATGGAGCAGTTTGCCTCCCGGAGTTGTGGATGCGCCATTGCTGGAGGCTTGCAAGAAGAGATTGGGCAGTTATTTGTCCAGGATGGTATAGGGTCTCCTGCTTGAGCAGGGAGCTGGACTAGAGAACCTCTAAGGTCCCTTCCAACCCATAGAGCCGTGGTGGCACAGTGGTTAGAATGCAGTACTGCAGGGCTACTTCTGCTGACTGCCAGCTGTCACCAGTTCGGCAGTTCGAATCCCACCATGCTCAAGGTTGACTCAGCCTTCCATCCTTCCGAGGTGGGTCAAATGAGGAGCCAGATTGTTGTGGGCAACAGGCTGTAAACCGCTTAGAGTGGGCTGTGAAGTACTGTGAAGCGGTGTATAAGTCTAAGGGCTACTGCTGTTGTTCTATGTTCATTTCCCTGGGAGAGGGTCTCTTGGCAGTGTACAATAAAAGTGACCTCATTCTCACTTGGTGACTCTTTTGTTTCAGACCAAGTGCCTCTTCAGTCTTTTTCGTGATGTGGGCCATCAGGCAGTTCTTAATAAATTTGGGCCCTTAGGAATGTACAGTCCCCACACCAAAAGCATCATTGGGAAGAACGTCAAAGATGACAAGCAAAGAGAATTGATGCTGAGGAAGGTGAGAATAGCAACAAAGTGAGTGCAAGGAGATGAAGTCCTCTTGAACAAGGGTCTCCAGCCACCCATCTAAGCTAAATGCCTAAGGCGGAGCTAGAACTCCCACCTTCTAGTGATTGGCTCAGAGTCACCCAGCCAGCCTTCATGTGTAAGGCAGGACTAGAACTCCTATCTTCTAGTGATTGGCTCAGAGTCACCCAGCCAGCCTTCATGCCTAAGGCGGGATTAGAACTCCGATCTTCTAGTGATTGGCTTAGAATCACCCAGCCAGCCTTCATGCCTAAGGTGGGACTAGAACTCCCATCTTCTAGTGATTGGCTTAGAATCACCCAGCCAACCTTCATGCCTAAGGCGGGACTAGAACTTCCATCTTCTAGTGATTGGCTCAGAGTCACCCAGCCAACCTTCATGCCTAAGGCGGGACTAGAACTTCCATCTTCTAGTGATTGGCTCAAAGTCACCCAGCCAGCCTTCATGCCTAACGTGAAACTAGAACTCACAGTCTCCTGGTTTCTAAGCCAGCACCTTCACAACTAGACCAAACCAGCTCTCCAAAATAGATTAGAAAGATTTCAAAAGCACCACACAGCGTTAAGAGTTTGCATCAGGACTAATTGTAGACTCGGATTCGCATAAAGGTGGAATGAGGTGGTCTATCCAATTGTTAAAACCACAGAGGTTTAAAAACCAGTGTACAGCTGAAAAGAAGAACCATCCATTTTAATTTGAAGCTTGTACCTCTTACCAAATTTAAATTAGGTGACACCCCCCACCAAGAAGTCAAAGAAAGCTTTCTGAAGTGATATCCAGTGAAAGACTTTTTTTTTGCTTCCTCTTCAGTCCTCCAATATTGTTAAAAAGGACATCTCCGAGATCACAGTAGAGACTGCCTTATCTCTATGCCAGAACTTGGAAGGACAGGTAAAGCTATGGCTTAAAAAGATGTCAAATGTGCAGTATTATACCACCTGGGCTCTGAATTCTGGGTCTTGAATCACATGAAAACTGTGAATGAGTGCTTTTGAATATCCTTCAAAGTGCATTCCTCCTCCCCCTTTCTCTCTGTCTCCTTTCTCTCTCTCTCTTTCTTTCTTTCTTTCTTTCTTTCTTTCTTTCTTTCTTTCTTTCCTTCCTTCCTTCCTTCCTTCCTTCCTTCCTTCCTTCTTTCTTTCTTTCTGTCTCTTTTTTCTCTTTCTCATATCACTGGGTTACTTCTGCTGTGTCTTGCAGCAATGGGTTGACATTAACCTATCTGTTCTCCAGATGTTTAGATTTAAATTCCCATAATTGAAACCTAATGTGTTTGGGATAAATTTGGGGGCCAGGTGGCTATGGAAACATTCTAGGATGTGGGCTATGTTCCTGAAGAAATATCAACCACTGTCTTTTTCCAGCAATATGTAGAAAGTGGAAGTTTTATTGTGTTAGAGTTTACACTGGATAGAGCTTTGGTGCCCAAGCGTCTTCCAGAAGAACTTGCCAGCCGGTGAGTTTTCTTTATCTATCTATCTATCTATCTATCTATCTATCTATCTATCTATCTATCTGTGTGTGTTTTTGATACTCACATGATACTGAGAACGATTAATTGATGGCACAACTTGCCTCCCAAAATTGTTAGTGCTCCATCGCTGGAGGTTTTCAAGGAAAGGTTGGACAACCATTTGTCTGGGATGGTATAAGGACTTCTGCCTTAGGCATGGGGTTGGACTAGAAGACCTCCAAGGTCCCATCCAGCTCTATGATTCCATGCATCTTTGGTAGTGCTGCTCATTCTCTGTCAGTTACCCTTACTTATCCCATTCAGTCTAAATATTGGGCCAGATCAGTCACAACAAATGTTAAGTGTCTTATATTGATTCTGATCTCATCATGAGCCCAGGAAGATACAGTAGGTTGGTCACCCAACAGTACATTGTATCAAGGCAGATTTCAGGACCTTGGAGAGCAACATTTGCTCCTACAAAGCCTGCAACTCAGCTGAGTTAGCCCTCTACAAACATTTCTGCCAGGTTGCACCAAAGGTGCTTTTTCAAGAGCTAACTGGACTTTTTTTTTTCTTTGAAGACATTTTGTTTCTCATCCAAGAAACTCCTCCTTCAGAACTGAAGACGCTTTTTGGATGAGAAGTGAAATGTCTTCAAGGAAAACCCAAGAAAGTCTAGTTGCCTCTTGAAAAAGCGCCTTTGGGACAACCCATGACCTGGACGACTGAGAATCTCCATCAACACGTATCCCTGGTTGAAACAACTTGCCCACACAATCCTTTGTGTGTGAATTCTGCAGCTGATCCTGTTAAGTTTCATAGAACTGACTTCAAAGTAAACCATGAATGGGATGGCAAAATGAATTGCCGGATTATCAAAACAATCCCCTTTTGTCCTTTCTTCTAACACTTTCAGAGTGAAAGACATGATTCCTCCACACCCTCCACTCCCTCGAAGGACTGCAGGAGCCATGAAGGTATGGAATCAAGCCTACTCGGTAGTTCTCCTTCTGCATTTTTTTTAAAGAAAATCTTTGCCATTCTGGTCTAGTTTTTGTATCAAGAACAGACAACTCTGCAACCTAAAGAGATTGCTCAGATATGCATATTTTTTTCCTATTGTGCGTAAATTATTTGCATTCCCTGTAGGAGAGCTAAGAATAGTGCCCTCATCCGTAGGCTAGTTTCTGGGATTTCAATAAAGGTTGTTTGCTATGCCTGCATCCAAGTGTATTTTTAAAACCTTAGGGGCTAGAAACATCTTAATTTAAAAAGAATGACAATTGAGGTTCTCTGGAAGGCAGCTCTAACATCACATTAAGGAGACACTTCATATGAAATCACTTTTTTTTTAAATCCATGTCTTTGGCAACTTTAAGAGATGTGAACTTCAGCTTCCACCCCCAGCCAGCTTGCCATTCTCTGGTTTTGATCAGTACTTAAGCCAAGATAGTCAATTCCTCACCCAGATGTTATTCTCACACAGGTATGTGTGAAAGTGAGACTAAAAAGGTCACCCAACAAATCAGACTGATGCTGCAATATGTAGATATAATACTAAGTTTTTGCACAGAATAAAAACAAAAGGCATTTGAAGTTCAAGATAAGAGAAAAAGAAAAAAAGAAAGGAGAAGCAATCTGGGATGCAGGGAAATGGGGGCTGGCGATCTCTGGCATCTCCTTTATCCAGAAAGACTTTGCCATCCAGAATTCACCTTTAATCGCGGTTCTCTGCTGTGTCATCATTTCTGCTCCTTCAGAAACATAAAATCTTACCCATAAGCCACATCCAACATGTGCTTTGACTTCATGCCTGGTACTCAGTCCTCCTCCCACACTAGAAGCCATGGGGTCCTTGTTGCCATCTGAACTTGGGGGTTTTCTTGCTGACGTTTCATTCCCTCCTAGGTAACATCATCAGTACTAGTCTAGTTTGGTAATGCAACATTGGCAAGAAAAGCACCAAGTTCAGACAGCAACAGGGACCTCACAGATCAACCCTGAGCTACAAATACTCCCTTTTGTCAGTACCCTAGAAGCTCTTTGGGTCTGGATATCCAAGGGTGAGACTTGATGGTTAGGGTGCGACAATTCAAGCAGTAGAAGTCAGCAACCAAGAGCGTTTGCCAGGAGTGTATGCCATCGCCTCATGGAGAAATTATTTCTGACAACACTTGAGTTCACTTGAAGGCTTTCCTGGCTTCTTGACTTAAATTGACTTGAAATGGACATCTAGTATCAAAAACGTCATCAAAAAAGCACAACAAGGAATGTTCTTTCTGTGTCAACTCAGAAAGCTCAAACTGCCCAAGCAGCTGCTGATCCAGTTCTACAGAGGAATTATTGACTCTGTCATCTGCACCTCTATAATTGGTTTGGTACTGCAACCCAACAAGACAGACACAGACTTCAACGGATAGTTAGAACTTCAGAAAAAAACAATTGCTACCAACCTGCCTTCAGTCGAGGACCTGTATACTGCACGAGTCAAAAAGAGGGCTGTGAAAATATCTACAGACTCCTCACATCCCGGACATAAACTGTTTCAACTCCTACCCTCAAAACAATGCTATAGGCACTGCACACCAGAACAACTAGACACAAGGACAGTTTTTCTCCCGACTGCCATCACTCTGCTAAACAACTAGGTAATTCCCACAACACCGTCAATTTATTTACTAAGACTGTATTACTATTATTCCTCTACTACTAGATTACAATAACATTTCCTAGTACCTATCTCTTCCCACTTATGACTGTAACTGTGTTGCTTTTATCTTTATGATTTATATTTTATTTAGTTTCCTAGTATGATTTGATTGCTTATTAGTAACCTATGACTATCACTAAGTGTTGTATCTTACGATTCTTGATAAATGCATTTTATTTTTTCTTCATGTACACTGAGAGCATGTGCACCGAAGACAAAATCCTTGTGTGTCCAATCACACTTGGCCAATACAGAATTATATTCTATTCTGTTCTATTCTTTAGGCCGTAGAAGATTACCATACACAGATCACCAGCATTGCTGCATCTATCCTAGATGAGTATCATGAACTCTTCGGAAGGCAGGTGGTCGAAGGGCTTGTCGTTGATACTCAGACCCTGGAAGACCAGAAATGTCAACTCAACTATGAGTTGAACACCTCGGGAAATATTTTGCCTTTAAGGAGCAACTCAAGGTATTTTGTCACAACGCGGGTCTCTCTTTGTAAAAGTGACGTTTTATTGGAGAGGGTGGAATGACACGTTGAAGTATCACATTCTCTCCTCGTGGGATTCTTCTTTTAGCATTTCAGAAGCCCCCTGTCAGCTGCCACCTTACGCTTGCTTATGCTTCGCTACCATGCGGGCGACAGTCTGCCATGAACTCTGGGGAGGATGGATGGGAGGGAGGATGCTTGGGGGAAGGTGAAAGTAGCCTCTGGATCTTCGTGAGATGCTGCTTCAAGGTCAACCAGCTGGGAAAGAAAAGCAGCTGTATACCAACCTATGCTTGAAGTGACTGTTCTGAAATTATCTTGCTTGAACCTGATTGCTCATAGGGAGGGTGGACAGTGATGGGAGACAGTTAAGGAAGGAAAAAAAGTTGTAATTAGGGATTTTGGCCTGTGATTCTCAGTTCTGCCTTTGCAACCCTGCAGTACACTTAGTCTCTAATCAAACTATACCTTTCTCAACAAATGGCACCAAGGATCGCTTCTGCTTAGAGGTTTAAGTGGTGGCAAGTCTGACACCCCCTTTCTGTAGATCTGTAGTGACCCATCAAGCAATGGAATCTAACATCTCATAAATCCACTGTTCCCTCTCTTACAAATGTGTGGGGTCCAGTGGTGGGATTCAAATGTTTTTACTACTAGTTCTGTGGGCATGCCTTGGTGGGCGTGGCAGGGGAAGGATACTGCAAAAAACCCCATTCCCTCCCCACCCCATTAACCTGCTTTCCAGCTCTGTTCTCCTGTGCAGGGCAATCAAAGAAGACCCAGCTGATCAGCTGGGACTCAATGGGAGGCAAAGAATAGATGGGGGCGGGGCCAGTCAGAGGTGGGATTGGCCGGTTCTCCAAACTACTCAAAATTTCCACTACCAGTTCTCCAGAATCGGTCAGAACCAGCTGAATACCACCTCTGCTCCATTCCCACCCCTCTCCTGGGGGAAGGATACTGCAAAATCCCCATTCCCTCCCCACCCCGCTAACCTGCTTTCCAGCTCCGTTCTCCTGTGCAGGGCAACAAAAGGAGACCCAGCCAATCAGCTGGGACTTAGGAGGCGGAGAATGGATGGGGTTGGCGGGACCAGTCAGAGATGGGATTTGCCGGTTCTCTGAACTACTCAAAATTTCTGCTACCCGTTCTCCAGAACTGGTCAAGAACCTGCTGAAGACCACCTCTGGTGGGATCCTTGGGATTGAGTCTTTCTCTTCCTTACAGCACGCGGTTGTGAAGATTGTGCGGGAGAAGTACTTGAAGACAACTGCCTTTGAAACTCTGGACCAACTCCAAGCTTTCCTCAGTGAGTTGTATGTCTACCTGATGGATCAGATGCACATTGCATTGAACCAGGTGAGCTTTGCTCTTTCTCCTTTGACCGTTGAGGCTGTTTTTGGGTGATCCACGTCAGGCAACCCAAGGGAAGAGTCATTGGGGAAGGATGATTTAATCCATTTTCATCTTTGCTGGCAACAGAGCAATCTGTGTCTCACGTGCTGATGGTGAAGGTTCAAGAAGACTGTCTATGCAGGGAGTCCTCGACTTACGACCACAGTTGACCCCAACATTTCTGTGGCTGAGCGAGATGTTTGTGAAGTGGGTTTTTGCCCCATTTTATGACCTTTCTTGCCACAGTTGTTAAGTGAACCATGGCAATTGTTCAGTTAGGAACAAGGTGGTTCAGTGAATGTGGTTTACCCATGGACTTCGCCTGTCTGAAGGTTGCAAAAGAGGATCATGCGACCCCGGGACATTGAAACTGTCATAAATATGAGACAATTGCCAAGCATCTGAGTTTTGATCATGGGACCATGGGGATGCTGAAATGGTCGCAAGTGTGGAAAATGGTCATAAGACACTTGTTTTCTTTGAAGTCGTTTTGCTTCTCATCCAAGAAGATTCTTCAGCTCTGACTGGATGGTGGGGAATGGAAGGATTTATAAGGGACACAGAGCAGAAAACATCTTGGAGGCAAGAAGGCTCCACACCTATTTACACTACTCAGATGACCCTGAGAACACAGATAAACCTGCAAGTGGCCTCAACAACCCTCTAAAAGGATGCAAATGACCAGCTGTTTGCAAGGAGTATAAATCCTTCCATTCCCTACCATCTAGTTAGAGCTGAAGAAGCTTCTTTGCACGAGAAGTGAAACATCTTCAAAGAAAAAAGAAGAAAGTCCAGTTGCCTCTTGAAAAAGCACCTTTGGGACTTCCAATGGTCACTAAATAAATGTTTGTAAGTCGAGGATTACCTCTGCTTGAATACATATTGCCAAGTGCTGAGTTGAGCCCGCCTGTAACTGAACCAGCCTGAATGTTCATTGTTCCCCTGCCTTGACCAGGTGCTGTCCCTCCAGACTCCAAGTCCTCCTCCTCCTGTATACACCACCTTGGAGCAGCTCCAGCTCTTTGCTCGAGAGGCCCAGGTCAACGGAGAATATGGTTTGGCATCAACTTACTATCAGGAGGTAAGGGAATGCCTCCTTCTTTCCAAGCAGAACCACTGTGGAAACAATGAGCTTGTCTGATAAAGAAGAATATATGTAACTCAGGGTTGAAATTAGCAATCGTTGGTGCTCTGTGAACTTGGTGGTTTTCTTGCAGATGTTTCATGACCCACTCTAGATAACACCATCAGGACTATCATTGGGTAATGAAACATCTGCAAGAAAGCCACCAAGCTCACAGAAGCACATTTTTAAAGAATTGGAAGCATTCAGATGCTGCAGTTCTTTCTCTTTCAGTGGAAGGCTGGCTGGGGAATTCTGGGAATTGAAGTCTAAATACCTTAAAAGTTGCCAGGGTTGGACACTCTTCGTCTTGATAGATTCTTATTCAAGAATTCCTGGAACATGCATTACACTAGGACAGGGACCGGCAACCTGCGGCTCTGGAGCCGCATGTGGCCCTTTCATCCCTCTGCTGCGACTCCCTGTCGCTGGTCAGTAAAAGGAAAAAGGACACCGCTCTGGGAGGAGATTCTATGGTGGGGAACTGGACTTCCGGTCAGCAGAGGAAAAAAGATGCCGCGCGAGGAGGAGTCTCTATGGTGGGGGAACCAGATTTCCGGGTGGCTCCAGAATTGAATTAGGGCTTCCGGTAGGACCTTTGTGGCTCTTTGAGTGTTTAAGATTGCCAAGCCCTGCACTGGGGAGACGTGAAGGCTCAAATAAAGTCAAACAAAGATCAACATTTTATTGTATCTGGAAGTTGACATCCTATTGAGCCATGGTGGCTCAGTGGTTAGAATGCAGTACTGCAGGTACATCTGCTGACTGCTGGCTGCCAGCAGTTGGCAGTTTGAATCTCACCAGGCTCAAGGTTGACTCAGCTTTCCATCCTTCCGAAGTGGGTAAAATGAGGACCCAGATTGTTGGGGGCAAGAGGCTGACTCTGTAAAGTGCTTAGAGAGGGCTGGAAAGCACTGTGAAGCGGTATATAAGTCTAAGTGCTATTGCTATTTTTGATCTTCAGATCTTCCCATTCAAACCTTCCAAACAGAATAGTAACTAATGTTCCTTCTGTCTCCAGAGGGTGTCTCGAAACCCCCAAGATGCCCAGAGCTGGTTGGATTATGGCACTTTTTGCCTGTTGACTGAAGACAACCTCAAGGCCCAGGAATGTTTCCGTGAGGCGGTCGGGCTGGATGCCAATCACCTGCCCAGGTATCACTTTGTCAAAGAATTCTGGAGCCCTGGTCGGACAATAACTAGGTAGCTCACACTTAAATGTATAAGGATATGTATATACATATCCTGAATAAAATTTATGTATCTTCAGTCAGGATGGTGGGGAATGGAAGAATTTATACTCCTTGCAGACAGCTGGTCATTTGCATCCTTTTAGAGGGTCATTGAGGCACTTGGAGGTTTGTCTGTGTCCTCAGGGTCACCTGACTGGTGCTCCTGGTTCCTGTAGCCTGCAATTTTATTCCCTCTGGAAATCCATTCCTACTCCCACACCTTTCAAAGGGTGTTCATCCCAAATTGCACAGCTAAAAGTCTGTAGAGATTCTCCGTCATCCAGGTCATGCTTGTCCCAAGGGTTCTTTTTCAGGAGGCAACTGGACTTTCTTATTGGCCATGTATGATTAGACACCCAAGGAATTTGTCTCTGGTGCATAAGCTCTCAGTGTACATACAACAATAGTGATAGATCATTATCATAGTCATTGTAAATTTCAAGCTGATTGGATTTTCTTTCCGAATAAATATGCTTTGGGGGCTCTCTAAACCTGTGATGTGCTGCGATAGGGGCAACCCCAGAATCTGATGTAGAGGATTGTTCTTACAATGGGCCCTTCCTTTGATTTGTTGTTTTCTGTCTATTCAGTGTGCTGTTGTGTGGGATCATGGCTGTGATGCTGCAGAATTATGAAGAGGCTGAAGTCTTTTTTGAGGACGCCACCTGTGTGGAGCCAACCAGCGTTGTGGCCTGGACCATGTTAGGTACGAATCTGGCTAATTTAACCCTGGATGATTTGGAAATGTTGATTGCCAAAGTGTTGACTCCATCAGTACTCAGCACACTTTCTGCATAGTCTATAGCCATGATGGCGAACCTATGGCACGTGTGCCAGAAGTGGCATGCAGAGCCATTTCTGCCGGCACATGAGAGGTCGCCTGGAAGAGCCCCACTGCGCATGTGCGTGCACCCCCCTGCCAGCCAGCTGATTGTCAGGTATCTGCTGCACATGCACAGGGGGAGACACACATGTGGGAGGCGCGCATGCGCAGGGGCAGGGTGCATGGGGAGGCATATATGCGCTGAGGTGCATGGTGCACACAAGGGTCGTGTGCAGTGCGCCTGGAAGGGGTTGTGCATGCATGCGCAGTGGGGTGGGAGGGTCATGTGCACATTGCGTCATGGGTGCAGGTGTGTACGTGCGCATTTTCGGCACGCAACATGGAAAAGGTTAGCCATCATTGGTCTATAAGTTCCGACTGACAAACCCAAGCAATTCAGCGCTCTGAGACTCCATCTTCTTCAAAGCACTGGTTTGGTGCAAATGGAACTTAAAAACAGCTCTATTTCCCGCTTTTTCATATAATTAAAAGTTAGGTATCACCCCTCCCCCCTGTGTCACAGATCACGTTGTCCAATTAGGTGCTGTGTCATCTCTTTGGCAACCGGGTTCAGTCTCTGGTCAGCACCTGTTCAGATGACCTTGGTTCTCAGGAGATATCAAGTTGTTTTGGCTGGTGTGCTTTCCAAGCCTCTTCCCATCCCCACCCTTCCTAACTGTGTAGCATCTTTGGAAACAGAAAGATGGCTGTGACAGATCTGATCTGTTTCAGAGTTGACGGTAATCCTACAGGGCCAGGCTTCCTATGGATGCATTTGCCCCATCACATCAACCCATCCTGCTAGTCCAGGGAGGAAAGGCATGCAGTAGACCCTATCAGTCAAAGAATTCTGACTGGTGGGTCAAGGAAGATGGCCTTCTCTGCCAGTGCCCCTGCATTGTGAAAAATCTTGGCCTTGGAGGCAAGAAAAACCCCAATCTCCCCTCTTCTACAAAGGGGTCAAAACCTGGTTGTGTAGCCTTGCTTGGGGGACACAGGGACCCACATAACCACAGGCCTGTTTGGCCCCATGAGACTCCCTCTGCCTGCCTTAACAACTCTTAGTCTCCCCATCTTGGATCTCTCCGTCTCTTGCAATTTTATACATCTTTTTAACTTTTAAAAAAATTTCAATCGTACATTATTTGGCTTTTTTAATGCTTTGTTGCATGGATTAAATTGTGCACCATCCAGACTCCCTGTCTGAAGGAGACAGGCAGTGAAATATTAAAGTGTGAAATATGAATAGGTTGTCCTTGCTTAACGATGGCAGTTAGGAGCAGAATTTCTATTGCTAAGCAGTGTGGTCATAAACTACATTGTCTGGCATCAGTCAGCAGTGCAATCTCAGTGGTCCCCCTTTGCTGTCGCTCAGCGAGGATTGTAGATTGTTCAGCAAGATCCTCGTCGTGATTTCCTGCTGGCTTCCAATGAGCAAAGTCAATGGGGAAACTAGCGGGAAGTTGTTAATCCCGGGCAGCTTGTAGGCAGGCTGTTAGGTGGGTAAATAGCTGCCACAGAGTGTAGTGGGTGAGAGTTGCAAACGGGCAGCACACACCACAGAGTATGATACCCCTGAGATCTTGTACTCTGTACCTGGACTCCTTGGGAGAAAAAGCAACTTGCATCCTTCCCTGCTGGCTTCCCCATTGACTTTGCTTGTGGGAAGCCATCAGGAAAGGTTGCAAATAGCAATCATGAGACCATGGGATGCTACAACTGTGGTATGTCCAAGCCAGTTGCCAAGCACCCAGGTTGTGATCACATGACTGCCAATTGCTGGGATGGCCAGAACTTCAAGGACCAGTCATAAATGCCACTATTCTTGTCATCCTATTCCTTTCTTCTTAATAAATTTTCCTAAAGAGAATTTATAAGAATTCTTGGAAAAGAAGAAAGAGACACAATTTGGGGTAGTGGTGAAGATTCTGGTCTAGGTTCCCGGAGACAGTGAATTCTAGTCCAACTTTAGGCATGAAGACCAGCTGGGTGCTTTTGGGCCAATAACCAGGAGACTGTGAGCATGAAAGTCAGCTGAGTGACTTTGGGCCAATAACCAGGAGATGATGAGTTCTAGTCCCGCCTTAGGCATGAAGACCAGCTGGGTGACTTTGGGCCAGTTCTCCTCTCTCAGCCCAACCTACCACATCAGGCTCTCGTTGGGAAAACAAAAGGCAAGCACATCGAAGTACATTGTTTTGAGTTGCACAAAATAAAGGAGACCCATCAATCTATTCAATAAATAAAAGGGATGCTCTCCATTTTCGGTGGATACCAAAGAACCTGATAACCCTGATGTTTCTATGCCTCCTTCAACATCACAGCAATTATTTCCTGAGGGAAATCTTTTTTCTTCTTCTTCTTCTTTTTCTTTCCCTACCTTTCCTTTAGGACTTTTCTATGATATCCAAGAAAACTACATCCGGGTCGAGATGGCCTTCCGTGAGGCTACCAAGCTCCAGAAGGTCCATCTGCCCAAAGAGAAACTGAGTCCTCCGATCACAGAAGAAGTACCGGTAGGAAAGAAAAGGATGTCGTACATGGCTTCACGGGCGCAGTCACTGCTTGGCCCGGAGGAGTCTGGTAAGCTGGAGGTGCCCACGAGGGCCGACAAGCCACAAACTCTACCATGTTCTCCAAAATCGGGGAAGGCATTAGAGGTAGTCCTCAACTTAACAGCAGTTCATTTAATGACCATTGAAAGTTGCAATGGCACTGAAAAAAGCGACTTACGACCCTTTTTTCACATTTATGCCCATAGTCACATGGTTTACATTCAGAGGCTTGGCAACTGACTCCGATTTATGATGGCTGCAGTGTCTCGGGGTTACGTGATCCTCTTTGGCAACCTTCTGGCAAGCCAAGTCCATGGGGAAGCTGAGCAGATTCACTGGCTAATTTAAGAACTGCAGTGATTATCTTAACAACGGTGTCGAGAAAGGTCGCAATACGGAGCGAACACACTTAAGAAATTTCTCACTTAAGAACATACATTTTGGGCTCCATTGTAGTCATCAGTCAAGGGTGACCTGTGTAGGAAAAAAAGGATGGTTGGCCAAGAATGTTTGCCAGAGAGCCTGTTTTGAGCTGTTTCCCCCAATGTTCTCTAGTCCAGGGGTCTCCAACCTTGGCAACTTTACACTTCAGTTCCCAGAATCTCTCAGCCAGCCCTGCTGACTTCTGGGAGTTGAAGTCCACAAGCCATAAAGTTGCCAAGGTTGGAAACCCCTGCTCTTGGTTGACCTTCATGATGACGTTTGAGTCTACAAAGAAAAACCCAGATAAAGCTAACCTTCTTTTTTGACCTGTCCTTGTGTTCCACTCCCCCATTTCCATTGCTAGTGGAATATAATATTTATTATTTTTAGATACATCCATCGATGGAAATCAGGGACGGGCAAAACATTTTGAGTTTGAACAATTTCCACTGGAAGAGTTCCTACTTTGAGTGCAGAACGGTGGGTCTGGAGGCGAAGGCTGGGTCAATCTTTCTATTATGACCTTGAGGGCCAAATAGCTGTTTTCACATCCAAGATGGGGCACTTTGTGGTTCAAACCGAAATCTTCAGATCGGGGCTGCAGCTGAGAGTCAAAGTCTTTTGCACAATCAAATCTGATTGCAGATTTGTAAAATGAGTGAGATATTTATTGTATTTTTTGAGGTGGTACCAAAATGTACCCAGATCTTTCTCTGACTTGTAAATGTTTCAGTTCTTGCTCAGCTGCCAAATTTCTGGGTCGCAACAGCTATGCCTGCCAAAGTAGCCAGATGTCATCCTTTCACCTTTATCCTGGCGCTTTTCAGTGCTGCAGCCTTTCTATTGTTTCCATGGTAACGTCTCTGCATTGAGAAACAGAGTGCCCTAGGTCCAGCTTAAATTTGGCATTTACAGTGTAAGGTTATGGATCCAGGAGACACGGTTTGGGAATTAGCCTCTGTGTTACCCTTCCCTGGTAACAGCAACAGCAGTTAGATTTATATGCTGCTTCACAGTGCTTTACAGCCCTCTCTAAGCGCTTTACAAAGTCAGCATATTACCCCCAACAATGCGGGTCCTCATTTTACCGATCTCGGAAGGGTGGAAGGTCAATCTTGAGCCAGTCAGGATCAAACTGCTGGCAGTCGGCAGAATTAGCAGAATATACTGCATTCTAACCACTGTGCCACCAGGGCACCTCAGACCCATTATCCTGGGCCCAGGAAAACGCAATCTGGAAAAACAAAGAGAATTATAGAATTATTATAGAATTACAGAATTATTATAGAATTATAGGGCCGGAAGGGACCCTAACTCCATGCCCAAGGCAGAAGACATTATCCCATCCCAGACAAACAATTGTCTGGTCTATTTTTGAAAACCACCAGTGAAGAAGCACCCACAATTCCAGGAGGCGAATTGTTCCATTCATTAATTGTTCTCACCATCACGAAATTTCTCCTTAGGAATTGGCTGATGGTGACAGTCACTGAAGAGCTCTTACCTTGACATTGTTCCCATGGATTCCCTTGGCCAACAGACAGCACGCCCCATATATTAACTCACAAAGTTAACTGAGCTCCTGACCAGTGTTAGACAAGTTGTAAGCCTGTCAAGTGGAAGGCCAGCAGTTTGAGACTCAAACACCGCATGGCAGAATGAGCTCCCGTTCCTTGCTCCAGCTCCTGCCCACCTAGCAGTTCGAAAGCATGCAAATGCAAGTAGTTCAATAGGTCCCACTTGAGTGGGAAGGTAACAGCATTCCGTGAACCTCGCGTATAGTCATGCCGGCCACATGATCACGGAAGTGTCTTCAGACAGGTGGCGCTCTCTGCTAGGAAACAGAGATGAACGTTGCCACTAGAATTTGATTTGACTAGAGAAAGGAAACCTTTACCTTATACCATTTACATTTAGATGGAGACTTTCTGCTGAACATAGTTCTGTTATCCAGTTAAGAGGCTGGACAAATCAGGCTTGTGTCAGCCTTGGAAGCCATATTTTACTTGGAAGCTTTGAGGCTACCACATTCTGTGCCTTGGAATTTGGGAGGGGGGTTTTCATAGAGAGGTAGAAGATTAGACTCAACAACATTCTTTCTCAGAGAGACCAGGACATGTCGCCCTGCACCTGTGTCTGGAGGGATGTTTCCAGTTGGGATGAAGATTTGATTGGGCCATGTGATGGACTGACAGGTGAAGGGGGTGGATCTTCGATTTCTCTTTTGGGAAGGGAAAACCCGGAACTCTCAGATTCAAGTTTTTCCAGATGTGCCAATATGACAACTCTTATGAAGTGGAGCTTTGAGGAAATGCCTGTCTCAGAGTTTATTGGTTTGGAGTTGGTTAGTTGGAATGCTGACATTAACCCGAATCTCTACCTCTACCTTTTGTGTCCTCATATGGGTTGGTTTCCTTTTTTACCTCCAGAAGAATCTCCAGGATCCACGGCAAAAGTCCAAGGAGAGTCCTTAGAGCCAACCAGTTCCCTTCGTGCACCTGAAGAGGATACCATACATAAACCGTTCAAGCGATTGTCCGTTACACCCAGTAAATTTAGGATGAGCACTCAAAGAGGTAGACAATCTTAGGGGATAGCTTGAGAGAGCTCCTTGTGAGGGTGAACGTTTGTTCTCTGAGCTTGTGGGTTGGTTTCCGAACGTTTTGTTACCAGGCTAGGTAACATTTCAACTGAGTTATTGATTGATTGATTGATTGATTGATTGGACTTATATGCCGAAGGACTCAGGGCGGCTCACATCATAAAAACACACAGTAAAAATTTTAAAAATTATTAAAATTATTATTAATCCACAAGCCAAACAATTATCTAAAACCCATAAAAACTAGACATAAGAACGTATTTAAAAAACCCACCCCCCTCAGTCCAGGCTGGCCTGTTGGAAAAGCCACATCAGTTTAGGGGATGCCTATGTTCTTGTTGTGGTTCGCCAGCAGCTTGTGCAGTCGGCAGCAGAATTGAACAGTGGGGAAGAACTGGGAGCCTGGAGAGGACTCAGATGAGAGTCCTGCATCCGATGCAGGAATGGGGCCAGGACCATCTGGGAGTGGGGTGCTGCCTTTGGAGCCTCCAGAGTCTGGCAGCAGTGAGGCAGAGGACCCAGGGGAGCCTGTTCCCAGTGTGCATGTGCGCAGAGCTGCTAGAAGGCAAGAGCAGCCGAGACAAAAGGGAGTAAGGCTGAGAGGTGATTGCTCCTCCCATAAGGGGTAAAAATCAGGCAAAGGTGAAGAAACCTTTGTAGGAAGCAAAGTCGTTCATTCTGTTTGGATTAATCCTTGAAACTCTGTGTGGACTTTGTACTTCAGTTGGTTTTTTATAATTCATTTGGCACTCTAGTTGTTGGCAGCAATTCAAAGGAGAGAAAGGTGGGTGCTTATCTTGAGGGACTGGGACTCATTACCGGCTGGGAATGAAAATAATTCCCAGCATTGAAATAAAACAAGAGTTGTTCAGATTAAGTGTGTGCTTAATTATGGTCTCGGGAAGCTTTGGTTAGAAGAGTTCTTCTGTTTATAACAGGGGTGTCAAACTCAAGGCCCGGGGGCCAGATCTAGTCTGTGGGGTAATATAGATCCGGCCCATGGGAGAGCCCTGGGAATAGTGAAGGACTGGCCCGCCCTGCCTCTGCCAGCGAGAACGTGGCCCTCCGAAGCTCCATTTTTGCTGGAGGGTTGCAGGATGCCATCCCAGCCAAAAATGGAGCTCGGGAACCCGTTTTCTCTGCCAGAGTGCTCGGGCCACAGGCGCCCCCGACACGAGTGATGTCAGCCTGGGCACGCCCACCCTGGCCATGCCCACCCCGGCTCCCCGAGGTTAAATATAACCCTGATGCAGCCTTCAATGAAATCGAGTTTGACATCCCTAGGTTATAACAAAGCTCCTTATCTTGGTGAGGGCCTCTCCTTTCGTGTCCCAAAAGTCCTTTTCCAAAAGGCAGCTAGGTTTTCTTGGATTTCTTCTGCTTCTTGGATGAGAAGTGGAACATTTTCAAGGGGGAAAAAAACCCCAAGAAAGTCCAGTCGCCTTTTGGGAAAACATCTTTGGGACAACCATGACCTGGACGATTGAGAATCTCCATAGACGCCTCTCCTTTCATCTTACATTCCGGTTCCACCTCTGTCCCTCCCTCCCTCCCACCTCAGTATCACATGCCAGGAGTTGTGTTGCATGTTGAAAGACAAGGTGGGGCCATTTTAGCCAAAATCATTCTCAAAAGACTGATAGACCCAGCATCAGCTGGGGTTGGGTGGGCACAGATTGGCCATAGCAGCCTTGCGGTGTTGTGCCAGAAGTCCTGCTCCTTTTGGTCTCCCCTTGCCACATCACACACACACACACACACATACGCTCACACACACAAAGCCCAGAGCTTGCAACGCAATGCCGCAAACTGCATTTGTCACTCTGATGAAAATGGCAAGAGCTTGCTGACACGGCTGCACAGCTTGAGGTCCAGCTGGAAACTCAATGCAGGCCTGCAAAGCAAGGTTCCAGAACTAAAATTATATTCACCAAGCATTAGGGAACAAAGAAAAATGGCCGATTCTCTGTTTCCAGGTAAGGTAAGATGGGTGGGTGGCATGAGATAGTGAGATGAAATGAGATAACATTTATTATCACTTTTTTTCTGTGAAAACACTGGCACAGATTAAAAAATGAAATTCTGATGCACATATACATATATATATACACACACACATACACACACATACATATACTACATCTATATATCTATGTCTATCTAATCTATATCTCTATAACCTATCCACATACATATATATATGTATATGTATATGTGCATATATATGTGTGTGTGTATATATACAAACACATACATACACACACACACAGTTTATTAATCGCAGATTTAGAATACATAGTAGAAAAAAGAGTCTTGAAAGTTTCACCAGATTGATACTCTATGGTACAAAGCTACTACGGAATCTTGTTCTGCTTTGGATACCACCAAGCCCCCTCCCAGAAGACAACAAAACCGGTCATGGGGAGGATGCATAGCATCCCTGACAATACTCTGGACCCTGGTCAAGCACCGCTTATATGTCATGTCCTGGATGGAAGGAAGTGAGCTTCCAATAACCTTTTCTGCTATCCTCACCACTCTCTGCACATCCAAAACAGTAATACTTCCAAACCACACAGAAATATATGACAAGATGCTTTCAATCGTCCCTCTAGAGCAAGGGTCTTCAAACTTGACAAACTTTAAGACTTGTGGACTTCAACTCCCACAATTCCTGAGCTAATGTGACTGGAGGCAGAATTCTGGGAGTCCACTTAAAGTTTGTCAAGTTTCAAGACCCCCGCTCTAGAGAAAGTGGTAAGGACAGGAGAAGGAAGACGTGCTCTTCTCATGCAACGCAGAAAATGCAGCCGCTGCTGTACCCACTTCACCAGCATCCCACTCTTGAGCGACCAAGCTGACCTGCTATTTTGGCATTTCCTTCAAATTCCTTGCTCTCTCGGTTTCATTTCAGAAATGCCCAAACCTGCTGCTGTTGCATTTGAAGCAGATCTGAGCCTGTACATGGTGCCACAGCAAACCACCTCTATTTTCATGGAAACCATAAAATTCCTCTTGGATGTCAATGCCCTTCAGGTGAGTGCAGGATCAACTGAGGCTGCAGGAGGCCAGGAAAATGTTTAGGCACATTGCGTTAGGCGTTACCAAGAATGCATCCATCCATTGGGGTAACAGCCAACCCTCCCTCTTTCTGCAACAGAAGCAGAGAGGGGAGGATTAAGGTCACACAAATTTATTTTGTGATGTCTTTGAGGAGGGGGTGATTGAGAGAGACTGACATAATGAGCAGGAATGTTTTTATTAGTCCTTTATTTAATTCATTGATTCATTATTAAATTATTGATTATTTTATTATTCAGAATTATTATGTTCCATTGGTTGATTGCTCTCACTGTCAAAAAAATCCTCATTTCCAGGTTGAATCTCTCCTTGATCAGTTTCCATCCATTGTTCCCTGTCTGGCCTTCAGGTGCTTTGGAAAATAGCTTGAGCCCTCCTTCTCTCTGTGGCAGCCCTCAAGTATTGGAAGACTGCTATCCTGTCTCCCCTGGTCCTTCTCTTCCCTAGACTAGCTATGTGCAGTTCCTGCAACCATTCATCATGTTTTAGCCTCCAGTCCCCTAATCATCCTGGTTGCTCTTCCCTGCACTCCTTCTAGAGTCTCAACATCTTTTTTACATCTCTCCTTTGTGGCAAGCCCTGAGATATTGGAAGACTGCTATCATGTCCCCCCATCCTTCTTTTCCTTAAACTACACATGTCTTCTGTCCATCCATGATTCTCTCAGATGTCTATCTTTTTCTTTCTTTCTTTCTTTCTTTCTTTCTTTCTTTCTTTCTTTCTTCCTTCCTTCCTTCCTTCCTTCCTTCCTTTCCTTTCTTTCTTTCTTTCATCTTTCTTTCTTTTGCTTTAGAGAATAGCTCTACCCCCTCCTCTCTGTGGCAGCCCCTCAAATATTGGAAGGCTGCTATTGGAAGGCTGCTATACCAGGATGATTAGGGGATTGGAGACTAAAACATATGAAGAACTGTTACAGGAACTGGGCTTGGCTTATCTAGGGAAGAGAAGGACCAGGGTGACATGATAGCAGTCTTCCAATATTTGAGGGGCTGCCACAGAGAGGGGGGGTCAATTTTTTTTTTTTAATTTTAAAAAACTTTATTAAATACAAAAAGTTCAAATACACAAATTCAAAAGTAAAAAATACAAAATTGTATGAATAAGCATCATAACAAATTCTGTAGTGCAACCATTCTTATTTTCCTCTAGTACAGTTTGATACTCTTGGTGGGTCAAGCTATTTTCTAAAGCACACGAAGACCAGACAAGGAACAATGGATGGAAACTGAACAAGGAGAGATTCAACCTGGAAATGAGGAGAAACTTTCTGACAGTGAGAACAATCAACCCATGGAACAGCTTGCCCTCGGAAGTTGTGGGAGCGCCATCACTTGAGACTTTCAAGAAGAGATTGGACTCCCATCTGTCAGAAATGGTGTAGGATCTCCTGCTTGGGCAGGGGGTTGGACTAGATGACCTACAAGGTCCCTTCCTGATTATCTGTTATCTGTTACATCTCCCCTGGTCCTTCTCTTAACTAAACTAGCCATGCCCAGTTCCTGTTTTGTCCCTTTTACATCTAAAAGCCTTTCCCTAGCAATGAAACTTGGTAAAACCAAGCACTTGCTGTGCAGCCAGAAAAAGCTGCCATCGCACTGATATATTGTTTTGAATCTCTCTGCTGTCTGTTCGCCCGGCCCAGCAAATCACTGTCTTGAGTTCAGACAAAGTGAAGGCATCATGGGGACAGGCAGCAGATTCCTCAAGCTGTTTTATGACACTAATGACAAAAGAATACTGTCTCCAGTTTCGGTCAGCACATTACAAAAAAGATGTTGAGACCTTGGAAAAAGTGCAGAGAAGAGCAACTGAGATGATTAAAGGCCCAGAGACTAAAACATATGAAGAACGGTTGCAGGAATTGGGTATGGCTAGTCTAGAGAAAGGAAGGAGTAAGGGGTGACATGAGAACAGTATTCCAATATTTGAGGGGCTGCCGCAAAGAAGAGGGGATCAATTTATTTTCCAAAGGACGTGTAGTGTCCTTCGATTCCCCACCCATCCTGTCAGAGCTAAAGAGGCTTCTTGGATGTCTTCAAAGAAAGACAAGATAGTCCAATGGTCTCCTGAAAAAACACCTTTGGGACAACTATGACCTGGATGACTGAGAATCTCCATAGATATTTATTTTCCAAAGCACCAGAAGGCAAGACAAAAAACAATAGATGGAAACTAATCAAGGAGAGAAGTAACCTAGAACTAAGGAGAAACTTCCTAGCAGTGAGAACCATTAATCGGTGGAACAGCTCGCCTTCAGAAGTTGTGGGTGGTCCATCCCTGGAAGGTTTTAAGAAGAGAACGGAATGTTATAGGGTCTCCTGCTTGAAGAGGGGGCTGGACTAGGAGAACTCCAAAGTCCCTTCCAGCCCTATTCTGTTTGATTGAGAAAATGACTAATTTTTTTTAAAGAATTGACTCCCACTGGTTCCACAAAATTGCTCTCTCCCTTCCCATCTTTTCTCTTTTGTTTTGACTTCACTATTTGGTAAAAAGGTCTCACAGTTAGACCAAAGTAAACTTCTTTGTCTGCTTTACAGCTAGTCCTGATTGAACAACTGGTCAGTCGGCAACCATTTAAAGTTATGACAGATCCCCCCAAAGCTAATTATGACTTGGTTTCAGAGTTCTGATTGACAGACAGACCACAGAGAGAGAGAAAGGGAGGGAGACAGGCAGACCATGGTCACATGACTATATTTCAGATACTTAGCAATCAGCTGACCTTTGCAGTTGATCGAAGCATTATGCAGCCACGTGATGTGATTTATGTGGGGGAGGGAGGTGTTGCCAGTAAACTATGCCCATAGGAATTTGTTTTTTCATTGGTTAGCGTCATTTGGCTCATATAGCAATAGCATTTAAAGAGCCTTGGTGGCGCAGTGGTTGGAGTGCAGTACTGCAGGCTACTTCTGCTAATTGCCAGCTGCCTGCAATTTGGCAGTTCGAATCTCACCAGGCTCAAAGTTGACTCGGCCTTCCATCCTCCCGAGGTGGGTAAAATGAGGACTCAGATTGTTGAGGGCAAGAGGCTGACTCTGTAAACTGGTTAGAGCGGGCTGTAAAACACTGTAAAGTGGTATATAAGTCTAAGTGCTTATTGCTATTTAGGCTTATATGCCACCCCATGGTGCCTTATAGCACTCGCTAGGTGGGTGACAATGTCAGTATTACTTGCATATTGCCCCCAAACAATCTGGATCCCAATTTTACCGACCTCAGAAGGATGGAAGGCTGAGCCAACCTTGAGCCCGTCAGGATTGAATTCCAGACTGTGGGCAGAGTTTGCCTGCAATATTGCACTTTAACCGCAGCACCATCAGGGCTCCTATCATGTGACAAACATGCTCATCAGCTTTATATGTTCAACGTACCATCTCATAGCATCCCATTAATGTTCTTAGCATGATCTTATTAATGCTCCTCATTTGGTAGGTGTGGTTTTTTATATTACAATGAAGCATAATAAGTTTGAGTGGTGCGGTGGCCTAGAGGTGGAGCTGTCGCCTCACAATCGGGAGGTTGTGAGTTTGATTCTAGGTAGAGGCAGATATTCCTCTCTTGGGCTCGATGAGAATATATCTGCTGAACAAAACTCCGCATTGGCAACAGGAAAGGCATCTGGCCAGTAAACACTCAGCTCCATTCAGCTGCCCAGACTCCACCCCGCAAGGGATTATGGGGTCGTTAAAACAAGATGAATGAAGTATAATAAGTTTGCAAATGACTCAATCTTTGCACAGTTTGTGTTTTTAGCAGATTGAACCAGTTCTTATCAGACTCTGCATTCGTGATGAAGGACTTGCTTTATTAGTGCAAAGAACTAGAAACGTTAATCAGAGACACTCCCAGTTACTGAAAACATTGCTCAGAGAGGCCTCCATCTCTTGCTCCCATCAATAGGGCAAGAGGCAGTCCCAAAGAGACTCCCAGGAGTAGGAAAACAAAGTCTAGGAGCAGCAAGGCGGGGTTACTCAGGGGATTCCAGTGGTCCTGCAGCAATGATGCAGCCAAGGGTTGGCTCTCTCCTTCCAGTTTGTTCACAGGGCGCTGGCGCACGAGTTGGTCTTCCCTCAAGGAGGCCCCAGCTGTGATTATTACTTGGTGCTGGCCCAGACCTACATGCTCAAGAAGGAATATGTCCAATCAGAAGAGAGCTTGGAAATGGCTATGCAGATTGATTACCTGGTGCGTACCTCTCCTTAGCACTTTGGGACTCTTAATTACCCAGAGTAACTGGATTGATTGATTGATTAGATTTGTGTGCCTCATCCAGAGGCAACTTGGGCAGCTTACAAGTCTTAAACTTGCCAAGTTTGAAGACCCTTGTTCTAGAGCATCTTCCCATCTAGAGGACTACAATTTTGGAATTATCCTGCCTCTTGGATAGAATGAGTTCTCCTTTGTCAACATCCCAAATGTTTTAATGATTTCAGAATTTTCCACTCACCACACCCCCACTACCTATTTAGATTTTAAGGGGAAAAGTATCGATTCCACCAGGATGACATAAGATCTCCTGCTTTGACCAGAGAGCTGGACTATTATCACCCTATGATTCATTGCCAGTCTCTATAGGTCATGCTTAACCCCTCCATTTCTCTGCTCCCTCTCTAGAATCCGGAGGTTTGGGCTCAAAAAGGCCATCTTTGCTACTTGACCGGGAATTTCAGTGAAGCAAAATCCTGCTACGAACGCACCATCAGCTTTGTGACGGATGCGAAGGACATGCATACTGTGTACCTGCGATTGGGCTCCATCTATCTGGAAGGCAAGGAGGTGAGAAGGTAGAAATGGGACCAATAAGGAGATCCTGGTGGATTCGTTGACTTGAGATGACTGCCCCATAGAACTTGGAAGGGCAGAAAGAGTTCTACCCAAGTTCGGATGGCCCCCATTCTGCTGTTATTGAGAAGAGCCATTAAGACCTGGTTCCAACAGAAGAGAACGTTGGTAGCTCAGGGTTGAACTGTAGGGTCCTTGGAACTTGTTTTCTTGCTGCAGACATTACTCAATTAGGTAACATCATCAGTGCTAGAGGGGAATGGGATTTGGTCTCTGTTTCTCTAAAGGCCAATAGAAGAGACTATTTTTGGTACCTCGGGGTTGAACTATGGAATCCTTGGTGCTCTCTGAATTTGATCGCTTTCTTGCAGACATTCCATGACCCAACTAGGTAACATCATCAGTGCTAAAAGGGAATAGGATTTGCTCTCTGTTTATTTTCCCTGCCAGTGTTGACTGGAGCGTTCTTGGTGGTTGTTTAATTGGGGTTTTTTTTGTTTGCTAAGTTTATTTTATTTATTTATTTATTTATTTATTTTATTTTATTTGACTTGTATGCCACCACTCTTTGAAAGGACTCGGGGCAGCTCACAAATAAAACATAGCACAATAAATAGTTTAAAAAGAAATTAAACCTAACAAGCCAAATAATAATAAAAACCCATTTAAAAAATCCCCCCCAGGAGGTCAGTCCAGCCCAGCCTGTAAAAACAACCAGGTTTTTAGATCGCGCCGGAAAGAGGAGAGATCGGGAGCCAGCCGGAGCTCAACGGGTAGTTGATTCCATAAGGCGGGAGCGCTACAGAATAGGCCCTTCCCCGGGGCACTGCCAGCCGACATTGTCGTGCAGACGCCATCCTGAGGAGTCCCAGCCTGTGTGCTCGCACAGGGCGATTGGTATTTGATACCAATCAAGTTGGTATTTCCTTGGTCCTTCTTCACCAAGGGGAGACCCCCTTCATCACATTTTCCATTTTTCTCTTTTAAGTTTTATTGATTGGATTGTCCCCATTTGATTATTGTGAGCATCCAGGTTTGTTGAGAGTAGGAAATAAATCAACCAACCAACCAACCAACCAAGGAAGTCTGTGATAGCAGCCCTATCCATGGAGGCTTCCCAGAGCAACAAAACGGACTAGGAAATTTGAAAGGGAGTAGATGGATCTCATCATCCATGTTGTGCATTTTGTCCAGTGAAACTCCTCCGGACTTCAGGTACTTCTGGGGCACAGCAGAGTTGTGCAAAGCTTTCTGCCCTCCAATGATTGTGAGTTGCAAGTAAACCTTTGGGATGCTTTCAGCTCAGAACACAACCTGCCTCTGGAGAGTGTTGTTTTCACACTTCAGGCCGTTGGAGAGTTCTGAGCAGTTCCAGGTTCTATGCCTGGATTTATGTTTTGTGAGTTGTGGTTGAGTAACTATTTTCTTTTAAAACATTCAGTCTAGTCTACACAACGGGAGGGAGTGTTCCTGTCCCCACTGCTGTTGGCTTAGGCCCGATAGAGGAATGTGATGGTTGTGTATTGGGTCAAAATAGCAGATGATTCAGTGTTGGCTATCTATTGTGGACACTACACTATTGCTAGAGGGAAAAGAAGGGGATTGTTGCAAGCAATTAGCTAACTAATTGCTAATCCTGTTAGTGCCAATGTGCACTGTAAAGATAATGATTGCTATTACACTATGTTGAGAAGTTGGGGTTGATTTGTTGAGTTTGGGTTTTGCTCTGAGGCTTGCTAGTGTTCAGTTTGAGGTCTTGCTGCTTTGTGCAATCAGGACAGTAGACTAAGAGGCAATTGTTTCCCATGAAAGTAATTTTACGATCATTTTAATAATCATAACCATTTGCTTAAACCAGTTCCTTCCCCTGCAAAAAAAACTATTTCAGACAGAAGAAAGAAGCAAAAACAATTATACGTTTCCCATATGGGAGAAAATACATTCCAGCCATTGGTCAAAGCTAATTTCATACTTAATCTTTCCATAATGCTTCCCTGCCCCTCTGCGTTTTGGAGCTTGTTTTTTTCTCATAGCCAAGATGGGTTCTATCACACCCTCCTGTATTCTGTGATGATTTTTATGAGTTTTATGAGCCTTCTCTAACCGCCTGCCTGGAGCAAGTCATGTTCAAACAGCTGCTAATAACCTCTTTCCGTTTGGAGAACTGCAGGCCGCGTTTATCAACACGCAAAGAGAAGCCATCCTAAATTGCCACGGCCTGGGGAGTAATTCTCTCTCTCTGTCTCTCTCTTCTTTTGGCAGTATGACAAAGCCAAGCACATTTACCTTCTGGCGAGTAAGAAATCACCTTCTTGTCTCACCTGGCTGGGAGTAGGAATCGCTTGCTACAGGGTAAGCAATGGAGCCCTTTTGGCCTCCAGATTTGTAGAACATAGAATGCTAGATTGGAAGGGACCTTGGAGGTCTTCTAGTCCAACCCCCTGCTCAAGCAGGAGAAACCTTGTACTATTTCAGACAAATGTCTGTCCAATCTCTTCTTAAAAACTTCCAGTGTTGGAGCATTCGCCACTTCCAGAGGCAAGTTGATCCACTGATTAATTGTTCTCACTGTCAGTAAATCTGCCTAGCCCAGGTCCTCGGGAAGGACTCAGTAAGTGAACAAAAAGTGTCAGATGCAATCTAACACCTGGCTGAATGTGTGAGTAATAATAATAAAGGAGGAATGGAAAAAGGCTTTCATGAAATGACTTCAGAAAAGTCTACCCAAAGGTAGATGACCTTCATTCTGTCAAGGACCTTGGAGTACTCATCTCTAATGAACTAAGTGCCAGAGCCCACTGTAACATTGCCAAAAAGGCATTAAGAGTTGTAAACCTAATCCTGCGTAGCTTTTTCTCCGGTAATACTGTACTACTAACTAGAGCATACAAAACATTTGCTAGACCAATTCTCGAATACAACTCACCTGTCTGGAACCTGCACTGCCTATTGGACATTAATACAATTGAGAGAGTCCAGAGATATTTCACGAGAAGAGTCCTCCACTCCTCTACTCGCAACAGAATACCTTATGGTACCAGACTTGAAATTGTAGGCTTAGACAACTTGGAACTACACCACCTTCGGTCCAACCTAAGCATAGTACATAAACTTATCCATTGCAATGTCCTACCCGTCAGTGACTACTTCAGCTTCAACCACAACAATACACGAGCACACAATAGATACAAATTAAGGTAAACCGCACCAAACTCGATTGCAGGAAATAGGACTTCAGCAATGCCATTGGTCAATGCCTGGAATGCACTACCTGACTCTGTGGTCTCTTCCCCAAACCCCCAAAACTTTAACCTTAGACTGGCTACTGTTGACCTCATTCCATTCCTAAGTGGTCTGTAAGGGATGTGCATAAGTGCACCAGCATGCCTATCGTCCCTGTCCAATGTTCCTTTTTATTCATATCCATTTCATGTATTAATAATCATGTTTATGCTTATATCTGTTACCTAACACATGCTTGACAAAAGAAATAAATGAAAATAAAATTAAAAGGTTTCTCCCCTCTCTAAACCTCAATGGAAAACAGAAAGCTACCCAGAAGTGGATGGCTTCTTTTAGGCTCACTCTCAGGAAATTTCTCTACTTTGGTTCTCTCCTTGGTTAGTTTCCATCCATTGTTTCTCGTCTTGCCTTCTTGTACTTTGGAAAATAGTTTGACCCTCAAATATTGGAAAACTGCTGTCATGTCAATCCTAGTCCTTCTCTTTGATAGGCTAGACATACCAAACCTCTTCAACTGTTCATCACATATTGATGTGGTTGTAGTTGTATGGTTGTAGTTGTAAATTGGTTAGAATGGAAGACTGAGTGGATGGCATGTCCAATTTTCCATTTTCCTCTTCCCTCAATGGACAAGAACCATCAGTGAAAAAAGCTTGGTACCTTCCAAAAGTCATGAAGTTGCAAATCCTGCAATCCTCAGCATCCAGATGGCAGATGCAATGGATGGGCTACGGTTTTCCTTAGAGCCCAGTAGGTGACATCACAATAAGAAGCTAGGTTGACATTGATAAAGACTCAATCACCCAGGCCAAAAGTATCTAAAAAGGTTAAATCATGGCTAGTCTAGTGAAGAGAAGGACCAGGGGAGACAGGATAGCAGTGCCCCCATATTTGAGGGGCTGTCCCAGAGAGGAAGGGGTCAAGCTATTTTCCAAAGCACCCAAAGGCCAGACAAGGAATAATGGATGGAAACTGAACAAGGACAGATTCAACCTGGAAATGGGAGAAATTTTCTGACAGTGGGAACAATCAACCCATGGAACAGAAGTTGCCTTTGGAAGTTGTGGTAGCTTCACCCTTTTTTTTTAAATTCGTATTTATATCCCGCCCTTCTCCGGAGACTCAGGGCGGCTTACAGTTTTTGGGATACAACCCAATGCGCTCAGCAACCCTCGGAAGCTTTCAAGAAGAGACTGGACTGCCATCTGTCAGAAATGGTGTAGGGTCTCGTGCTTGGCTGGGGGGTTGGACTAGATGACCTACAAGGTCCCTTCCAACTCTGTTAATCTATATCTGTAAATGGCAACTGGACCAAAGTTTGTGAACCTGAGACATTTTGTTACTTCATCAGTCAAATTTTTAAAAAAATGCAGTCAGAGAGTCATTGGAATGTACTAAATCTTGCCACATCAACTTCAAGGAATTTCTCCCCAAAATGTAAATGAAGGTTCTCTGACTCTTGGCTTAACTATTTTTTTTTTTTTTATTTTAACTGATGAAGTTACTCAGAGGAGTAACGAAACGTCTCCAATTCCATAGCTAAATACAGGTAGTTTTCAACTTATGACCATAATTGAGGCCAAAATTTCTGTTAAGTGAGACATTTGTTAAGTGAGTTTTGCCCCATTTTGCGACCTTGCTTTGCCATAGCTATTAAGTGAATCACTGCAGTTGTTAAGTTAGTAATACAGTTGTTAAGTGAACCTGGCTTCCCCATTGACTCATCAGAAGGTCGTAAAAGGGGATCACATGACCCCCGGGACATTTGCAACTGTCATAAATATGAGTCAGTTGCCAAGCGTCTGAATTTTGGTCACATGATCATGGGGAGGCTACAAAGGTGGTAACTGTGAAAAATAGTTATTAGTCACTTTTTTCAGTGCCGTTGTAACTTTGAACAGTCACTAAATTTACTGTTGTAAATCAAGGACTACCTGTATCTATGGAGATTATCAATCATCCAGGTCATGGTTGTCCCAAATGTGCTTTTTTTTTCAAGATGCAACTAGACTTCCTTGTTTTTCTTTGAAGACGTTTCACTTCTCATCCAAGAAGCTTCTTCAGCTCTGACTGGATGGTGGGGAATGGAAGGATTTATATACTCCTTGCAGACAGCTGGTCATTTGCATTATTCAGGTGACCCTGAGGTCACAGACAAACCTCCAAGTGGCCTCAACAACTGTCTAAAAGGATGCAAATGACCAGCTAATTGCAAGGAGTATAAATCCTTCCACTCCCCACCATCCAGTCAGAGCTGAAGAAGCTTCTTTGGATGAGAAGCAAAACCTCTTCAAAAGAAAAAACAAGGAAGTCCAGTTGCTTCCTGAAAAAGCACCTTTGGAACAACCATGACTTGGATGATGGATAATCTCTACAGACTTTTAGCTATACAATTTGGGATGAACACTGTTTGAATGGTGTGGGAATAGGAATGGATTTCCAGAGGGAAAAAAAGCAGAATACAGGAACCAGGAAAACAACTCAGGTCACCCTGAGGATACAGATAAACCTCCAAGTGGCCTCAACGACCCTCTAAAAGGACGCAAATGACCAGCTGTTTGCAAGGAGTATAAATCCTTCCATTCCCCACCATCCAGTCAGAGCTGAAGAAGCTTCTTTGGATGAGAAGCGAAACGTCTTCAAAAGAAAAACAAGAAAGTCCAGTTGCCTCTTGGGGGAAAAAAACCCCACCTTTTTTGAGAGTCTCATATTCCATTTGCCACGGTTTAACCTTTTTAGATAGACTGATGTTGGTCTTTCATGAGTAAATCTCTTTCCGGTAGCTCAAAGAGATGGCCGAGGCAGAGGATGCCCTCTCTGAAGCCAATGCCCTCAACAACAGCAATGCGGAAGTCTGGGCCTACCTTGCTTTGGTCTGCATGAAGGTGAGTCTCCAGAGTCCGTTTCATCCAACCGCTAAGAATTTCCTCTTCTCTGAAATCATAGGATTTGTCAGCCTTGGAAGCTATATTTTACTCAGAAGCTTCAAGGCTGCCACATTTAGTGCCTGGGAAATTGGGAGGGGGGATTTCATAGTGAGTAGAAGATTAGACTCAACAACATTCTTTCTCAGAGAGTCAAGGACATGTCACCCTGCACCTGGAGGGGAATGACTGGAGGGATGTCTCCAGTTGGGACGAGGTTTGATTGGGCCATGTGATGTGCAGAGGGATGGGTTTTTGATTTTCAACTGGGAAGGGAAAACCCGGAACTCTCAGATTCAAGTTTTTCCCAGGTGTGCCAATATGACTTCTTCAATAAATTCTTACTTGGATGAACTTTGTTTCTGAGTGCTGAATGAAATGGGGAGTTTCATTGGAATGCTGGCAGGATTGAGATTAGGGTCAGAGTAAGGGGCTTCTCTGTGGATGAATTCAACGCCCCTGTGAGTGAAAAATGGCTTCCAAACCCATCTGAAGTCCTTTTGCAGGTCAAACGAATGGATGGAAGGAAATTCTCAGTCGAGGCAGAAATGTAGAAATGCATTTTCACATCAGACCCTACCCTTTTTCCTTTTTCTGGGTTGCCATTCTTTTTCTTTACACTTCTCAATTTGATGAGAGACCTTCCGCCGGGGGATTTATTCCTCCCACTCCCTGTTTTCCTTTAAAAACACCATTAAGCTTTTCAGGGTTTCTCTTGCCTTGTCAGAACCTGTTTAGCACAGATTTCTATTTCCCTCCCCCTTAGGGCGGAAGACAACTGGAGGCCGAACAATCCTATAAATACGCTGTCAAGGTTGGTCACGTTTTTTCCCCCTCGTTCAAGCTTTTTTTTTTTAATGATTTTTTTTTCATACAACTATTCCATCTTCAGTTGAACAGTGTGTGGTCTGGATACAAACATCTTCGTTAAACAATAATCAAAGTTACCACATCCTTCATTACATATTAATTCTACAATATTTAACATAGTAATACCCACCTATTCATCATACTAATTGATTATACAATATTAAGGTAATAGTATTCAACATGTTAGTCATCATAGTAACTTCTCTCTTTTAACCAGTGGTGGGATTCAAATTTTTTTACTACTGGTTCTGTGGGCGTGCCTTGGTGGGCGTGGTGTGGCTTGGTAGGCGTGCCTTGGTGGGCGTGGCAGGGCTGAAGGATGCTGCAAAATCCCCATTCCCTCCCCACCCCCACTAACCTGCTTTCCAGCTCCATTCTCCTGTGCAGGGCAACCAGAGAAGACCCAGCCAATCATCTGGGACTTGGGAGGTGGAGAATAGATGGGGGCGGGGCCAGTCAGCGGTAGGATTTGCCGGTTCTCCAAACTACTCAAAATTTCCACTACTGGTTCTCCAGAACCGGTCAGAACCAGCTGAATACCACCTCTGCTTCATTCCCACCCCACTCCTGGGGGAAGGATACTGCAAAATCTCCATTCCCTCCCCGCCCACTAACCTGCTTTCCAGTTCTGTTCTCCTGTGCAGGGCAATCAAAGAAGACCCAGCCGATCAGCTGGGACTCAATGGGAGGCAGAGAATAGATGGGGCGGAGCCAATCAGAGGTGGTATTGGCCGGTTCTCTGAACTCTCACAATTTCCGCTACCGGTTCTCCAGAACATACATACACAAGGAAGCATTTTTCATTTGTCTTACATTGGATTGAAGTAGGATTACTGCCCTTTTCTTCTCTGAGTATATTTGACTGATGTTTGAGTTACCCATTTTCCGTTCTTTTGCAGCTGGAATTGGACAACCTTGATCTCCTGCAGGAGGTCAAACAAGTCCAGCTAGAGGTTGGCTTTGGTGACCCATCCTTCTGATTGCCTCTTCTGCTGCTCCCTTCTAAGCAGAGACAGACATCCACCCTTTTACAGAGCAGGGAGGCAGTGCCAGGTTGCCAGACTTGTGCCAACTATCAGCCAGAGGGGTACTGCCACATTTTGAAACAAGAAGTCACCGGTTGTTTCCAAAGCTTCCATGAAAAGTTCACAGGGCGTCTTGTAAGGCGGTTAATGAGCTTCTGGAATTTAGAAGAAGCAGATTGCAGGGATTCTATTCATTTTGTGGAATATCCAGCAATGAAATTAAAGTCAGCCATAAGGCATCTTACAAGGCATGACTTATCTCCAGGGGTTAAAATGCTAGAGTAAGTATTTTCGGTTCCTGAAATAGAAAACTTCAGAATAACTCTAGCACAGTGTTTGTCAAGCTTGGCAATTTTAAGATGCATGGACTTCAAACTCCCAGAATTCCCCAGCTCCCAGGCTGGAAAACCACTGCTATAACACATCACAATAATTGGAAGAGCTTAGTTGGAGATGTTTGGAGAAGAACAGGAAAAGGAATTGGGGAGAGGTTGGGTGAACTGCCTCATTCAACATTTCTAGGTCTTCTTTAGTGCAAGTGGATATTACAACTCAGAGCAGGAACAAGAGTAATTAATATATTGGGTTTTATACAGAATTTATTATCCAGGCTTTCCAAAATTATATCCATGAATGTGAGTTCTTAACAAAGGTTTTGATTCAGTTAGTTCATCCATGTAGCCCTCTGGAGATAATTCCCTCAGTCAGTTTTGACCTAGTGACCTCTTTTTGATCTAATGGCTATGTACATTATGGTTCCACATTTATTTTATTCACAACTTGTTTTTGGTCTGCTTTCCGTAATTGCTTTGACAGCACAGAATTTTGAAAGAGGAATCTAAGCTATGATATCCAAGGATTCAACAACAGCAATTTGGGGCAGGTGGTTTAATAAAATAGTTTGGACCTGTTTATTGGTGCCTTTCTTTGGAAGTAAAAATCATTAAATTTTAGTAACCTTTCTGCCAGAAAAACACCCAAATTCAGGCTGCAATTGTTCTTTCCATTATAAGTCCCATTTGCAAAAGAAACCTGCGTGCACAGTTTTTAATATGCAAAGCTGAATTTCACAAATTGTTATGCAAATTACACATGACAGAGAATTTCTGGGCCACATGAATCTGTTGGGAGTTGTCAAGCAATTTCCACTCATTCTTGGGCTCCTTTGTAGAGTTATTGCCAGCTATGTATTTCCATTTAAAGAGTAATCCTTGCATGACAGCTAAAGTACTATGTCATTTTTTCATGTCCCAGTTCATCTTTCATCTCCAAACAAAATAAGTTTACTTTTTTTTATTGCAAATACAAGAATTGCAAAGAGATGGAAACATTCTGTCCTGATTTAGGAATTCTCCCAACGGCTGAAAACACATTATTTAATTCCTCAAGCACAATCGAAACATCTCTGGCTTAATTGGAAAGCAACTGGGGTAGCTAAATTATGGTATCTTTAAATATTAGTAGTGAATGGATAAGGATTGTTTTTTCTAATGTTGCTTTCTGATTCAAGATTTCCCTAAGCAGATTGGATTTAGCTGTTTTTACACACGTCCATTAGTCTATACTGGAGTAAAGGAGACATTCTGGGATGGAAAATAGGTAGTCCTCAACTTACAACTGGTTCATGTTGCTAGGCATGGTGGTTGTTAAATGAGTCATGCTTGATTTTATGACCATTTTTGCCACAGCTGTTAAGCAGTTGTTAAGTGCTTGATTTACAATTGAGCCCAACATTTCTGTTGCTAAGTGAGACCCTTGTTAAGTGAGTTTTACCACACTTTATGATCTCTCTTGCCACCCTTGTTAAGTGAATCCCTGCAGTTGTTTAGTTAGTAACATGGTCGTTAAGTGAATCTGGCTCCCCCCATTGACTCAGAAGGTCACAAAAGGGGATTCCCATACACCAGGATACAGCAACAGTCATAAGTATGAGTCATTTTCCAAGCATCTGAATTGTGATCATGTGACTACAGGGATGCTGCAATGGTCCATAAATGTGAAAAATGATCATAGGTCACTTTTTTTTCTGTACCATTGTAACTTCAGTCACTGTTGTAAGTTGAGGACTACCTGTAATGAATAGTTGAGACAGAATTCAGGGGGCTGGCAGATAGTTAAGAAGCAGATGATGATAATGACAATAATAACAATAATAAAAATAATAAAAAATAAAAGTATTGGGACTTACAAATTGAAGTTGAGTGACTTTGGAAAAAGAAATCATCAAGTTCTTGGACTTCAGAATTCAGGCTGACAGGCACTGGGCCCATAACACACCTGACATAACAATAGTTGAAAAGAAAAAGGTTTGGTTCATTGGCATTGCAATACCTGGTGATGCATGAATTGAAGACACACAGCAAGAAAAAATCACAAAGTATCAGGACTTACAAATTGAAGTTGAGCAACTTTGGAGGAAGAAATCGTGTGTTATCCCAATTGTGATTGGAGCCCTTGGAGCAATACCTAAAGGGTTGCCTCGCTATTTGGAAATTCTGACTTTATCAGACTTGAATACCCTGATTCTACAAAAAAACACCCGACTTGGAACAGCTTATATCCTCCGACGCGACCTGAACAGTTCCTAGGTCCTTGGTTATGACTTGAGCTGTTGAGCTACCAACCAGCCCCAAAAGCTGTGAATCTCACTAAAGATTAAATAATAATAATAATAATAGTCATTGTACGTATATACACAGTATACACATACAGCGAAATTCACATAACATCATAATACATAATACAACATAATACAGAATAATGCTCTGTATTCATTTCAATCTATTTGGTGTTTCTCAACTTCAGCACCATTAAGATGTGTGGACTTCAACTCCCCAAATCCCCCAGCCAGCATTATTATTATTATTATTTATTTAGACTTGTATGCCGCCCTACTCCCAAAGGACTCAGGGCGGCGAACATACAAAAAGCATATACAATAAAATAATGAATAAAAACAAGTCCAAATTACAAAACAGCTAAAACAGTAAAATTACAAAATAAACAAACTCTTAAAACTATCCACCCCCATGGTCAATCCAGGCCGGCCTGCTGAAACAGCCAGGTCTTCAGGTCTCGACGAAAGGAGCGGAGATCAGGGGCCAAACGCAGATCCGCAGGAAGCTGGTTCCACAGGGCGGGCGCTCCCACAGAAAAGGCCCTAGCTCTGGGAGCCGCCAGCCGACAATGCCTGACCGACGGTATTCCCAGAAGGCCCCTCCTATGGGAGCGCACGGGACGATTGGACTGTGATGCGGGCAGGAGGCGTTCCGCAAGTACCCTGCACCCAAGCCATTTAGGGCTTTATAAGTTGTTACTAACACCTTGAAGGAAACCCGGAAGGCAACCGGCAACCAATGCAAGTCGCGCAGGAGGGTGTAACATGGGAGTATCGGGATACCCCCATCACAGCCCGCGTGGCCGCATTCAGTACCAGCTGCAACCTCCGAGTTATCCGCAAGGGTAGCCCCATGTAGAGAACATTGCAGTAGTCGATTCTGGAAGTGACGAGCCCATGGGTGACCGTTCGAAGGGCATCTCGGTTCAGGTAAGGGCGAAGCTGGCGAACCAGCCGAACCTGGGCAAAAGCCACAGCTCCCACCTGCTCCTCCAAACTGAGCTGTGCATCCAGGAGGACGCCCAGATTCCTCGCCCTATCCACGGGGTAACACCTCCCCCCCCATGACCATGAGATTGAAAAACAATAAATACACGTGCAGCAGGGTCCAGCGCATTTGCAATTCTCCCTGTTAAACCTTGGCTCGATTGATATTTGCAGCCAGCACTGCAATCACCCGAAAGTGAGGACAATCAATCAGTGGTACAGCTTGCTTCCAGAAGTTGTGGATGCTTCATCAGCACTGGAGGTTTTTAAGAAGAGACTGGACAGTCACTTTTCTGGAATAGGGTATAGGGTCTCCTGCTTGAGCAAGGGGCTGGACTAGAAGACCTCCAAGGTCCCTTTCAGCTCTTATTCTGATTTTGATCCTACCAACAGCTTAGCCTGGCTAAGCAAAAAAGAAAAAAAGGCTGCCGTTTCACACTCCGGCCTCAGAGGGCGATGCAGGCAATACGCGGCGCCGTTCGGGAAGCCGGAAGCGGAAGCGGGAAGCGAGACGGCGGCAGCGCCGAGAAGGGTGGGAAGCGCCGGTGAGAGCGGCGATCGCTGCACCCCCCCCTCCCCCCGAAGCCGCGGGGATGCGGCGGGACGTGCGCATCCTCCTGCTGGGCGAAGGTAAAAGCGGGGAAGGGGGCGGCCTGCCAGGATCGGGGCGGCTCGGTGGGAGTGGGGATGGGAAGTGCCGCCGCGTGGGCGCTCTGGGTCTCGGGGGAGACGGAGTGTCGAATCTTGTAGCAGGCTGGTGAAAAGGGGGCGGGGCCAGGAGGTCTGTGGGCGGGGCGAGGGAGATGTGGGCGGAGTCAGGAGGCCTGGGAATGACCTTGGAGGAGAGTCAGGGGTGGAATCAGGACACACGGGGAAGGGGAGATGCAGAGGAATCCAAGCAGGGTGGGGAAGTTGCAGGGAAGTTGTGTCCCTAAGTGGCCCTTGCTTGCTTTGGGTTGTCCTCCAACTTGGCTGGACTACTGCAATGCTCCATGCCTGGGGCCGCCCTTGGAGACCACCTGGAAGCTTCAACTGGTCTAGTATAATGCTGGAAGGGCATGGCACAGTATGCCCAGGTAACACCTCTGCTTTGCCAGCTGCACTGGTTGCCAGCTTTGCTTCCAGGTGCAATTCCAGGCGCTGCTCTCCCCCTATAAAGCTCTGCTTAGCATCAGGCCAGGCAGAACTGCCTTGTCTCCCTTTAGCACCTGCTCTGCTGATTTGATGTTGCAGGGTCAGGGCCCTCTGGGTGCTTTTGATTAAATAATGCCATGCATTGGGATTCTGGATGGCTGGTTCTGGATTTCATCATAGCAAAGTCCTGTTACAAACATAGGATCAGCTTAGTGGGTGCTCCATCACTGGAGATTTTAAGAAGAGACTGGACAGTCACTTGTCTGAAATATTATAAGTTCTTTTGCTTGAGCAGGGGGCTGGACTAGAAGACCTCAAGGTCCCTTCTAGCTCTATTCTATTCTAGTGGCGAATACAGCTAGTCCATGATTTACAATGATTTCTTTAGCCACCATTCAAAGTTACAACAGCACTGAAAAAAGTGACTTATGACAATTTTTTACACCCGCCTCCCCACGTGATTTACATTCGGTTACTTGATGACTGACTCACATTTATGACTGTTGCAGTGTCCCGGTGGTCACATGGTCTCCTTTTGCAACCTCCTGATAAGAACAGTCAATGGGGGAAGCCAGATTCCCTTAGCAACCCTGTTACCCATTTAACAACTGCAGAAATTTATTTAACAAAAGCGGCAAGAGACGTCATAAAAATGGGCCAGATCTCACTCAGCAAATTTCTCACTTAGCAACCTAAATTTTGGGCTTGGTTGTGGTCATGTGCCAAGGACAACCTGTATAAAGGATATTCATTCTCTCGATCTGTGATTGGGGTGCATCTATCGGGAAGGCAAGGAGGTGAGGAAGATGGGAGAAATGGGAGAAAAAAGAACTTGGTAGTTTAATGGTCTTGAGATGATTGTCTCATAGAACATGCTAGACTGAGGGATGCCCCCCAATCCCTCAAGATCCAGAGGGCTGCCCCAATGTTGTTGCTCAAAAGAGACATAAAGTCCTGCTTCTTCACCCAGGCAAAGGAGACAATCCCTTGCTCTACCGCACTTGCCCTCTTATAGCTTATATCTCTATATATAAAAGCAAAATACCACTCACGCATCATCACAAAATCTCCAGAACTTGAAACTTGGCACGTATGTTCCTCTTGGTTTCCAGGTGCTCACTAAGAAAGGATTTTTCAAAATGGCCATCAGAGCATTAGGATTTCATTTATTATTGTTATTATGATTATGATTTTGATTATTATGATTATTATTAACATGCTCTGATGCTAAGGAGTTCTACTCCCCCTCCCCACCTAGAAAGAAATCTGTTCCAAATGCAAAACACTAGCAGAGGAGAGGAGTTTCAGTTTTAGTTTACAGTATCAAGAAGCTTTAAGTACAGAACAGTTGAGCTAAGCCACGCCCAGGCTCCTTGCTGTCTCCTTGCTCACACAGCAAATACTGTTTCACTTTCCAAACAGCCTTCAACTCTCACACACTGACAGGATGCTAGCCAGATGAATAATGTTGGATGCTAGTAGGCAGAGGCACAATTTTCCCTCTTATTTTTCTCCCCAAAAACTAGGCCATATAGTTTTATAGCAAAGCACAGGTATCGAGCTAGTAATATTTTAAGTTGTGTTGATTGTTATTACATTTTTTAATTGTTGTGAGCTGTCCAGAGTTGTTGGAAATCAGGCAGCATACAAGCTTAAATCTATTATTAGGGTTCACTGCAAAATCTGATAAATGTTTAGAGTGGATTTGACATTTTTATCCACCTATGGAGTCCTTCCCACCTGAATGTTGATGTTTGATGGTGTTAAAGGTATCGCCATAGGATATAACCTCCCCAAGCCACCTTGACTGATTGGGATTTTGTCAATCTTGATGGTGTTCAAGTGGGGCTCCAGATGTTTTGGGATTGCACCCAAGGTGCCTAATCACTATTAATATTACCTTTCCTTTCTTTTGCCAAGGTCATTCTACTTCTATGTGGAGATCTTTGTATTTTGTGATTCAGTTCTTTCGCTTTTATTCTGTGAAATCCATGTACTGGTGTGTCCACTATCCCAAACATTTTAGCCTTTCCTATTGACTGTTGTTAAATCTGAGGAGTTATGTGACAGTTGCCTGTCTGTTTGAATTCTTCAGCACAATTTCTTCTTCTTTTATATGCTTTTAACTGACGTAATCTAAAAGTTGACCTAGATAACAGCAGTTTTATATTTTTTATATTTAAATAAATAACGATCGAGAGACCTGATCCTAAAATATCTTGACATTTTTGCTACAGAAGTCCAAACTGATTATAACTTATAGACTAACTGAAAGAGTTGGGCAGAAGGTATCTTGCAAAATTGTTTTAAAGGATCTTTGCAAAATAATAGAGGATCCTTCATCTAGCATTATGATCTCTGGCTTACGGCGCTGATATATATGTCTATTTTCAGGGCGCTGCAATTCTTTGGTATTAGGATTGAATATTTATTTCATATTTAATCATTGCTAAACGCTAACATTATTTCTTAGTTAACATGTCAAAATTCATTCATAATCAGAATCCTGGAGAAAACGTATAAAAACATTTGGAAAATAGTTTAAGAAATAACAGAGAATGTTAACCTGCATGTGGTTTTGCAAAAGGCAAACTATACTGGATAGATGGATGGATGGATGGATGGATGGATGGATAGATGACAGATGAGAGAGAGAGAGATGATAGATACATAGATACATAACATAGATGCATAGATACATAGATAGATATTGATAGATATTGATTGATAGATATAGATAGACAGACAGCAATAGCACTTAAGACTTATATATAGCTTCACAGTGCTTTTACAGCCCTTTCTCACTGGTTTACAAAGTCAGCATTTTGCCCTCAACAATCTGGCTCCTCATTTTACCCACCTCGGAAGGATGAAAGGCTGAGTCAACCTGGAGCCAGTCAGGATTGAACTGCCGGCAGTGAATTAGTCTACAATACTGCATTCTAACCACTGTCCACCATGGATGGATGGATGGATGGAAGGAAGGAAGGAAGGAAGGAAGGAATAGCACTTAGACTTATACAGCACTTTACAGAACTTTCCCGCCAGTGGTGGGATTCAAATATTTTTACCACCAGTTTGGTGGGCGTGCTTTGTGCTCATGCACACTTTGCATGTGCACACGCACCAAACACGCACTTTGCGCAGGCGCAGAGGCGTTCTAATGCACCTCCTGCAAGCCTGCACACTCTCAGTCGCTTCAGCAGCTGCCCTGCGGTGCTATTCTGTGCCACGCAAAGCAGCTGTGCTTCAAATTCAGAGGATAAAGGTGAGTATGGGAGCCCAGGCAGGTGGGTGGGCCCAACAGCAGAGCAGCGGAGAGAAGTGATTCTGTCTCCACTGCTCATCGCCGCTACCGGCTTGGCAGAACCGGGCTGAACCAGTAGAATACCACCACAGTTTCCAGCCCTCTCTGAGCGGTTTACAGAGTCAGCCTCTTGTCTCCAACAATTTTGGGTCCTCATTTGACGCACCTTGGAAGGCTGAGTCAACCTTGAGCCTGGTGAGACCCAAAGTGCCAAATTGCAGGCAGCCAGTGATCAGCAGAAGCAGCTGAGAGGATGCTGGGTCTGTCCTGAAAAGGTTCAGATCTCACATCTGGGAGACCATAATCCATCTCATTTGCAATGCGGAGATCATCTTGAGTTCTCTTGCTACTTTCCAGGGTTGTTTGAGTAGAGGTAGCTTATGGAGAACTGTTTGTACAAGAGTGAATTTGGTGACCTAAAGGTTTGCTCCCTGTGGGCTTGTTACCTTGCGGGTAATGATAGAAAATAGGTTGGAAAATCTGCTATGGCTGTAAAAAAAAATCTTCATTTATATCATGTCTAAGTAATCTTGGTATGAAGGACGGAATATGGATTGTCCTCCACTTACGACCATGGTTGGGACCTGAATTTCTTGTCATAAGCCATTGCAGTCGGATTCAGTTTTGCAGCAGTGTTTCCTAAAATTCATTTTTAATTTTTTTTTCATTCAGTATTTTTTTTTCATTAAACAAATCATACGGTTTGTTCAATGGATTCAGTTTCCCCCATGGGTGCTTTTTGTTTTGCTGAAAATTGTAAAAAAAATGTTGCAGATTGTGACTGTGTTAACAGATAGCAGATAATCAGAGTTGGAAGGGACCTTGTAGGTCATCTAGTCCAACCCTCTGCCCAAGCAGGAGATCCTACACCATTTCTGACAAATGGCAGTCCAGTCTGTATTTGACAGCCTCCAGTGATGAAGCTCCCACAACTTCCGAAGGCAACTTCTGTTCCAATGGTTGATGGTCCTCACTGTCAGGAAATTCCTCCTTACTTCCAGGTAGAATCTCTCCTTGATCAATTTCCATCCATTATTCCTTGTCTGGCCTTCGGGTGCTTTGGAAAATAGCTTGACTCTCTCCTCTCTGTGGCAAGTCATTGTGGGATGCTGCAACTGGTGGTCAACGTGAGCGTCAATCACTCAAATTGTGATTATGTGATTGTGGGTGTGTGTGTATGTGTGTGTGTACGATGATGGTTAAGTTAAGACAGTACAGTATGAGCTGATAATGACCAAGACAGGTTGTAAGTTGGTTTCTCCAAGGCCCTTGTAACTTTGAGCTGTCGTTGAACAAAAGGTTGTTGGTTGAGGTGGCTAGGAACCTTGGGGAGTTGAAGGTCACAACCTTAGAGTTTCCAAAGGTTGAGACACCCCTGATATAGGATCTATGGAGCCAAGGTGGTGCAGTGGTTGGAGTGCAGTACTGCAGGCTACTGCTGCTGACTGCCAGCTGCCTGCAATTTGGCAGTTCGAATCTCACCAGGCTCAAGATTGACTCAGGCTTCCATCCCTCCGAGGTGGCTAAAAGGAGGTCCCAGATTGTTGGGGGCAAGAGGCTGACTCTGTAAACCTCTTAGAGGGGGCTGTAAAAAGCACTGTGAAGCAGTGTATAAATCTAAGTGCTATTGCTATGAAAATTCGCCATGGCCAACTCATCATGACCAAGGTGCCACAGCCAACTCATCATGGCCAACTCACTGCAGGACAAGAGTTACACTAATATCAAAGAAATGATGGAATAGAATCATTAAAGGATGCAAAAGGAGGGACAGAATAAAATATGAATGGCAAAAATTAAAATATTTTTAAATTTATTTTAAATAATTACATAGAATTATTATAGTCCCATGTCAAATTGGCTGCAAAGAGTTGGCCATGGTGAGTTGGCCATGATGAGTTGGCCATGGCAAGTTGTCCCATTCCCCCGATCATCATCGTCATCTTTTAATGATGCCAGTAATCCCTTCTGGGGTGGAGTCTGGGCAACTGAATGGAGCTGAGTGATTACTGCCCGGATGCCAGTATTTTTCAGTAACTATTTTTGCCCAGTATCTATAATGTATGAGTGAGTGGTGCAGTAGCCTAGAGGTGAAGTTTTCGCCTCACAATCAGGAGGCTGTGAGTTCTACCCTAGGTAGAGGCAGATAGTTCTCTCTCTGGGCACAATGACAATATATATGCTGAACAAAACTCCGCACTGGTGACAGGAAGGGCATCTGGCCAGTAAACTCTCTGCTAGCTCCCATTCCCCCTGATATAGCATATATAATGTTCATCTTTTGAGTAGAAAGGCCAGTTAAACCCAGTGAACCTAGTAGGGTAATGAAATCATTGCTTTTCACTTTCACCCAATGTATTTCTCGGGCTTGTTCTCGGATTTTAAAATAAAGATGTGGAGGAGAGGAACTTCTTGAGCAAAGACAGAATGTCCAAGCAAAAAACCATTCTGCAGACTTGGAGCTGCAGATGGAACTCAGTATCCAGAACAGAATCATAGCATTCATTTCAGGAAGGGATTAAAAACCTGGTATCTAGGAGTGAAATCAGGGTGGGACCGAATGAATGCCAGAGAGCGAAAGCATTTCCTGCTTTTCTTTTCTTTTCAGAGGGAGGGAGAGATTCTGTTTTTCCAGAGAGCTTCTGTTTTTCCTTTTATTTCTTCTAATAAAGCCATTCACTCTGGGAGCTTTATAATAAGGCTTACTTCATAGTACGCCAGGGTACCATTGTTAACCTGGTTGCAACTCTTCTTAAGCCACTCTTTTTTTAATTAATAGGACTTTTTCTGAATCAAACCTGAAGTAGTACTGCAGAGCCCCAGTTGACCATTTAACAGCCTGAATCTTCAAAAAAGAATTCTTCAGCTTGCAATCTTCATGTTAAAGCCAATCCATCAGATATTTGTTCAAGTTACAAAGTAGTGTCTCAGATGCAAAACTGGGCTTTTTTCTTTTTTGGACAATGTCCTGAAACCAGTCCACAAATAAAAGCTGAAATCTTTCCCACAAGGCTTGCTGATGCACCAGTGTTGTCCCTTTTTTTTAAATGGCTGACTTTATTGAGCTTCTCTCGGGAACTTGACAGCTCTCCCATGGAGAAGCTTACTGTGATGAACACTTTGTTTCGTGCCCTTCCAGATCCAACCTCAGAAAACCTTTCTCTGAGCAAACAGATTGTTTTAGAACGAGGTGGGTACTCCCTAGAATCTTCAAACTCTAGCTCTGATCATTACTGGCAATTAATTAATTGTCTTTTGGCTTGGACACAATGAGTTGTGAAGTTTGAAACATCTGGAGAAGACCAGGTTGTCTATTTCTATCTTAAGATAGTTGGCAGTGCCTTGCTGGAGAGAGATGTTCCCCAAAACAATCCAGCAAGGCAAGTATGAGACCTGGATTTTATTTGGATAAATCAGGACATAGCAATAGCACTTAGATTTATGTACTGCTTTACAGTGCTTTTACAGCCCCCTCTGAGTGGTTTACAGAGTCAGCCTATTGCCCCCAACAATCTGGGTCTTCATTTTACCCACCTCGGAAGGATGGAAGGCTGTGTCAACCTTGAACCGGTTAGGACCGAACTGCTGGCAATGGGCAGAGTCAGCTGCAATATTGCATTCTAACCACTGTGCACAATGGATGGATGGATGGATGGATGGAAGGAAGGAAGGAAGGAAGGAAGGAAGGAAGGAAGGAAGGAAGGAAGGACAATAGCACTTATTTATTTATTTAATTTATTTATTTTATTAATTGGTCTTATATGCCACCCTATCTCCCGAGGGACTCAGGGCGGCTCACATAAAAACACCCAATACAAAAGTTATATACTGCTTTATAGCCATCTCAAAGTGGTTTACAGAGTTAGCCTCTTGCCCACAACAATCAGGGTCCTCCTTTTACCCACCTTGGAAGGATGGAAGAGGCTGAGTCAACCTTGAGCCTGGTGAGATTCGAACTGCCAAATTGCAGGCAGCCGGCAGTCAGCAGAAGTAGCCTGCAGTACTGCACTCTCACCACTGCGCCACCATGGCTCATGTTGTTGTTCAGTCACTAAGTCGTGTCCAGCTCTTCATGGCCCTGTGATCACAGCAGACCAGGCCCCATGTCCTCCTCCACTGTCCCTCAGAGTTTGCCCAAACTCATGTTCATTGCATCAGTGACCCCATTTAATCATCTCACCCTTTGCTGTCCCCTTCTCCTTTCTCCTTCCATCTTTCCCAACATCGAGGTCTTCTCCAAGGAGTCCTCTCTTCTCATTAGGTGGCCAAAGTATTTGAGCTTCAACTCACTTCTGGACGTAGCACAGGGTTAAACTAGACAGTGCAAACTTCTGACTTGGAAACCTTTGGTGGGTGTTCTGGCAATGGAGATAAGCAAACCAGGGTGTTGCAGATTAATTCCCATAATCCTTTTACCATGGTCCATAATATCTTAGGTTTGTGAGATGTGATCCAAAACTGTTCATTGTAGACAGAAGCAAACAAACTGCATTTTGGAATCAGAGCCAGTGACCATGTGTGAATATTGTGATGTTCAAGTATGAGATGGCTGAATATATATAGACCTAGGATGTTCACTAGCAGTTTTCAGTCAAAGGTTAAAGGTGTTTGGGTTTTTTTTGGAATGTATGTTTTTTTGGTACATTTTCCTTTTAAAGAACATAAAAAATTCCATGTCTATCTGAATAGCGTGTTGTTTGGGCACAGTTAATTTTAAGTAAAGATACAACAATAACCAAAATCATGCTGGTAATCTTAATAAACATATCAATATTAATCACAACATAATAATTACTTTATCCATCTTGCAAATTTTTCAATACAAATTCTTATTATCTTCTTAAATTCTTAGTTTCCAACCTCTGTTTCTGTTAGTTAATAATAAGAATAAATCCCATGTTAAAAAAAATATTCTGTTTCTTCCTTTTCTTTTATTTTAAGTGTCGATCTAGCCATCTCAGCACATTCTAATGTTTTTTTTATTACACTTACATCTGTTGGGACCTCGTCATTTTTCCATGGTTGTGCAAACATAATTCTTGGGGCCGTTACTACATGCACAATTATGTATTCCCTTTATTATACTGTTCTGGTACTACCAAAGGTTGAAGTTTTGAGATTAATATGAGACGGTCCAACTCTCACAACCCTTGATGAATACAGGTAGTCTTCGACTTACAACAGTTCATTTAGTGACTGTTCAAACTTACAACGGTGCTGGAAAAAATATGTCATGCCTCTGTTGCAATCGGAGTGGAATCCAAGGGAGAGGAGGAACAGCCTATAGGGAGTGGAAGTGTGGCTCTGGAGGTTGTGGAGGAAGCTGCGGAAGGGCACAGGCCAGCTGGGCAGTCAGAGGAAGACCCAGGCCCATCCCCTCTGCATCCTAGGGCATGCAGGGAGGAGAGGATAAGGGAGAAACGTGAATGGTGTGGTCTACGGGTGTGGAAGGGGTCCTGATACCCTTCATGGGCTGCAGCTGTGAGGACTGTTTATAAGGACAAACTGTGCATGGGCTAGTGCTGGAAACAAAGCATGTTTTATTCTTGTCAGAGCTTATCTGCGTTTTGGCTTCCTCCCAACTGGGGTGGCTGCGTTATCTAGTACAAGTCTGCAATTAATCATCCTTCAGTGTGGTTTGTGTTGGGCTTTTTATTTCAAATTAACTTTACTTTGGGTGCAGACTGCATTTACTCCCTTTGTAAACTGTTTTCTTTAAGAGTTTGATTTCCAGCCGAGGATAATTGGACACTGGGGCCAAGTTGGAGGCATTAAAGGGACTTCATTCTATTTTTGTGACTTGGTTATTTTTGTGTCACGCCCCGAGTCATCACAAAAGGGGACTTACAACCGTTTTTTCATACTTACAACATTGCAGCATCCTTGCAGTCACATGATCAACATTTAAATGCTCGACAACTGACTTATAGTTAGGACGGTTGCAGTGTCTCCCTGGGGTCACATGATTCCCTTTTGGGATTTTCTGACAAGCCAAGCCAATGGGAAAATCTGATTCACTTAACAACCGGGTTACGAACTTATCAATTACTGGGGGGTTTTCACTGAACAACGGTGGCAAGGAAGGTGGTAAAATGGGGGCAGAACTCACTTCACGAATGTTTCACTTAGCAGCATATATTTTGGGCTCAGTTGTGGTCGTAACTCCAGGACTACCTGTATATACTACCTGCATAGGGAGCCCAAAATTTCCGTTGCCAAGTAAGACAACCATTGTTAAGTGAATCACCCCAGTTATTAAATTAGTAGTAACTTAATGATATGAATCTGGCTTCCCCCCCTTTGACTTTGCTTGTCAGAAGGTGGCAAAAAGGAATCACGTGACCCCAGGACACTGCAACCGTCATAAGTACATGCCAGCTGCCAAGCATCCGAATTTTGATGACCTGACCCTGGGGATGCTTCAACGGTTGTAAGTGTGAAAAATTGTCTTTTTTTCCCAGTGTTTACTGTAACTTCAAATGGTCACTAAACGAATGATCATAAATCGAAGACTATCTCTAACTATATTGCTTCTCTCTCTTATAGCCCAAGTGGGGAAAACATCCTTGATCATGGCTCTGGTGGGTGAGGAGTTCCCTGAAGAGGTGAGTGCAGGTTGCTGTTATTCTTATTCTGCCTTATTTTTCTTATTCTTAGTTTTATCTTTGTAGCATTAAAACTTTCCCATAGAGATATATAAGCAGGACAACCAAAAAGTCCACTATGACATACAAGCAAGGAAAGAAGAAACCTCAAGGGTCCTTCTTGCTGGATGGCAATGGCCTTGGATGTGTTTATTTATTTTTTTTATTTTAATTACATTTATATGCCGCCCTTCTCCGAAGACTCAGGGCGGCTTACAATTTTTGGAGCACAACCCAATGCGCTCAGCAATAGCCTTCATTCCATTGTATATGCCTGCTTATTACTAAGTGGCATTTTTACAAGGTCAGCTAATTGCCCCCAACAATCTTGGGTCCTCAGTTTACCTACCCCGAGAGGATGGAAGGCTGAGTCAACCTTGAGCCTGGTGGGATCCGAGCCTACAGTAATAGACAGCTGGATCTTAAGAGCAGGCATTTAACAGCCTGAGCCACCAAGGACTGTTGTGGTTAGCTGGCAGCAGATGCGGATGGCTGAGGAGAGGGAGGACTCAGATGAGGGGCCAGGACCATCAGGGAGTGGACTGCTGCCTTCAGAGATTGGGGGGGCTGGCAGCAGCAATGAGGAGGTTCCCGAGGAGCCTGTGCCAAGTGCGCATGCACGCAGGATTGCTCATAGGAAAGAGCAGCTGCAGCAGCATGGGTGACTCGGGAGTAAGGCTGCAAGGTAATGGCCTCTCCTTCAAGAAGATAAAAGCCAGCTGTGAAGCAAACGTTCTTTGCAGGAAGCAAAGACATTTTGAAACTCAGCCTTGTGGACATTACAGTATCTTAAGTTGGTGTTTGAAGACTCTGGTGTTGTGAAATATTTCTTATCTGTGATTCTTGGCAGTCTTGTACAGTTTTGGCGAGGCTTGTGCTTATCAAAGTTAATTAGTTTGCAGCAGCCTTTTAACCGGGGATTCGTAAGACTCATTAAAAGGTTTCTGTTCCCTTTGATTATTGTTTGTCTTATTGGAAAAGGGTTTGGGTCAGAACAGGATGGTGGTTTTTGCTTTGTCAACTGTTTTTAAATCTAGAGTCTATACCTGAGGGAAGACCCTGTTATGGCCAGATTCGGACAGTGAGGAGGTTGGGGAGGAACATGAGCCAGTCCTGGAGTCTGGGAAAGGCTCTTATGAGGGCTCTGCATCAGAGGCAGAGATGGGGCCAGGGCCGCCTGACAGTTATCAGCTGCCTTCGGAGTCGGAGATCAGTGGGGAAGAAGAACAACTGGAGCCTATTCCCAGTGTGCGCATGTGCAGAGCTGCCAGGAGAAGGGAACAGTTAAGGAACAAGGGACGACTCAGGAGTAAAAGCTCAGATGGACGGTGAATGGCCCCTCACAGAGGGAATAAAGAGGAGCAAAAGAGGAGTGGTGTTTGCAGGAGACAATTCGTTTATTTAATTAGGATGAAGATTCATTCGTGACTCCTTGCCAAGTATTTTTTGTACAGTGTTGCACTTGGAAGTTATCAGCCTGGCAGCTCTCCAAGCCTGATAAAGGTCTGTGGTTGTAAATCACCCTTGAAAGACTGTTTGCCAGGACTGTGCTGGATGTGAATGATAGGAATTCACATTAGCCTAATAAAAAGGGGCTTTGTCAGGAAAAGGAGTCTGCTTCGTGATTTTGTGAAGCCTAAGTCAGAACAGTACCCAGATAAATTCAGACAAGCCTTTATCATCTGAGTTATGCCAGCTTTAAACCCATTTTTCCCCCAGGTTCCACCTCGAGCCGAAGAGATCATCATTCCTGCAGACGTCACTCCTGAGAAAATCCCCACCCACATTGTGGACTATTCAGGTAGGTCACAGGTATAAATGGCAGGTGAATTTGTGGATAAGAAGCCAGGAGTATGCGCCAAGCCATGCCACCTGGAAGTAGACAAACATCCTGTTTGCTATGATACCTGTGAGTTGAAAGGTTGGGATGTTTTTTTTCCTTCCCCTCTGTATTCGCACAATCTTATATTCGTTTATTGATTTGTATCCTGCCTTTATTATTTTTTACAAATACCTCAAGGTGGCGAACATATCCACAACACGCCAACACTCTTCCCATTTTCCCCACAAGAACCACATTGTAAGGTCGATTGAGTTGAGAGAGAGTGACTGGCCCAAAGTCACCCAGCTGCCTTTCATAGCTCAGGACTTGAACTCACAGTCTCCTAGCGGTTGGCCTAAAGTCACCCAGCAATTTTCATGTCTAAGGTGGGACTAGAACTCACATTCTCCTGCTTTCTAGGTTGGTGCCTTAACCACTAGACCAAACTGGCTCTCTAGCATACTGTACCATACCTTAAAGCAGGGGTCTCCAACCTTGGCAACTTTAACACTTGTGGACTTCCAACTCCCAGAACTCTTTAACTCCACAACTCTTTAAAGTTGCCAAGATTGGAGACCCCTGCCTTAAAGTGAGCGTCTTGCAATAGTTCATTCCTTCTCTGAGCAATAGATGGGGCCAACCTGGTTCCATTATGGCCTTAAACATCCTATTTATGCTTCTCACTTTTCATATGTCTGAAAGAGTGCAGAGCCAAATAGCAAGAGTAATAGCACTAAGACTTATGTACTGCTTTCCAGCCTTTCTAAGCAGTTTACAGAGTCAGCCTCTTGCCCCCAACAGTCTGCGTCCTCATTTGACCCACCTCAGAAGGCTGGAAGGCTGAGTCAACCTTGAGCTTGGTGAGATTCGAACTGCCAAATTGCAGTCAGTCAGCAGAAGTAGCCTGCAGTACTGCGTTCTAACCACTACGCCACCGTGGCTCATTTTGTTTCTCCTTTCAGAAGCCGAACAGACGGAGGAAGAGCTCCAAGAAGAGATTTCCAAGGTGAGCCCAAGGTCTGGAGGGGTGGAGCGGGCCTGAAGGAGCTCCCCACCCCTTCCTCCCTTTGCCTTCCTGAACCTGGACACTCCCCAATCCCACCCAAAGCCTCATGGGAATTAACCTAATCCCTTTTATCTTTACTTCATTCATGCTTGTCAGTAGTAGGGCTATGAGAGTTTAACCTACCAGCTGAAGAGAGAACCAGGCAGGAGAAAACTTAGGGGAGGAGCAGGCCAGAAGTTCTCACCTCCTTTTTTTTAATTACATTTATATGCCGCCCTTCTCCAAAGACTCAGGGCGGCTTACAATTTTTGGGATACAACCCAAACAGGGTTGCAGACAGCATGGATCACTTAGCCTTCAGCAAGGTTGCCATATATACAGTTGTGTTGCTGTGGGAAGCCCCAAGCAATGTCATAAGGCACAATGAACATTCTGTTGCAAAGAGGGACATAGCTCCCTACCTAGGGAGAAAAAGAAAGAGGGACTCAGCCTTTTTTTTTTTAATTCATATTTATATGCGGCCCTTCTCCGGAGACTCAGGGCGGCTTACAATTTTTGGGATACAACCCAGTGTGCTCAGCAATAGCCTTCATTCCATTGTATATGCCTGCTTATTACTAAGTGGCATTTTTACAAAGTCAGCTTATTGCCCCCAACAATCTTGGGTCCTCAATTTACCTACCCCGAGAGGATGGAAGGCTGAGTCAACCTTGAGCCTGGTGGGATTCGAGCCTGCAGTAATTGCAGGCAGCTGGAACTTAAGTGCTAGGCATTTAACAGCCTGCACCACCAAGGCTCTTTTAAAAGGCAGGAGAAGAAGCAAAGGATAGAAACTAATCCAGGAGAAAAGCAATGAAATTTCCTGACAGTGAAAACAATTAAACCAGTGGAACGACTTGCCTACAGAAGTTGTAGGGGCTTCATCACTGGAGGTTTTTAAGAAGAGATTGGACAACCAATTTGTCTGAAATGGTACAGGATCTCCTGCTTGAGTTGGGGGTGGGGGGTTGGAGTAGAAGACATCCAAGGTCCCTTCTAACGCTGTTATTCTGAGAACCAGCATATTAGGGAGTAAGATCTCAGTTTAAGCCCCATGAGATGGACCAGGCCAAGAATTCAACTCCAGAGGAAGGCTCAAACTAGCCTTTAGTGAGATGGGCAACGTAACAAGATCTTGCAAGTGTGATTGTTCTGTGCCCCTTTTCCTTCTTGCATTCCATAGGAATCAGGGAGGAAATTGCTCAAGCATCTTCCAGGTGTTATCTCACAGTTCTGGATATTTCTTTCAAGGTCATCTTTCTTTCTACACTCTGCAGAACTATCTCTTTGCCATGCTGGTGTTCATAAATGGAGGGCATAGTTCAAATGTGCCAACTCACGAGAGCATTGGCATCAGACTATATAGTTGGCTCTTGTCGGTGGTGCGAAACCCAGCACTGGGATGCGAGTTCTTTGCAACAAAAAATAATGCAGAGAACAGCTTTGAGATGGAGATTTCCATGTGTTTGTTAGAGCTCTCTCCCACTTTTCTCCCTTGCAGGCCAACGTGGTGTGCATGGTCTATGATGTCACAGAGGAGGCCACCATTGACAAGGTAACACCAGTGGGCCTCTTAGGTGCCCATCTGCAAGTCCACGATTTTACTGCTTCTCCCTGCTTTGACTTTCCTACGCAAGGCCCTCTGAATGTTCATGTTGTGGCCTGTCGGCCACCAGCCCCTCCAGCAGCTGAATCAGAGGAGAAGGAGGAGGTGTGGGAGTCAGGGTCAACATCAAGGCAACCTGGGAGCTCCCAGGGAGAAGAGGGAATGGAGCTGGCAGAGAGAGAGAGAGAGAGACAGAGGCGGAGCCTGGGCTGTCCGTCAGCCCTCAAATAGAGAGTCAAAATCTCCCAGGTCTGGAGGTGGCTGATGAAGAAGAGGAGGAACAGCTGGGTCCAGTGCCTGGTGCGCAGAAGTCAGAGGAGAGGAGAGCAGTGGAAATCTATGGGCTGGTCCTTGGGACAGAAGAGCCACTGCTGCTAGCGAAGCCCCACCCTAGCTCTGGGGATAAAAGGCAGGGGGCGGAGATGAATAGATGTGGCAGACAACTATTCCTCTTCCGGCCAGCCAGCCTTGTTAGCCTGCAGTGAGAGAGAAACTTTTTGCCGGGGCTGCTGGCGCTCCTAATTAAAGGAATCTTCGAATTCACTTCTGAGGGTTTATCATGTTTAAGGAGCTGAGCCCAAACAGTTCATGAGTTCTTCTGTGATGACCCAGAGTATAACACAAACGTAACAAAATCCAAAACATAAATAAATGTCCTTTAATGCCTCCAACTTGTCCCCACCGTTCAATAATTCTCAGTTGGAGATAAAACGTACTCAAAAATAGGCTTCAAAACAAAGCAATACAGTCCAAACTTAATGAGCAGATAAAGGTGAAATAAAACACTAAAACAAACTACAATAATGAAATTTCCACAGCGGAACAGGAGAAGTGTTTATCAAATTCAAGGAGACAAGGCACAGTCTGTTAGAAGGACGCCAACCAGGATAACCTCAAACCAAAATAAAACACACTTTGTCTCCAGTGTTTGCCAGAATGCGGGTCCAAACTGCGTGATATCCCGCTGTCTGGATGCGGTACAGATCTGGATGGACGGGAACATGCTTTGGCTCAATCCGGCCAAGACGGAGTGCTTGTGCATACCGACATCTCGGTCCAGTCAAGTGATTCCACCTTTGGTCAAGGGGGGAGAGGTGTTGCCCTCCCATGGACAGGGCACGGAACCTGGGGGTTCTCCTGGACTCGCGGCTCAGGTTGGAGGGACAGGTGGGAGCCGTGGCCAGGGGGGCCTTTGCCCAGGTCCAGCTGGTTTGCTAGTTACGCCCATATCTGGACCGAGATGCCCTGCACACGGTCACTCATGCACTTGTTACCTCTCGACTCGACTACTGCAATGCTCTCTATTTAGGACTGCCCTTGCATACCATCCGGAGGCTTCAGCTGGTGCAGAATGCAGCCGCGCGGGTTGTGATGGGATTTTCCCTGTACTCCCATGTTACACCCCTCCTGTGTGACCTGCATTGGTTACTGGTTGCCCTCTGGGTGAGGTTCAAGGTTTTGGTGTTGATATACAAAGTCCTTCAAGGCATGGGTCCGGGATATCTATGGGAGCACCTCCTGCCGGCATTGAGCGCCACCCGCCCTGTGTGAGCACACAGGCAAGGGCTCCTCGGGGTGCCGTCCGCGACCCAGTGTTGTTCGGCAGCGCCCTGGGGAAGGGCCTATTCTGTGGTGGCGCCCGCCCTATGGAATCAATTACCCCTGGGACTCCGTCTGGCCCCTGACCTTCACACCTTCCACCACAATCTGAAAACCTGGCTCTTTGAACAGGCCGGGCTGTGCTGACCTCTTGGGGGGTTGGTTTTAAATTTAATTCAGGAATTTTATATGGTTTTTAGATTAATTGGCTTGTAGTATTTAATATTGTTTTAGGTAATTAACTTATTGTCTGTTTTTAGTTGTGAGCCACCCCGAGTCCTTTCAGAGAGGGGTCGGCATACAAGTCAATCAATCAATCAAATCAATCAAACTCTTATGCAGTTCTTACACCTGCAGCCCATGAAGAGGATCAAGGCCCTCTCCTCCCAAGTAGACCACGTCTCTCCCTTATCCTCTCCTCCCTGCATGCCCTAGGATGGAGAGAGGATGGGCCTGGGTCCTCCTCTGACTGCTCAGCCGGCCTCTGTCCCTCCTTAGCCTCCTCCACAACCTCTGGAGCCACACTTCCACTCCCTATCGGCTGTTCCTCCTCTCCCTCAGAGTCAGTCTCCACCAGGGGCATGACATCTTCTCTGTATCTCATGATGTTTCTTTGAAGGGCATCTGCTGCATTGGATGAGTGTGGATCTCGACTGGAGCTGGGGGGGAAGACTTGACTTGGGTGTCTTCTCAAGGGCTTATTTCTTAAAAATTGTGGAATGAGTTAGGGGTGCAGAGATTCTCCCACCCACTTGTTTTTCCCTTCCTTGTTTCCCCAGATTCGGACAAAATGGATTCCAATGGTGAACGGTGGCATTGAGAGATGTGCCAGGTATCTAGTGTCCTACAGGGTGGGTTGGGGTGTTTTGGCTCTCATGGGTCTCTGTTAATAACTCCCTTTGGGGGGGGCAGCACAGTGGTGCAGTGGCTTAAGAATGCTGGATCTGCCATCCAGAGATGGTTGGCATTCCGGCGGTTCGAGCCTATGGCACCACATGATGGAGTGAGCTCCTGTCGTTTGCCCCTAGCTCCTGCCCTCCTAGCAGTTTGAAAGCACGTAAACATGCAAACAGATGAATAGGTACCACCCTGGTGGGAAAAACTGCCAGCATTCTATGTGGAAGCTTCTGCTCCCTATATGTGAGGCTAGGCTTGGTGGGAGAAAGCAGGGATGACCAGGCTGTTCTGACCCAGGCTTTGTAAACCGTAATCACGCACAACCTTATTTTAAAAACAAGACTTAATTTATTGCAACGCTGGGATTCTCAGCCGGATTTAATCTCAAACAGTCCCCCAAGATAAGCACATACCTTTCAGTTCTGTGAAGTGCTGCCAATAACAGAAGTATCAAATGAACTAGAAAAGAAACCAACCAAAGTACAAGAAAAACCAACCAGAGTACAAAGAGCTTCAAGAATGAATCTGAACCAAACAAACAACTTTGCTTCCTGCAAAGGTTTCATCATCTTGGCCTGACTTTTATCCCTTATGGGAGAAGCAATCACCTCCCAGCCTTACTCCCGAGTCACCCCTTTTGTTTCAGCTGCTGTCGCCTTCTAGCAGCTCTGTGTACATGTGTGCTGCTAACGGGCTCCCATTGTTCCTCTGCCTCGCTGCTACCAGACTCCGAGGCTCTGGATTCAGCACATAACTGCCAGATAATCCTGGCTCCATCTCTGCATCAGACGCAGGATTCTCATTTGAATCCTCTCCAGACTCCCGGACTGGTCCCCGTTCTTCCCCACTGTCCGATTCTGCTGCTGGCTAACCACAACACAGGCAATCCCCAAATGTTGCTAGCCAGCTGGTGCAAAGCTAGTTCACCCTCTGTGGTGTACTCCGGGTAGCCCACATGTGTGAACAAAATGAACTAGCAATCTTAGACTGCCCAAACTACAGGTAGTTCTCGACTTACCGACTACAATTGATCCCAAAATTTCTGTTGCTAAGTGAGACAGTTATGTGATTTCCCCCATTTTACCACCTTTTTTGCCACCGTTGCTAAGTGAATCACTGCAGTTATTAAGTGAATCTGGCTTCTCCATTGTCTTCGCTCATCAGAAGGTTGCAAAAGATGACCCAGGAACCCTTCGACCATCATAAATAGGAGCCAGTTGCCAAGCCTGCAAATTTTGATCACGTGACCGGGGGGGGCGAGGGGTCCTGCAACAGCCGTAACACTGAAAAATGCTCATAAGTCACCTTTTTCAATGCTGTTGTAACTTTGAAGGGTCACTAAAGGAGTGGCTGTAAGTCAAGGATTTAGAGTACTGTGTGGTTAAAAAGCATTGTAGAGCTCCCTGTCTCTATGCCGTATGCTAAATGTTAGATTTTTGCAGCAGAAATGCAAATCCAGAAAGCACACACAGATGACTGATTCAGCAGGATTAATTAACTTCTTTATATACATAATAACACATAAAGTAAAGTTTACAATATCAGTAGTAGATTCTTCCAACGTGGTAAAGGTTACAAGCAAATCACAAGCAGCAGCTTCAGAGTTCAGAGCAGATTAGTTTCAGCTGAGAGCACAGAGTGAAGCCACGCCCAGACAATTTCCAATCTCAGCCCCTCCCCCCTGCCCCTAATTGGCTGGCCTTGTTACACATGTCTCTGCCAGTTCATGAATATTCTGACATTAAAATCAAAATAGATCCTTTCTCCTCCTGCCATCCCACCCCCTTTTCTGGTCCTTTAACTACAGCCTCTCTCACCTCCTTGATAAGTCTCTCCAAAATGTTTCTTCTCTTCAAGGATTCCCATCATTCTGGTGGGAAACAAGTCTGACCTGCACACCGGCAGCTCCATGGAAACCATCCTGCCCATCATGAACCAGTTCTCGGAGATTGAGACCTGCGTGGAGGTGAGGAACTGTCCGGAGGTTGGCAGGGAAATAGAACATACCTTTGATTGGGGTGAAGGAAAACTCCTATACAACAGGGATCCCCAACCCCTGGGCAGGGAGTCAGCAACCCACAGCTCCGGAGCCACATGTGGCTCTTTCATTCCTCTGCTGCGGCTCCCTGTCGCCGGTCGGTGCCACAATTTTGAGAGGAGCTTCCGGTTGAGGTGGAGGGTGAAGAAGCACAGCGTGCTAGGAGGAGACTCTATGAACCAGACTTCGGGTCGACTCCAGAATTGAACAGGGGGGTGGGCTTCCAGTTAGGAACTTTGTGGCTCTTTGAGTGTTTAAGGCGGAATAGGAGAACTTGTCACAGCCCAATTGCTTCAGCCAACTCTGCCATGGCCAACTTGCCTTGGGGGCAGCTCGCTGTAGGTCAATGTAGCAATTTTATTTAATTATTCACCCTGCCAACAAAAGTGCATACAGTTCAAGGCTATGGTTTTTCCCAGTTGCAATGTATGGCTGTGAAAGTGGGACCATAAGGAAGGCTGAGCACCAAAGAATGGAGGCCTTTGAACTCTGGTGCTGGAGAAGACTCCTGCGAGTCCCTTGGACGGCAAAGCGGTCAGTCCCAGAGGAGATCAAACCTGACTGTTCTTTAGAAGGCCAGATCCTGAAGATGAAACTCAAAGACTTTGGCCACCTAATGAGAAGGAAGGACTCACTGGAGAAGAACTGAATGCTGGGAATGATTGAGGGCAAAAGAAGAAGGGGATGACAGAGAAGGAGGGGGCTGGATGGAGTCCCTGAAGCAGTCAGCGTGAGCTTAAATGGACTCCAGAAGATGGTAGAGGACAGGAAGGCCTGGAGGAACATTGTCCATTGCGTCACGATGGGTCGGACACGACTTCACGACTAACAACAACAAATTTATTTAAAAGAAATACAAATTGTTTTAATTTTTGCCATTCACACTTCATTCCGTCCCTCCTTTTGCATCCTTTCTGTAATGATTTTATTCCACCATTTCTTTGCTATTAGTGTAACCCTTGTGCCATGCCAAATTGTCCTGTGGCAAGTTGACTGTGGTGAGTTGGCGACGGTGAGTTGGCCGTGGCAAATTGTCACAGACCCCACTGCCGGAACTGGGCCGTGGAAGTGGCGGTGGGAGCGTGGGCATGTTGCGCTTCCATTTGTGTGAGTGGCAGGCATGCGTGCCCACCGCTTCTGCAAATGGAGCTGCGTGGAACCATCCCTTCTCCCCCACCCCACTGGGCCAGAAAGTTTGAGGAGATCTACTTCACAAGAGTTGAAGTAGAAGTTCTTCCACTGATTGAGAGGCAGCACATATTTTGCATCCAGAAGATCCCAAATTTAGACCACCAACTTCTTAGCTTTTTCTCCTTCCTGATGACACCACATCAAAAAAAAATCAGTGAGCATTGGAAGAAAAGAGGCTTCGCTTTTAGTCTTGTAATTTGTGCCTGTTTTCATAACCATCCTCAGAATGAGAACTTTGAGTGGCGTTTCAGTATGTCTGTTTTATGTACTTGATGAGCACTTCCTGGCCTCTCAATCAGCTTCTCTCTGCCTCTTTCTACACCAGTGTTCAGCAAAGAACCTGAAAAACATTTCGGAGCTCTTCTACTATGCCCAGAAAGCTGTTCTTCACCCAACTGCCCCTCTCTATGACCCAGAGGAAAAACAGGTAAACATCTGCATGATAATGTTGCAATTACAGTAGAGCAGGCAGGTCTGGAATCCCTTAGACCAGTGGTCGCCAAGCGGTGGGCCGGGGACCACTGGTGGTCCGTGAGAAAATTTTGGTGGTCCTCAGAGAAATGTCCCCTCCAAAGCACCCCCCCCCAAAGCAATTAATCCAAGCTGCACAGGAACACTCATCAAGAGCCTTGGTGGTGCAGGCTGTTAAACACCTAGCACTTAGCTCCAGCTGCCTGCAATTAGTACAGGCTCGAATCCCACCAGGCTCAAGGTTGACTCAGCCTTCCATCCCCCCGGGGTAGGAAAATTGAGGACCCAAGATTGTTGGGGGCAATAAGCTGACTTTGTAAAAATGCCACTTAGTAATAAGCAGGCATATACAATGGAATGAAGGCTATTGCTGAGTGCATTGGGTTGTGCTCCAAAGATTGTAAGCCACCCTGAGTCTCCAGAGAAGGGCGGCATATAAATGCGAATTTAAAAAAAACAAAAACACAAGGCTGCACCGCCCATATGGCCCGCCCACCTGCTGGCCCCCACCCTTTGGCCGAGCACAAGCTTCACTTGAGTAGAGCCACGTGAGCTGGAACTGGAAGGTAAGACCAATGGCAGGGGAGGGAAATCCACCCCAGGGTGGCTTGCTGACGGTGGGAAAGTCGGTCCCATATTCCAGAGCTGCAGGAGTCACAGGACTGGCCCTTTGGTCATCCCAGAGCAGCTCCTCCAGTCCATGGCAGGCCGGTGCACCCAGGTGGAGGAGCAGCTGCTCCAGGATGACCAAAAGGCCAGTCCTGTGACTACTGCAGCTCTGGAATATGGAACCGACTTTCCCACCAATGTCAGCAAGCCACCGTCAGTCAAAATTCATATTAGTGGTCCGTGGGATTTAAAATTATGCGTTTGGTGGTCCCTGAGGCCCAAAAGGTTGGTGACCCCTGTCTTAGACAAGCTTATGTGAACTTCTGGTAAGTGGATTTCATTAAAGAAAACTGAAAATGAGTGTATCAGCATCCACTCTATATTCCTTCTCTTTAAAATCACACCTCTGTGTTTTTGCTTCTGTCCTTCCAGTTAAGGCCAGCATGTGCCCAAGCGCTAACTCGCATTTTTACCATGTCTGATCAGGACAACAACCAGATCCTAAGTGATGATGAACTCAATTATTTCCAGGTAGTACCGGGTTGTTGTCAATGGGGGTTGTTGGTGGTGGAAGAAGCTAGAAATCTTTGTGTGTTCTCAGAACGTCTGTTGGCACCAAATCTGATCCCCTGACTGGATAGGTTGAGATTTGTAACATCAAGATAGCTTCAGGTCCTTATACTTTCTTTTTTTTTAAATAGATTTTCTATTAAATACATTTCTTAGTGCTTAATAAACATCGTGTTGTCTGGGTATTTAATTTGCTTAACAGTTCAAATTTACATTCTTAAATCTCTACCCCTTTTTTCCAACCATTGTAAAATATATTCCATATTTGATAATATTCTACATCTTCTTTCTGTTTAATTTTCAATGTCAATCTATCCGTTTCTGCACAATCTAGTCCCATGATGGCGAACCTATGGCACACGTGCCACAAGTGGCACACAGAGCCATTTGTGCTGGCATGCGAGCCGCAGGCAAACTTACCTCACTGCGCATGCGTGCACCTCCCAGCTGATTTTTCAGCTGGCTCATCCTCCCAGAGGCTTGGAAAAAGTATTACTTCCTGTAATACCAGAAGTGACAAAATGGGCCTATAATTCATCCTGAAAAGCCTTGCAGAGGCTTTTTCCAAGCCTCGGGGAGGCTGAAAAAGGCCACCAACCAGCTGAAAAATCAGCTGGGAGGCACAGTGCAGATAAGGGGGTGGGGGTGGGGATTGTGCATGCATGCACAGGGCGTGGGGATGTGGGCGCGCATTGCATTCTGGGTGCTGGCATGTGAGTGTGTGTGCTCTGGCGCGCGCACAATTTTTGGCACAGGAGCCCAAAAAGGTTAGCCACCACTGATCTAGTCTCTTCCTGATTTATCTCTTCATCTTCAATAGGCATAGTCCTTTAAGGGCAGATAGTCCTCGACTTATGACCACAATTGAGCCCAAACTTTCTGTTGCTAAGAAAGAACATTTGTTTAAACGAGTTTTGCCCCATATTACGACCTTTCTTGTCACCACCGTTAAGTGAATCCCTGCGATTGTTAAATTAGCAACCCGGTTGTTAAGTGGATCTGGCTCCCCTATTGACTTTGCTCATCAGAAGGTCACAAAAATTGTGACTCCAGGACACAGCAATGGTCATAAGTCTGAACCAGTTGCCAAGCATCTGATCATGGGGATGCCACCATAGTCGTAAGTGTGAACAACAGTCGTAAGTTGTAGCTTCCAACAGTTACTAGATGACCTGTTTTAAATTGAGGATTACTTGTATTCCAGACCTGAAAGCAATTTCCAGATGTCTCTTTGATTCCTCAGTCATTGACTTCTGAGAGAATTTGGAAGATACCAAGCTGAATATGGAATGTCCCAGCTAAGCTGTTAGCCTTCTCTCTGAGTCAATGTGATGCTTCTATTTGCTCTTTATGGTTAGATAGACCTGTCCCTATTTTGTGACTGACCTCCTTGTTCAGAGTATTGCAGCGTAAATTCAAGCGCCAGAAAAGTAAACACAGATGGCTGAGGCTTCGTTTAACTTCTTTATAAACATATAAAGTAAATTTTACAATACCAGTTGTACATTTCTCCATCATGGAGCAAACTCAAACAGAAGCAGACATCTTACAGGTTCAGAGCAGAGCTCTAGTTTTCAGCAAGCAAGTTAGTTTCTCTTTCGCTTCAGCCTTCAATTCAGCTCTCCTTGGCTGACCTTGCTCCTAAGCTCTGTTCCACTTCATGAATATACTCTAATACTCCTTGCTTTTCCTGGGAAGTAGAAGTCCTGCTTTGGAAACCCATTGGCTCCTCAGGCTCTGGAAGACGTAAAAATGGTGGTGTGGAAGAACACAACAGATGGTGTCCAGGACAATGGCCTTACGCTCAACGGTAAGCACAAGCAATCCAGTCCTCTTTAAGTAGGTGGCCCTGGAAATGATATTGACAAAAAGATGTGACTATAGAAATAGAGTGCAGAGAAGAGCAACAAAGATGATGAGGGGGCTGGAGGATAAAACATATGAGGAACAATGGCAGGAATTGGGTATGTCTGGTTTAATGAAAAGGAAGAGTAAGGATGAGAGGATAGCAGTGTTCCAAATATTCCAATATTTGGGGGGCTTCCACAAAGCAGAGAGGGTCAAGCTATTCTCCAAAGCACCTCAAGGCAGGACAAAAAGCAAAGGATGGAAACTAATCAAGGTGAGAAGCAACCTAGAACTAAGCAGAAGTATCCCGACAGTGAAAAACAATTATTTAGTGGAACAGCTTGCTTCCAGATGTTGTGGGTGCTCCAGGTTTTGAAGAAGAGATTGGGCAACCATTTGTCTGACATGGTATAGGACCATGATGGCAAACCTATCGCACACGTGCCACAGGTGGCACGCAGAGCCAATTATGCCAGCACGCGAGCTGCAGGCAAACTTACTGCGCATGTGTGCACCTCACAACTGATTTTTTTGCCTGTTTGAGGCCTTTTTCGGCCTTCCAGAGGCTTGAGGAAGGCTTCTGCAGGCCAAAAAATAGGCCCGTTTCATCACTTCCTGTATTTCCGGAAATGCTGGAAGTGACAAAATGGGCCCATTTTTGGGCCTGCAAAGGCTGCAAAAATTTTCCTCAAACCTCTGGGCCGAAAATCCTCTGGGAGGCACAGTGCAGGTAAGGGGGCGGCGGCAGGGGGGTTTGCGCATGCATGCGCAGGGGACGGGTGGGCGCACACATTGCCTTCTGGGTGCTGGCACGTGAGCGCACACAATTTTTGGCACAGGAGCCCAAAAAGGTTAGCCACCACTGGTATAAGTCCCTTCCATCTCTATTATTCTGCTCTGCTCTCTTCTGTTGAGGTTGAGAAGACTCAAATCTGTCCTTATGGGGTAGCTTTGCTGTAGTTGCCTCTTCTGAACAATACTCTTGTACCTTCCCCCATTGTCTCCCGCCAGGCTTCCTTTTCCTCAATGCCCTCTTCATCCAGAGAGGGCGTCACGAGACCACATGGACCATCCTCCGCCGCTTTGGCTATGATGATGCCCTGGAACTGACCGATGACTATCTCTGCCCAGTGTGAGTAAGCCTGAACCCTCCTCCTCTTAGGTTCCTGTAGAAGAGAGGCAAGGCAGGAAGAACTGGGGTGGTGCAGTGGTTAGAGTGTAGTACTGCAGGCTACTTCTGCTGACTGCTGGCTGACCGCAATTTGTCACTTCAAATCCCACCAGCCTTCCGTCCTTCCAAGGTGGGTAAAATGAGGACCCTGTTGCCCCCAACAAGCTGACTCTGTAAACCATTTCGAGAGGGCTGTAAAGCACCGTGAAGCGGTATATAAGTCTAAGGGCTATTGTTAATTCCATTTTTTCTTCTTCCCTCTTGCTATTATTGCTATTTTGCACTTGCTATTATTGAATGAGCCACAGTGATGCAGTGGTTAGAGTGCAGTATTGCAGGCTACTTCTGCTGACTGCCAGCTGACTGCAATTTGTCAGCTGAAATCCCACCAGGCTCAAGGTTGACTCATCCTTCCCTCCTTCCAAGGTGGGTAAAATGAGGAGCCAGATTGTTGGGGGCAACAGGCTGACTCTGTAAAATCACTTAGAGAAGGCTGGAAAGCACTGGAAAGCAGTATATAAATCTAAGTTATTGCTATTGCTCTTCCTTTTCTCCTCCTTTCCATCCATCCATGATGTGCAGTGGCTAGAATGCAGTATTGCAGGATGACTCGGCTCAATGCCAGGAGTTTGATCCTGATTGGCTCAAGGTGGACTCAGCCTTCCCTCCTTCCGAGGTGGGCAAAATGAGGACCCAAATTGTTGGGGATGATAGGCTGACTCTGTAAAACTGCTTAGAGGGGGCTGGAAAGCATTATAAAGCAGTATATAAGGCTTAAGTGCTATTGCTAGTCTTTGACTTAACAATAGCTCATTTAGTGACTGTTCAAAGTTACAACGGCACTGAAAAAAGGGACTGATGACCGTTTTTCACAGTTACAACCTTTGCAGTATCCCCATGGTGTTGTGATCAAAATTCAGATGCTTGGCAACTGCTTGAAATTTATGACCGTTGCTGTTGCCCGGGATCGTCTGATCCCCTTTTGCAACCTTCAGACAAGCAAAATCTAATTTTAACAAGTGCAGTGATTCATTTTAGCGATGGGGGCAAGAAAGGTCATAAAATGGGGCAAAACTCCCCTGACAAAGGTCTCACTTAACCACAGAAATGTTGGGCTCAGTTTTGTGTCTGAATTTTGATCACACAATCACAGGGAATGCTGCAATGGTGTGAAAAACGGTTCTAAGTCACATATTTTTCAGTGCCATCGTAACTTAGAATGGTCACTAAATGAACTGTTGTAAGTCAAGGACTAGCAATGGCTCTTAGATTTATATACTACTTTAAGGTGCTTTCCAGCCCTCTCTTAAGCAGTTTACAGAATCAGCCTCTTGCCCCCAGCAATCTGGGTTCTCACTTTACCCACCTTGGAAGGATGGAAGGCTGAGTCAACCTTGAGCCGGTTAGGATCAAACTCCTGGCAGTGGGCAGATTGAGTGTGCTATGCTGCATTCTACCCACTGCGCACCATGGATGGATGGATGGATGGATGGATGGATGGATGGAAGGAAGGAAGATAGCAATAGCACTTAGACTTATATACCACTTTATAGTGATTTCTGGCCCTCTCTAAGCGGTTTAAATTAGAGTCAGCCTCTTGCCCCAACAATCTGGGTCCTCATTTTACCCACCTTGGAAGGAGGTAAGGCTGCGTCAACCTTGAACTTTGAACGGTCACTAAAGGAACTGCTGTAAGTCAAGGACTACCTGTATTGCGTTGCAATAAGTTTGTCAGCCTTGGAAGCCATATTTTACTTAGAAGCTTTGAGGCTGCCACATTTGAGTGCCTTGGAATTTGGGAGGGGGGTGTTTCACAGAGAGGTAGAAGATTAGACTCAACAACATTCTTTCTCAGAGAGTCAAGGACATGTTGCCCTGCACCTGGAGAGGAGTGTCTGGAGGAAGGTCTCCAGCTGGGACGATGGTTGATTGGGCCATGTGATGGATGTCAGGATTCCGGCAGTTACTCCCATTTAAATCACGAGTCTCTAGCCAAACTCCAAAAGGATTTATTGGGAGTTAACATGTCTGGCACTGCCTGGGTGTAGCCGACTCTGAGACACATCATTCATTGTCACCCTTGACCCTGGTTTTCCCCCACCCCCTGGGTGTATCGTAATTCATATTCTCCAATGGGACACATCCATAGCCAAGAGTGATCAATCATGCTCTCCAGTTAGAATTTTGCGCGGCGGAAACTTCGGTCACCTAGAAACTATCTTTGAAAACCTATTTATGGAATGCAAGCTGTCCACTGCTTCCTCCCTTTCTGCTGGCAACTCTAAAAAGACCACAGAACTATTTTATGAGTTGACAATGGACTGGTGGGTGCAGGGGATGAGCTTTTGATTTTTCAACTCGGAAGGGAAAACCCTGAACTCTCAGATTCGGGTTTTCCCAGATGTGCCAGTATGGCTTCTCTAATAAATTCTTATTTGGATGAACTTTGTTTCTGAGTGCTGAATGGGAATCAGGAATTTCTTTGGAATGCTGGCATTGTTTTTGATGTCTCGGATGGTTAATGGTTTGTAGTAGTTGGAAAATTCATCAGACTCCAGATCCTACCTCAAATTCTGCTCTGGTCTCCTTCAGGATCCGGGTACCCCAGGACTGTTCCACAGAGCTCAACCACTTTGGGTACCAATTCCTGCAACGGATGTTTGAGAAACATGACAAGGTAAGCGGCAAAGAGGCAGAAACACAACGTCTTCATTGTGGGACGTGCACTTGTCCCCCCATAGAAGCCTGCATCAGGGTTGATCCCATATCTTGTCAGTCTGGCAAAGCATTGATAGTGATGCCAGGAAAGGTCTTTGTGGCCAGTATCTAAGTTCAAATTATGAGAGATACGGAAATAAGGATTTTTGAAAGAGTGGGAAGAGAAGAGAGGCAGTAGAAGAAATGTGCATGTCAATCTGAAAGTTCATTTTGTTGAGAGGGGAAACAGAAGCGGCGCCATCAGTTTGACAGGAAAAAGGGAAGCAAAGCTGTCATGTTCCTTTGCCTACAGCATTAAGCTTTAGGACTGCCCTTGCATACCATCCGGAGACTGCAACTGGGGCAGAATGCGGCTGCGCAGGTGGTGATGGGGATTTCCTGATTCTCCCATGTTACACCCCTCCTGCGCGACCTGCATTGGTTGCCGATTGCCCTCCGGGTAAGATTCAAGGTTTTAGGATTAACATTCAGAGTCCTACAAGGCATGGGTCTGGGATATCTACAGGAGCGTCTCCTGCCGATATCGAGTACCAACCGCCCTGTACGAGCGCACAGACAGGGGCTTCTCGGGGTGCCATTGGCAAGTCAATGCCGGTTAGTGGCGCCCCAGGGATGGGCCTACTCTGTGGCAGTTCCTGCCCTGTGGAATCAACTACCCTGGCTCTGCCTGGCCCCTGACCTCCGCACCTTCCGCCACGACCTGAAAACCTGGCTATTCGAACAGGCCGGGCTGTGCTGACCTCCTGAGGGGAGAGGTTTAAATTTTATAATACATACTGGGGGTTTTAGTATAATTGGACTTGTGACTGTTTAATATTTTTTTAATAATCTATTGTTGTGGTTGGTTTTAGTTGTGAGCCGCCCTGAGTCCTCGGAGATGGGGCGGCATACAAGTCTAAATAATAAATAAGTAAGTAAGTAAGTAAGTAAGTAAGTAAGTAAGTAAGTAAGCTGGTCCTTCTCTTGAGGCCATCTTGCCCAGAAAGAAAGAAGTAAGAACACTTTAGTTTTCTGTTGGTGATAGTAAGCAGCACTGACCTATGGGACAATTGGCAGAAGAGACAGGATACGAAGGCCAGTTTGTGGTCATTTGTCCACCTCTTTCATCAAACTAGACATACTCAGTTCCAGCAACCGTTCTTTATATGTTTTAGCCTCCAGTCCCCTAATGTCATGCCTCTGTTGGAATCTGATTCCAAGGGGGAGGTGGAACAGCTGACAGGAAGTGGGAGTGTGGTTCTGGTGGCTGTGGAGGAAATTGGGGAAGGGCACAGTCCAGCTGGGCATTCAGAGGAAGACCCAGGCCCACCCCCTCTTCATCCTAGGGCATGCAGGGAGGAACAGATAAGGGAGCAACATGGGTTACGGGGGAGAAAAAGGCCCTGATTCCCTTCATTAGCTGCAGCTGGAAAAACAGCATATAAGAAGGGCGTTTGCACACAGCACCTTGCTGGAAGCAAAGCGTGCATTATCTTTGTCGAGGCTTATCTGGGTTCTGGCGTCCTCCCAACCGTGTGTGTTTCGTTATCTTTTGAATTCTGCAATTCCTTATCCTGCCCTGTCTCGTTATTGGCTGCAGTGTGGTTTGTGCTGGTTTTGTTTTATAATTTATATGTACTTTGGGGCCGGACTGAATTTTTTCCCTTTAAAAACTGTTCTTGGGAGATTTTTCTCTCCAGCCAATGATAACTGGACACTGGGGGCCAAGTTGGAGGAATTAAAGGGACTTTACCTACTTTTGTGACTTTGTTGCTTTTGTGCCACGCCCTGGTCATCACACCTATCACCTTTGTTGCTCTTCTCTGCACTCTTTCTAAAGTCTCAACATCTTTCTCCAAAAAAATTTGACTCAAGACAGGAAAAGCCTCCGTGCAGCTTTTGATCTGACCACTCTGGCCAAAACTATGCCAGATGCTAAGGGCAAGAGCACAGCACCCTGATCATTTTGGTAGCTGAGGTTACCGAAGAAGCAGAGGGATTCTCGGGCTGCTGTAGGCATGGTGGTCTTGTTGTCTGTAGCAAGGGAGAGCTGTCTCTCAGGGCCTGTTCCTTTCCTCTGGCTTGTAGGATCGTGACGGCGCCCTCTCGCCCGTCGAGCTGCAGAGCTTCTTTGGTGTGTTCCCCTACATCCCCTGGGGACCTGAGCTCTACCACACGGTATGCACCACAGATAAAGGCCTGCTTTCCCTGCATGGATTCCTCTGCCAGTGGACGTAAGCGCAGCCTCTCTCTGCCTCCCGTCACACCACTTCTCCTCCCTTCCCTGGGTGGCTTGGTCCTATAACAGGTGTGCTTCTTTTTCTGTGCTTGGATTTTTCCTCAGGCTGGTTGCCTACCTGGACGTCCATCGCTGCTTAGAACACTTGGGCTACCTGGGATACCCCATCTTCTCTCAGCAGGACTCTCAGATTTACGCCATCACAGGTAAATCACCTGCTGAACCTCTCCTCTTTCTGAACTCATGTGCGGTTAGTCCTCCACAGAACAGGTAGTCCTCAGCTTACAACGAGTTCATTTAATGACCATTCAAAGTTGCAGCGGCACTGAAAAAATGACTTATGGCTGTTTTTCACCCTTACGACTATTGCAGCATCACGAGATCAAAATTCAATGACATTGAAAACTAAACAGAAAGAGGATGTAGAATATTATCAAACATGGAATTTATTTTACCAGTGGTTGGAAAAAAGGGGTAGAGATTAAGAATGTAAATTTGTATTTTTAAGCAAACTAAATACCCAGACAACAGGATGTTTATTATACACTAAGAAATCTATTTAATAGAAAATCAATTTTTTTAAAAAACGATCAAAATTCAGATGCTTGGAACTATTTTATATTTAGGATGGTTGCAGTTTTTCGGAGTCATTTGTTCCGCTTTTGCGACCTTCTCACAAGCCAAGTCAATGGGGAAAACCTGACTCACTTAACAACCATGTTACTAACTTAGCAATTGTAGTGATTTACTTAACAGTGGCAAGAAAGGGGCAAAATTCACTTAATGACCATCTCGCTTAGCAACAGAAAATTTGGGCTCAATTGTGGTCTTAAGTTGAACTACGTATTCAACCATTTTATAGTGGCTGTTCAAAGTTACAAGAGCACCGAAAAAGGTTGACTTACGACCGGTCCTTGTAGTTATGGCCATTCTGCAGCATTCCCATGGGGTCATTCTGCAGCATTCCCATGATCAGAATTTGGACACTCGGCAACGGACACGTATTTACGAGGGTTACAGGGTCCCCAGGGTCACGTGATCCCCATTTGCAACCTCCCCAGCCAGCTTCCAACAAAGCCAAGTCAATGGGGGAAGCTGCATTCACTTAACAATCGTGTGGTTCGCTTCACAAACTGCAGCGATCTCGCTTCACAACCATGGCAGAAAGGTCATAAAAATCAGACACAACTCTTTTAATGACCTCACTTGACAGTTGAAATACTGCCCTACCCCGTTGTGGTCGTAAGTTGAGGACTACCTATAGCCATGATGGCGAACCTATGGCACGTGTGCCACAGGTGGCACGCAGAGCCATTTGTGCGCGCAAGCCCCAGCCAAACTTACCTGCACTGTGTATGCGTGCGCCTCCCAGCTGGTTCTCAGTCCTTTGGAGGCAGAAAAACAGGCCCGTTTCATCATTTCCGGTACTTCCGGTTTTGTCACTTCCGATATTTGGAGGGCCTCCAAAGGCTGCAGAGGCTTCCCTTGAGCCTCTGGGAGTCTGTAAAAGGCCTCAAATGGGCCGAAAATCAGCTTGGAGGCGCGGGCGGTGCAGGTAAGAGGGGGAAGGTTGCGCGGGCATGCACAGGCGGGGGGGGGCAGGGCGCATTGCTGTAAGGCATCCAGAAAGCAACCATGATATCAATCACTCCGAGACATATTCTCTCCAATTGATTTGTTAGGAACAGATCTGGTACGTCTAAGGCATTTCCCAAAGTGAAAGAATTTTCGCCACGCTACACAGAATCCACCTTTTTCTCCTCCCACTTCTACACTTCATAAATCACGAGAACAAATTAACTGCAACTGGAATTTCGTAGTACGACATACAGAATAACCTTGAACTTGTCAACTCCTCCACCCCCCTTCCCATTATGTTGGCAGCTGAATTTCAAAGCTGACAGTTGCATTGTGAGTGCTGGCACACACGCGCTTTCGGTACACCACAACAAAAAAGTTCGCCATCACTGACCTATAGCATGGGGGAACTGGAGGCTCAGCCACCCGTCCCAGACTTAGCACTCCAGAACGAATCCACTGCCTGGAATTAAACTCGCCTCCTTCCTGTTCCCTGCAAAAAAGGCTGTCTGGCTAATAAATTGGACCTTTGAGGAAATGTTTGTCTCGGAGTTTATTGGTTTGGAGTTGGTTAGTTGGAACACTGACAAAGCCAAGGCATTGGGGATGCAGGAAGGAAAGGCCTCTTCCTTCAGCATCCTTCCTCATCCACCTCTCTCTGTTTTCTTCCAGTCACCCGGGAAAAAAAGATTGACTTGGAGAAAGGCCAGACTCACCGGAATGTCTTCCTGTGCAAAGTGATTGGGTCTCAGGGATCTGGCAAGTCTGCTTTCCTGCAGGCCTTTCTAGGGAAGAATGTGGCGGTAAGTCCCCGGTGAATTTAGTCTCCCGTTCAGATCAAAACGAAGCATACATTTCAGTTCAGAGAAGTACAGAATCAGGGTGAGCCTTGATGGTTGATCTCAAGAGGCCCTAAGTCAAGGTTTCTCAACCTGGGCAACCTTAAGCATGGCTGGGCTGGGGAATTCTGGGAGTTGAAGTCCACACATCTTAAAGTTGTCCAGGTTGAGAAACACTGATCTAGCTATTTCTGGTGGATGATATAGCAATAGCCCTTAGACTTACATAGCTTCACAGTGTTTTACAGCCCTCTCTCAGCAGTTTAGAGTCAGCCTATTGCCCCCAATGATCTGGGTCCTCATTTTACCAGACTCAGAAAGATGGGAGGCTGAGTCAGTCTTGAGCCAGTCAGGATTGAACTCCAGACTGTGGGCAGAGTCAACCTGCAATACCATAGTCTAACCACTGCGCACTGTGGATGGATGGATGGATGGATGGATGGAAGGAAGGAAGGAAGGAAGGAAGGAAGGAAGGAAGGAAGGAAGGAAGGAAGGAAGGAAGGAAGAGCAATAGCCCTTAGGCTTATATACCATTTCACAGTGCTTTGCAGCCCTCTCTAAGTGGTTTACAGATCTGGGTCCTCATTTTACCCACCTCAGAAGGATGGAAGGCCGAGTTAATCTTGACCCAGTCAGGATTGAACTCCAGACTGTGGGCAGAGTCAGCCTGCAATACCACATTCTAACCACTGCGGCACCAGGGCTCCTAATGCAACATCCAATCAACTACAGCATTAGCAAGAGCACTAGACTTATATATTGCTTCATGGTGCTTTCCAGCCCTCTCTAAGTGGTTTTACAGGGTCAGCCTCTTGCCCCCAACAATCTGGGTTCTCATTTTACCCACCTCGGAAGGATGGAAGGCTGAGTCAACCTTGAGCCTGGTGAGATTCGAACTGCCAAATTGTAGGCAGCCAGCAAGCAGCAGAAACAGCCTGCAGTACTGCACTCTAGCCACTGCATCACCACAGCTCTTATACCACATTCCTGCCACCCTAGCTTGTTAGATGGCAGGTGGATGTGAACCTGGTCCTTCCCATTCCTAGCACATTGCCTCAACCACAGCTGTGCCATGCTGGCTTTTTCCACATGCCAGTCTTTGGAATTTGAGGGGCAGTGATTTCTTAGGATGTTTTAGTTGAGGCCCACTTTTTCTTCAGATCATTCTAGGCTTCCAGAATGGAGCTTATCCCTTCTTCTTCTCCTAAATATGAAGGGTGGGGTGTTTCTGGACTACTGAAAGTCCAAGGATTTTCAGTTTTCAGGATTGTTGAACTGGCATTCCCAAGTATCTAGACACATCAGGTTGGAAGCATCATCTTTTCCTTTTCCTTCCTTCCTTCCTTCCTTCCTTCCTTCCTTTTCCTCCTCCTCCCTCCCTCCCTCCCTCCCTCCCTTTTACATCAAAATCAATCTTCTTTCTTTTACATAAAAATCAACCTACCTTCCTCATCAAAATCAATCTTCCTCTTCCCTTTTACCTCAAAATCAATCTACCTTCTTTCTTATACCTCAAAATCAATCTTCCTTCTTTCTTTTACCTCAAAATCAATCTTCCTTCTTCACTCCCTCCCTGTTTCAGGTCCAAAGTGAATCTGAAGAAAACAAATCATCCTATTCAATTAATACCGTGCTGGTCAATGGACAGGAAAAGCATTTAATTGTAAGTGCGATCTATTAATTCATTTTTTTTAAATCCCTGATGCATTGGGTGGGTATTTAGTTCAGAAAGAATATGAATCTCCTCTATATTTCTCTACAGCTGCACGAGATAGAGGCCGATGTGGAATTTACAAAGACCTCTGACACAACTTGTGATGTTGCCTGCTTCTTGTATGATGTGACAGACCTCAAGTCTTTTAATTACTGTGCTAATATTTATAAGGTGAGTTTTTCTACTTGGCTGGCTTCAGAAGCAGTAGGTCTCCAAAGTTTGATGCTAAAATTTAATTAATTTTAAGTTTTCTTGTCTCTTTTAAATTTTCTGTTTTATGCTTCTAGTTTTTTATTGTACATCACTCAGAGTCCGTCCTGAGGATGATTGGCAGTTCTTAAATATGATAGCTAGGTAGGTGGACGGATGGATGGATGGAAAGACAGACAGACAGATAGATAAATGTTAGAGATAATAGATAGGTGGATATTAGAGATAATAGATTGTAGATATAGATAGAGCTTGTAGACAGACAGACAGACAGACAGACAGACAGACAGATGAGAGATAATGCAAGAGAGAAAGAGATAAAAGAAGAGAGGAGAGAGGAAAGAGATAAGAGAGAGACATGAGAGAGAGAAAGAAAGAAAGAGAGGTAAGAGAGAGAGAGAGACAGCTATCTTTGAAAGTTCATCCTTTTTCCTCCTTTCTCCTCTCCACCCATCCATGGAGCTTTCTTACTGCTACCTGCAAATTTAATTTGGAAAAAAAAGTTGACCCAGAGTTTCCATGTAGAAAAGAAGTAAAGCAAAGAGAAATGTTTTAGGAAAGTTGGTTATTATCTGAGGCTTCTTCCTAACTGAAGCCACAGTCTGAATCTCCTGTTTTCACTGCTGTTGTTTGGTAGCACCTACCCTAACTTTTTGATTTGGCTCTCGAAAGTTATCCTTATATTATCCCGACTCCTTTGTCTTAACAATTTCTAGTCCTATTACTCCTTTCTTAGTTAATATTCCTTGCATGCATCCCTTTAATTTCTTTTAATCCTCCCTGTCTAGCTTCTCCATCCATAGTTAATCTCAGCTTTGTGATTTGCTTTGTGCTGATTGATGACTGCAATAAAAACGGGGGATGATATTTGAAGGATTGCTTAATAAATAAACATCCAAAACAGAAAATTGGACTTCAACGGCTCTTCCCAGAGGGGGTTCTTCAAAAAGTCTTTGCTAAAAGTTTGATTCCCTCTCCTACAACTAACCCCGGGGTCAGCAACCAACAACTCTGTTGGACTCCACTGTGGTTGTAACTCGAGGACTACATGTACAATAGGCCCATACAGTCAATAACTACCTATTGCCTGTTCTTCCTTGCCTTCCACAGCAACACTACCTGGACAGCCAGATCCCTTGTCTCTTCGTGGCTTCCAAAACAGACCTGCCGGAAATGTCCCATCCTCATGGCTTCTCGCCAGCCGAGTTCTGCTACAAACACCGCTTGCAGCCCCCGTTTTACTTCTCCTGCGTCAGCCAGGAACTCCTCAGCACCGCCGTCTACACCAAACTAGCCATGGCTGCCACGTTTCCGTAAGTGTTTTCTTCCTTCGTTCTGAACACAGACAAACACACACCAAGAGATACGTCTACAATGGAAGATCGGTGCAAATAGCAATAGCCCTTAGACTTATATACTGCTTCACAGTGCTTTCCAGCCCTCTCTAAGCGGTTTACAGAGGGAAGGAAGGAAGGAAAGGAAGGAAGGAAGGAAGGAAGGAAGGAAGGAAGGAAGGAAGGAAGGAAGGAAGGAAGGAAGGAAAGGAAAGGAAAGGAAAGGAAAGGAAAGGAAAGGAAAGGAAGGAAGGAAGGAAGGAAGGAAGGAAGGAAGGAAGGAAGAGCAATAGCACTTAGACTTATATACTGCTTCACAGTGCTTTTACAGCCCTCTCTAAGCGGTTTACAGAGTCAGTCTCTTGCCCCCAACAATTCGGGTCCTCATTTTACTCACCTCGGAAAGATGGAAGGCTGAGCCAATCTTAAAGCAGGTCAGGATCGGACTCCCGGCAGAGGGCAGAGTTAGTCTGCAGTTCTGCATTTCAACCACTGCATCACCAGGGCTCTTAACAATCTGCTAAGTGCTGATAACCAACTCGATTGCCTAGACCAGAGTTTCTTAACCTCAGCAACCTCAAAATGTGCGAACTTCAACCCCCAAATTTCAGCGTGCTAGCAGGGAGCTCTTGTTCTCCCCCCTTCTTCATAAAGCTCAGAGCTGAAGATTCTCAGCTGGAGTTCCCATCCTGGTGAACCCATTGTCCTTAGATGTAATAGCAATACTAGACTTTTATACTGCTTCACAGTGCTTTATGGCAGCCCTCTCTAAGCAGTTTACAAAGTCAGCATATTTGCCCCCAACAATTCGGCTCCTCATTTTACTGACCTCAGAAGGAGGGAAAGCTGAGTCAACCTTGAGCCAGTCAGGATCGAACTGCTGGCAGTCAGCAGAGTTAGACTGCAATGCTGCATTCTAACCACTGTGCACCGTGGATGGATGGATAGATGGATGGATGGATGGATGGATGGATGGATGGATGGATGGAAGGAAGGAAGGAAGGAAGGAAGGAAGGAAGGAAGGAAGGAAGGGCAGTAGCATTTATTTATGTACTGCTTCACAGGGCTTTTACAGCTCTCTCTAAGCGGTTTAGTCGGCCTATTTCCCCCAACCATCTGGGTCCTCATTTTACTGACCTTGGAGGGAGGGAAACACAAGTCAACTTTGAGCCGGTCAGGATCGAACTGCTGACATTCGGCAGAGTTAGCCTGCAATACTGCATTCTAACCACTGCGCCACAACGGCTCTTACGGCAAGCATGCATGGGCCTTGAATAACAGAATAACAAGAGTTGGAAGGGACCTTGGAGGTCTTCTAGTCCAACCCCCTGGTCAGGCAGGAGACCCTATACCATTTCAGACAAATGGTTGTCCAACCTCTTCTTAGGAACTTCCAGTGTTGGAAGTCTGTAGAGATTCTCGATTATCCAGGTTATGGTTGTTTCAAAGGTGCTTTTCCCGCCCAGGAGACAACTGGAATTCTTTGTTTTTTCTTTTGAAGATGCTTTGCTTCTCATCCAAGAAGATTCTTCAGCTCTGAGTGGATGGTGGGGAATGGAAGGATTTATATTCCCTGCAAACAGCTGGTCATTTGCATCCTTTTAGAGGGTTGTTGAGGCCATTTGGAGGTTTGTCTGTGTCCTCAGGGTCACCTGAATAATGCAAATGACCAGCTGTCTGCAAGGAGTATAAATCCTTCCGTTCCCCACTATCCTGTCAGAGCTGAAGAAGCTTCTTGGATGAGAAGCAAAACACCTTCAAAAGAAAGACTTGGGGTTCCCAGTTTTTAGCCTAGTGCCTAACCTTTCTTCAGACCCATTGAAACATTGCAAAATTAGGAGCTAGCTTTCATCCTCTCCTTAATTGTAATTTGTATAAGGAGGTTACTACATCTGGGGTGGAAAGGAGGATACTGGAGACCAAGGAGGAGAGAAAGCCACTGTAATCTTCATGTGCAATGAAACGGACTAACGGTAGTTCCAAGAAACTTCTATTTGCAGCACTGGGTGGAGGACATGAAGGGGCCATGTCTCTTCCATCGTTTTAACTCTCCCAAGAGTTCTGGGTCACTCCCAAGCTTGCCCCTTCCATCATGGTGCACATTCTTGGACTCACTGCCTTGATCTTACTCTTTTTGATGTTTTGGATCAACAGCAGCCAAAGTTGAATCAGTTACCTGCACAAGTCCCCATCTTGCAAAGAAAGAAGGCGTATTCCACTGGCTGTCCCCAAAGTGGGTTTTTTTCCCCGAAGGCACCCGGACTTTCTCGTTTTCTCTTTTGAAGGCGTTTTGCTGAGTCAGTTAGAGCTGAAGAAGCTTCTTGGATGAGAAGCAAAATGCCTTCAAAAGAAAAAAAAAACAAGGAAGTCCAGTTGCCTCCTGAAAAAAACCACCTTGGGGACAACCATGGCCTGGAGGACTGAGAATCTGGATAGACTTTTAGCTATACAATTTGGGATGGACACCCTTGGAATGGTGTGGGGGTAGGAATGGATTTCCAGAGGACAAATTGCAGACCAGAGGAACCAGGAGCACTAACTCAGGTGACCCTGAGGACACAGATAAACCTCCAAGTGGCCTCAGTGACCCTCCAAAAGGATGCAAATGACCAGCTGTCTGCAAGAAATATAAATCCTTCCATTCCCCATTATCCTGTGAGAGCAGGATGAGAAGCAAACATCTTCAAAAACAAACAAAACAGAAAGACCAGAAAGATCCTGAGGAATCCTGAGCACCTTTGGGACATCATGACCTGAGAGACTGAGAATCTGGCTGACAGCATTCCTTTAGAAGGATCTAATTTTATCTCCGGTTCCTTTAATGCTCAGCATATCCTACTGGCGCGTCGTCTGCCGGATGCCGAAAGAAAGCACGCTCGTCCATAAAGAGGATACAGGCAGTCCTCGACTTACGACTGCCATTGAGCCTGACCTTCCTGCTGCTCAGGGAGGCATCAGTGAAGTGAATTTGTGTCCCGGTTTATGACCTTTCTTGCCACCGTTGTCAAGTGAAGCGCTGTCATTCTTAGTGACGCAGTTTTTAGATGAATCTGGTTCCCCCATGGACTTCGCTGGTGCGGAAGTCACAAACAAAATCACTTGACCCCAGGACCGTCATAAACCCGAATCAGTTGCCTCTGAATATTGATCGCTGGCCATGGGGATGCTGCCACAGTCGTAAGTGTGAAAAGCGGTCATGCATCACTTATTTCAGTGCCATTTGTAACTTCGGATGGTCACTAAATGAATTGTTGTAAGCCAAGGACTACCTGAAAGTCTGTAGAGATTCTCAATCATCCAGGTCATGGTTTGTCCCAAAGGTGCTTTTTCTGGAGGCAATTGGACTTCCTGTTGTTTTTTTTCTTTTGAAGACGTTTCACTTCTCATCCAAGAAGCTTCTTCCACTTCTTCTTCAGGATATCTGTTGGAGCTGAAGAAGCTTCTTAGATGAAAAGCGAAACGTCTTCAAAAGAACAAATCAGAAAGTCCAGTTGCCTCTGAAAACACCACCTTGGGGACAACCATGGCCTGGAGGACTGAGAATCTGGATAGACTTTTAGCTATACAATTTGGGATGGACACCCTTGGAATGGTGTGGGGGTAGGAATGGATTTCCAGAGGACAAATTGCAGACCAGAGGAACCAGGAGCACCACTTAGGTGACCCTGAGGACACAGATAAACCTTCAAGTGGCCTCAGCGACCCTCCAAAAGATGCAAATGACCAGCTGTCTGCAAGGAATATAAATCCTTCCACTCCTCAGTATCCTGTCAGAGCTGAAGAAGCTTCTTGGGTGAGAAGCAAAACATCTTAAAACAAGAAGAAGAAAGTCCAGTTGCCTCTTGAAAAAAACCTTTGAGACAACCATGATCTGGATGACTGAGAATTGCTACAGACTTTTAGCTATGCAATTTGGGATGAACACCCTTGGAATGGTGTGGGAGTAGGAATGGATTTCCAGATGAAAAAGTTGCAGACTACAGGAACAAGAGCAACACTCAGGTGGCCCTGAGGACACAGATAAACCTCCAAGTGGCCTCAATGACCCTCCAAAAGGATGCAAATGACCAATTATCTGCAAGGAATATAAACCCTTCCATTCCCCACCATCCAGTCAGTGCTGAAGAATCTTCTTGGATGAGAAGCGAAACGTCTTCAAAAGAAAAAAGAAAGTCCAGTTGTCTCCAGAAAAAAGAAAAAAAGAGCACCTTTTGGCTCAAGGACAACCCGTACTGAATTTGAGGACTTCACCTTCCCTTTCTCTTGATTTTCATTCCTCCTCTCCTCTTTCCTGTTCCCCAACCCACTTTTCATTCCTTCGAGCCCTAGCTCAGTTTATTTTTTTATTCTGCCTTTCCTTTCCATCCTCTTGATTTGGAACCCACTGCTGCTTTCTGGGGCCATATTCATTCTTCACCCTTTGCAGTTAGCTTCAAGCAGAATGCAGCGTTGGCTGCGGAGTGTGAAGCCCATTCTGGGATTAGCGTCAACAGCAGCTGGCATCGCAGCGCAAGTGCATTTGTCTGCAAACAAAGCTAGGCTAAGGCCCCTGGGCATGTCTCTGAAAGAGGAGTAGCAAGCGCAGTAGCCCTTAGACTTATATACCGCTTCACAGTGCTTTGCAGCCCCCTCTAAGCAGTTTACAGAGTCAGCCTCTTGCCCCCCCAACAATATGTGTCCTCATTTTACCCACCCAGGAAGGATGGAAGGCTGAGTCAACCTGGAGCACTTCAAGATCGAACTGCTGGCAGTGGGCAGAGTCAGCCTGCAATACTGCATTTTAACCACTGCACCACCAGGAAGGAGAATGAGAAAGGGAATAACAGGAGAAAGAAGGAAGGAAGGAAGGAAGGAAGGAAGGAAGGAAGGAAGGAAGGAAGGAAGGAAGGAAACTGAGATGATATAGGAGGGAGGGAAAGATGATATAGAAGGGAGGGAGAGAGAGGGAAGGGAACTGAGATTATATAGAAGGGAGGGAGGGAGGAAGGAAGGAAAGAAGGGAGGAAGGGAGGGAGGGAAGGAAGGGCAATGGCACTTAGACTTCACAGCGCTTTCCAGCCCTCTCTAAGCGGTTTATAACGTCTGTCTCTTGCCCCCAACATTTTGGGTCCTCATTTTACTCACTTTGGAAGGCTGGAAGGCTAAGTCAACCTTGACCCTGGTGAGATTCGAACTGCCAAACTGCTGGCAGCAGAAGTAGCCTGCAGTACTGCACTCTAACCACTGCGCCACTACAGCTCTTAGGTAGGTTTTCACCCCTGGTATAAAGTGCCAGTTGAAACTTTACAGGACAGTGAAAGTTAGGAAGTAGATCAAAGTAGTTTAGTGTAGTGCTGGCTAGAAGTTGCTGGTTAGAAACCAGGAGAGGGTGAGTTCTAGTCCCACCTTAGCCTTAAAACCAACTGAGTGACTTTCGGCCAATCACCAGGAGCCAGTGAGTTCTAGTCCGATCTTAGCCTTGAAAACTGGCTGGGTGACTTGGGACCAATCCCTCTCTCTCAGCCCAAGCCAACTCATGAGTTGGAAGGAACCTTGTAGGTCATCTAGTCCAACCCCCCCACCCAAGCAGGAGACCCTACACCATTTCTGACAGATGGCAGTCCAGTCTCTTCTTGAAAGCCTCCAGTGATGAAGCTCCCACAACTTCTGAAGGCAACTTTTGTTCCATGGATGGATTGTTCTCACTGTCAGAAAATTCCTCCTTCTTTCTAGGTTGAATCTCTCCTTGTTCAGTTTCCATCCATTATTCCTTGTCTGGCCTTCAGGCGCTTTAGAGTGGAGGAGGAGGAGAAATTTCTCCTTTTTCTCAAGTTTGAATCGATAACATTCTAACTTTCAGATTGTTTTTAGGACAACAGAGGGCTCCCACTGCCCGAAATTGATCAATTGCTCTCCAGATATCAATGGCCTGAGCTTTAGAAATTTGGGAGACTGCCAAAAAGAGACCCAAAGGCCAAGAGAGGAAGAAAATGCTCCTCTTGTTTTTTTAATAGCCACAGAGAAAGTGAGAGTTGGGTAGATGCCTGCAAACATTGGGAACATCTTGTAGTTTTGAGGGGAAGATTTTGAGCTTAGGAAGAACTTCTCCTGACCTGTCTGTAGAGAACCATGCTGTGCATTTAATTTGACTGGCTTCCCTACCTCTTGAACCAATGGACGCTTCATCTGATGAACCCGAGCAGATTGCAGATTTTTTTTTTTGCCCCACACCTGTTGTTTTTTGATCCAGAATTTCAGGGATCACATCTTGTCCCCTCTGGTCAGTGCTTGAGATGGAGAGCACTGCTCTCTGCTGTGGCCCGCCAGCAGCCAGCAGAGCTGGCAGCAGATTTGGACAATGAGGAGGTTGTGGAGGAACATGGGCCAGTCCTGGAGTCTGGGGAAGGCTCTGATGAGGGCTCTGTGTCAGAGGCAGAGATGGGGCCAGGGCTGTTCCGACAGTTATCAGCTGCCTTCGGAGTCGGAGATCAGTGGGGCAGAAGAACAGCTGGAGCCTGTTCCCATTGTGCGCATGCACAGAGCTGCCAGGAGAAGGGAACAGTTAAGGAACAAGGGACGACTTGGGAGTAAGGGCACAGGTGGACGGTGAATGGCCCCTCCCATAGGGAATAAAGCGGCGCGAAAGGGGAGTGAGGTTTGCAGGAGACAATTCGTTCAGTACATTAGGGCGAAGATCAGTTCCTGACTTCTTGCCAAGTATTGTCGGCTACAGAGTGGCGTTTGGGGGATATTGTCCTGGCAGCTCTCCAAGCCTGATAAAGGTCTGTAATTGTGCAATCTGTTTAAAGACTGTTGGCCTGGACTTTACTGGAGAGGAATTCACTTTAAAATAAATGAAAGGTGTTTTATCGGGCCGAAGAGTTTGCTTCATGATCTTGGGAAGCCTAAGTCAGAACCCTCTCCTCCAGACCCTGAAGAGAGGAAGAGCATTGCTGGCAGGCCAAATGGCAGTGCCATCCGGTGAAATGACAGCCAGTGAGACAATGAAGCCACCCTTTCCCATTTCACGGGATTAAGGTAAAGGTTCCCCTCGCACATCCGTGCTAGTCATTTCCAGCTCTAGGGGGCAGTGCTCATCTCTGTTACAAAGCTGAAGAGCCAGCACTGTCCGAAGACGTCTCTGTGGTCATGTGGCCATCAGGATTAAACACCAAAGGCACACGGAACGCTGTTCCCTTCCCACCAAAGTTGGTCCCTATTTTTCTACTTGCATTTTTTAGGTGCTGGGACAAGGAATGGGAGCTCACTGCATTATGCGGCGCTAGGGATTCGAACCGCCGAACTGCTGACATTTCTGATCGACAAGCTCAGCGTCTTAGCCACTGAGCCACAGCAGTGTCCTTATTGAGAGGACACACCGCCTCCAGACACAAATTGCTCTATTTAGCTCTCATTTTCTATTCGCATCCAATGGACCAAGTCTTCCTCGTCTGCTCTTCTCCTTTTAAGGCCCTGTGGGCCGAGAGCCATTAAGCCTTGTATATCAGGGCTCTGACCTGAATAGTTGTAAAGCCTTGGAAAGGAATGAAATCTGGAAGCCCTTGGAGGCAAAGATCTGCAGGAACGCCACTTTTCCATTGATGGGATGGATCTTCTTACCAAGGGCAGTGGGTCACCTCTTTACCGCTAAGTTGGTTGCCTCAAAGCTTTGCTTATTTATTTATTTTCTTCAAAAGGCACCTGAACTATTTTTCCTCAAGGAAGAAAATGTTTTTGCTTCTCATACAAGAAGCATTGTCGGTTCTGATGGTGAGGAAATGGTAGGATAGGTTCTGCTAGGAAGGACTGTGCGTGTTGTGATTTTTGCAGTCACCTGGTTGTTAGTGCTCTCTCTGAGAGCTGTTGAGGCCAATTGGGGAATTATTTTATGCCCTCAGGGTCACCTGAATCGGGATGCAATTAGTGTGGAATCTTCTTGGAAGTGCTGTGTTGTAAACTGGAAATTGTTTCTTTATTTCCCCTTCTCTGTTGGGAGAGGGCTGTTCGATTCTAACATAGATGGATCCTTTTGCCCGTGTTTCAAATTCAGTGCTCCTTTCTATCCAAAACGTGGACATTGCTGTCTTCAAAGAGTGGCTGCAAAAGCTGTCTTCACAAGTTGGTTGACCTTAAAAGTGGGATAAGATAAATTCATGGAGGACAGGTTCATCAAGGACTATCAAGTCTTAATGCTATCCCTGATGCTAAGGAGTTCTACTCCCTCCCCACCTGAAAAGAAATCTTATCCAAATGCAAAACACAAGCAGAGGAGAGGAGTCTCGGTTTTAGTTTCACAGCACCAAACAGCTTTAGTACAGAACAGTTGAGCTAAGCCCCTCCTGGCTCCTTGCTGTCTCTTTGCTCACACAGCCAATACTGCTTCAGTTTCCATGTTTCAGTTTCCAAACAGCCCTCAACTCTCACACACTGACAGTTTACTAGCCAGATGAATACCGATGGATGCTGGTAGGCAGAGGCACAATTTCCCCCCCTTATTTTCCTCCCCAAAAACTAAGCCCGACCACATAGTTTCATAGCGAAGCATGGGTATTATTATTACTACTACTACTACTACTACTACTACTACTATTATTTGGTCTTATATGCCGCCCTCTCTCCCGAGGGACTCAGGGCAGCCCACATAAAATCAACCATACAAATTACAAAAGTTAAAAAAGAATTAAACCAAATTCAACCAAATAATCATTAAAACCCACTAACAAACATTTAAAATATTAAAACAACACCCCCCTCAGTCCAGGCCGGCCTGTTCAATAACCAAGTCTTTAGGCCGTGACGAAAGGAGTGAAGGTCGGGGGCCAGTCGCAGCTCCAGCGGAAGCTGGTTCCACAAAGTGGGCACCCCCAAGAGAAGGCCTTCCCCCTAGGGACCGCCAGCCGACATTGTTTGGCCGACGGTACCCCAAGGAGGCCCTGTCTGTGAGCGCGCACTGGGCGATTGGTATTCGATGCTGGCAGGAGACATTCCCGCAAGTATTGAGCCTAGTGTCTAATAAAATGGAACTTGGAGGAAATGCTTGCCTCTTGAGATTATTGGGTTGGAGTTGGTTAGTTGGAACTCTGACAGACAAGCTCCTTAATTGTGACCTTGGATGTCAAATGCACAGGATGAGGAAGATGATATTCCTTCAGAGGTCCTCAAGCCACATCTGCTACCTTTCTCTTGCAGGCACCTGAATGACATCGAGTTGGGCACTTCGTCCTTCTGGATCCGGATTGCCTTGGGAGCTGCAGTGGCCACCATTGTGGGAATCAGTCTCTACAAAGCAATGATGAAGAACAAGTAGGGGATGGCGAGGACATGGGAATCTCTCTTTCTTTTCCTCCCTTGCTCTAAGGTTATTTTTTTTCCACCCGTGTCCAGGAAATCAACTTCCTTTGCCCCGAGCACTTTGCAAAACCCAAAAGAAGTGTGCAAGGGGAAGACAGAAGGACATCTGAAGGACATTCTACCCCCTTGGTTTCCCCCAGAGGGGTAGGTGGGCATTGTAGATGGGAGTGGATGACCACCGTTGCACCAGCATCCTCTGAAATCATCGCAGTCACCTAACTGGCATGGGCAAGATTTGCATTTTTCTCACTCAGGGAATGTCCCCAATCCTGCAAGCCATAGTATCAGATATCTTCTGGGCTGTTCAGCTCCTACAAATATCTTAGCTTCCCCCCAATTTTTGTTTTTTTAACCCCTTTTGGCTGTTTCAGAAGCTGAAGCTCCTGCAGTCCAGTAAATGTTTTTAAAATAGACGTGTCTTGGGGAAAACTGAGACTGTTGTCCCTCTGTGGTGTCTCTGTTTGGACCTTCTGCTTCATCTCCTGCTTGGAAGGATGTCCTGGAGCTCCTCTTGGGGGGGAAACTACAGAGGTTTCTGGGACTTTCTGAACCCTTTTTCTAAGAAGGAATTTCACCCAGGTCGTCTTCCTGGGAGGATGACTCAAACACAGAACAAAGGAACCTCCATGGAGGTGGAAGGATAGAGAACTGAGATTGAACTTCTTGCTCGTGATACAGACAGGACTCGTTGCGCACCCATGGTAAGGCACTGGTGTGGTTTTCTGGGGCAGCTTGGAAACTTCTGTCTGTCCCTGTCACTCACTAGTTCAGGATTTTGGAGGTCCTGGGAGGTTTTCTACTCCAGCAACTGGGGAGCCAGTTGAGGAAGCAACTAGGACCTGCCTCCCTCCACAAATATTCTTGGATCCAATATAGGAGCACCCCCTCTTCGTGTATTCAACAATGCAGCACATGGAAAAGTCATAGGTGATGGGGTGTGTTTTTTTTTACTTGCCACTTCTTTTTCCCGTGCTCCAAGAAACCGATAATCTGCACATTCTTCCTATATTTTAGATTTTGGCTTGGGGGTAGGAGGGGAGGGGGTATCAAAGAGTCCCCACCCACTCTACCGATGGATCTCTGCCATGGTGGTCTAGAAGGCTAGGACTCCCCTCTCAGAGCCATCTGCCAAACTTTTTAACTCTTTTATCTTTGGCTCCCAAACTGAGCTGGATAAATACATTCACAGTTCAAGAGGTAGAGGGGGAAAAAACCCCAGATTTTATGCCGTCCCATAAACATCTCAGAAAGGAATTATAAAAAGGAAAGTTTGAGCTGTTGCTTTTTTTACTTTGCAGTTCTTGCACCCTTCACGATTGGTCCTTTTTGTGTGTGTGACACAGGTTGGGGTTTTCCTTCTGAGTTCCTTCTCTGCGCTTGCAACCTGGGGCTCCCCATCTTCAGCCAGAACGTTGTTGGGTTTAGGATGGCAACCCCTACTTCATTGGGGCTGGGTTGAGTCCAGCATTCCCCACATTAGATTCCTTCTGCAGGACAGAAATGCAAGAGGCTCTTAAAACCGAGTTCGCCAATCATTCCAGCTTTGTGGTGCAGGGGGGACTGGGGAATGGTTCCACATGAGCATGGAACTCATCTGCCACTTTCCACAGCCCGGTTCTAAATGGTTCTGGACCCAGGATGAGACTGCGGCCTGGGAGGTTGGAGACCCATGTATTAAAGGATGTAGCAGACCACGTAGGGAAGCAGAAGGCACCCATATCCACAGTTGTGACCTCCGCCACCAAGTCTGTGAACTGAAATAAATCAAAAACTCTGCAAGCTAATTGCATCTCTTATACCCTAGGTTAATATTCACATTTCCTTATAAGATTATTTTTAAGGTAGGTTAATGTACTGAAGAGAAGCTCTGTTATTTGGTTTCAAATCAATTGCCAAGGAAATAACTCCCATCAGTATTCAGCTCCCATTCTTGACCTCGTGTTTTTCTACATAATTTTAAACAAGTTGTCTCCCCAGCACTGTTTTTAGATCTTTTCCCCTTTCCCTTCTCTACAGGAATCCTTAATTCAGGCAGTTGCATCAAGGGCTTGGGATAGGATGCAGTCAACATATTATGCTTTGGGAATTCTGGTTTGCATTTTTTGGTCCTTTTTTTTAAACAAACGAATAAACTTTTTCATAAAACCAGCAGCTGGAAAGTCTGTGTATCCAACTTTGGCCAGTTGAAGACTTGTAGACTTCAACTTCCAGAATTCCCCAGTCAGCAGTGCTGGCTGGGGAATTCTGGAAGTTGAAGTCCACAAGTCAATTCTGGGACTGAAAGTCCAACCTGGGTCAGTTGGAAGACTTGTGGACTTCAACTCCCAGAATTGGCTTGTGGACTTTAACTTCCAGAAGTCCCCAGCCAGCACCACAAGTCTACAAGTCTTCAACTGGCCAAAGTTGGACGCCTCTGGTTTAAAACCATTGTTCACCCAGTACGTCATGTAATCAATGGAGAAAAAAAATTGGAGAAACACACAGGAGGCATCCTGTCTTGGGTGGCTAGTGGCCTTCAAGCCTGCTTTTAAGAAAGTCCTAATCTTAATGCTTTTTAAAAAGACCTAATCAAAGTTTTTTGGTTCTGATGAGCAGAAATAGAAGCAGGTAGGGTCCATGAAACAAGGCGTTAAATATTCATTGTGAACACCAACAAGGAAGAGACTCTCCACACCTGGAAAGCTAGCATATTGGGAGAGAGCTTGGAGCTTCCTCTGCAGAGCATTTTTTTTTTAAATGGGGTGGGCACTCAGATGTTTACCCCTTGCACTAGGAAGTGGCCTGGACTGGGCCTGGCTTTATGACCTTCGTCCCTGGGATCTCAACTGTAACATTTAGCCAGCTTCAAAAGAAATGGTCCTTAACCCTGGCCGATGGGAGTGGCATAGCCCAGTCGCACTGCATGTGGAATATTTCGGATCCTTTTGGGATTCCCTGGACATTTCACTTTGCACCCAGAAATGAGCTCCAGGTAAATTTTAATATCTCCATCTCTTCCTCCTCCCTCCTCCTCTTCCACCACATTTGTGGATTCACTACCTGGAGCAAATTCTCAGCAGCCAGCTTTGCAAAGAGAACCTCTTTTTTTTCACCGAGCAAGATGGGGGCCGTTCTCTTTCGCCCACAGGGAGGCTCCTCTTAACCCACATCTCCGTTCAGTCGTACCGAGTTCCAACTCAACTGCTGTGAACCTGAATAAATTTTTATGCACCAGATGGTTGCAGACAAAAGACAGATCCTCGTGTCTGCTTTCTTGGGTGGGTTGGGTAGGTGGTGGTGGGGAAGACAAGTAGAGGGCTGTCTTGGGATATTTACAGCTTTCATAAACAACGCACATCTGTGCAGGCCAGCCTGTTGTTGTATGTCTAAAATTGAGCGTGGATTCCGTAATTCCTATTCAAATCCCGTTAACAATTAAAAATAGAAAACTCCAAGAAACAATAATGGATAGCTGTACTATTAGCTTTCCTGAAAGGAAGACAACCTTTTCAAGAGATGCATGTAGGCCAATCAAGGATTTCAAGACAAAGCAGCCTCACCAACTACCGAGGCACGATAAAAGTAAAATCAAGAGATTTTTTAAAATATGTTCCTAAGTTTTAAAGGCTTGGGGAGTTTTCATTTGGATCAAAAAGTGCTTATAAAAGCACATCTGCCCAAACTTTAAAAAATACAGCATCTAAAATTAAGTGGCTGTACGCAGATTAAAAGCCGTTGAGTTGCTTTTGCTGTGAGGAATGCATAAATGGCTCTACAGTGGGAAAAGATTCAGAGGAAGAAAAATAGAGTAAACTCAAGCAGAGGTAGCCATTTTTCTTAGAGCTACCTTGAAAAAAGAGGTATGTAAAGTAAGGTATGCACTTTTAGAGCAAACCTTGAGAACTTGAATAGCACTGTCGTGCCCCTGTCAGAGTTTGAGGAGGAAGATGAACAGCTGATGGAGTGGGAGTGTGGCTCCATTGGCTGTGGAGGAAACTGGGGAAGGGCAAAGTCCAGCTGGGTATAGCAGGGGAGAGATAGAGCAAGGGAGAGGGAGTTCAGAGGAAGACCCAGGCCCACCCCCTCTTCATGCAGGGAGGAACGGAGATGAGAGCAACATGGGTTGGGTGGCTTACGGGGAAGAAAGGACCCTGATTCCCTTCATTAGCCACAGCTGGGAAGAGAGTTTAAAAGAGATGCATGCTGAGTGCAGCATCTGCTGGGAACAAACGTGAGTTTATCTTGTGCTGACTTTGGTTATCTGTGTTCCTTTCATCCTCCCAACTGGGTTGAATTACTGCCGTTCCTTCACGTCTGGAATTCTTGCTCCTGCCCTGCCGGACTAATTGCCTTGATTGGGCTTATAGTTACAGTTTTTGTTGACCACCATTTTGGATTTGATTCTCTGCAGCCAAAGGCTGTTCCTGAGAGAGTTTTTTTTCAGCCCAGAAGGTAACTAGGACATTGGAGGCAAAGTTGGAACAACTTTGGGCCTTGGTGGCTCAGGCTGTTAATTGCCTGCACTTAAGTTCCAGCTGCCTACAACTGCTGTAGGCTCGAATCCCACCAGGCTCGAATCCCACCAGGCTCAAGGTTGACTCAGCCTTCCATCCTCTCGGGGTAGGTAAATTGAGGACCCAAGATTGTTGGGGGCAATTAGCTGACCTTGTAAAAATGCTGCTTAGTAATAAGCAGGCATGTACAATGGAATGAAGGCTATTGCTGAGCACACTGGGTTGTATCCCAAAAATTGTAAGCCGCCCTGAGTCTTCGGAGAAGGGCGGCATATAAATGTAATTTAAAAAAATAAAAAATAAAGGGACTCCTACTGATTATCTGACTGCGTTGTCTTTTGGCCATGCCGGTCATCACAGCAGTTAGCAATAGCACTTAGACTTATATCCCACTTCATAGTACTTTACAGCCTGCTCTATGCGGTTGTACCTGTAATACCTGTAGACTTCAACTCCCAGAATTCCCTAGCCAACCACGCTGGCCTGGGAAATCTGAGAGTTGATGTCCAATAGGACTTAAAAGTTGCCAAGGTTGCTTAAAACATTGTTCTTAAGCTGTGGATTGTTGAACCCAAGATTTGGGACATAAGATATAAAGATCTGGCGTGCTGTGCTAAATCAGCCTATGAATTCCATGGCATAAAGCTCCCCATTACAGGTAGTCCTCAACTTACAAACAGTTCGTTTAGTGACCCACGTTACAACGGCACCGAGAAAAGTGATTGATGATCATTTTTACACCCGACAATTGTGACATCCCCATCGTCACATGATCAAAATTCAGCTGCTCAGCCACAGATTCATATGTATGACGGTTGCCGTGTCCTAAGCCACAGTGGCTACATTTGCAGACTACGCTTCGCCAGCTTGGCGAGATTTGCAAAGAACCAAAGCAAACATTTTTTCCAGATTTTGTTCTATTGTACTTTATTAATTTATTTGATTCTTTTTGTTAGTTTTTATTGTTTTTGTTTTAAATATGGTTTTACATTGTGTAAGCCACCTCGAGTCGCCATGGGCGAATAGGCGGCAATATAAATTAAATAAATAAATAAAACCTATCTCTGCCTGCCTTAATCCCATTGAAATGCTATTCGGAGGACCCACATGAAACCACTGCTCACGTTGTTGCTCCCTCTCCTTAATTCTCCCCTCATATTGCATGGTGGGATTCAGGAGTGACTCCCGGAGAGGTTTTGAAGGCCTCGTCCAAGGCTGTTGAGCGTGGTGGGTATTCCATCCCCTCCAGAGAAGATGGGGCTTATTTGCGGAAGAAGCACAGAATGCTTCCATGTCAACACAAGCACACATGATTTCAAGTTGGAAAAATCAGAAAAGACAGGCCCTTTGATGCCAGTTGCAGCTTTCTCCTCCCACCCATGCAGGGATTCCTCACTGCAACATGTGCCAGGCAAGGATAGGATAGGATAGGATAGGATAGGATAGGATAGGATAGGATAGGATAGGATAGGATAGAATAGACAATAGAATAGACAATAGAATAGAATATAGAATAGAATATAGAATAGAAATAGGAATGGAATAAAGAATAGAGAATAGAATAGAATAGAAAGTAGAATAGAAATAGGAATGGAATAGAGAATAGAGTAGAGAATAAAATAGGAGAATAGAATAGAGAATAGAATAGAGAAAAAAAATTACTAGCATAGAATTAGAATAGCATAGAATAGAATAGAACAGAACAGGAGAGACTAGAATAGAATACAACTGGAATGGAATAGGAATAGGAATGGAATGGATAGAGAATTAGAATAGAATAGAATAGAATAGAAATGGGAATGGGAATAGGAATGGAAATAGGAATGGAATAGAGAATAGAGAATAGAGTAGAGAATAAAATAGAATAGGAGAATAGAATAGAGAAGAGAAGAGAATAGAGAATAGAATATAGAAAAGAAAAACAATTACTAGCATAGAATTAGAATAGCAGAATAGAACAGAACAGGAAGGACTAGAATAGAATACAACTGGAATGGAATGGAATAGGAATAGGAATGGAATGGATAGAGAATAGAATAGTATAGAAACAGAAATAGGAATGGAATAGAGAATAGAGAATAGAATAGAATAGAATAGAGGAGAGAGAGAGAAAAGAATAGAGGAAAAAAACAATTACTAGCATAGAATTAGAATAGCAGAATAGAACAGGAACGACTAGAATAGAACTGGAATGGAATAGGAATGGAATGGATAGAGAATAGAATAGAATAGAATAGAATAGAGAATAGAATTAGAATAGCATAGAATAGAATACAACTAGAATAATATAGAATAATTTTTACTACATAAATAAACACCTTGCATTTTTGTCCTCCTGTTCCAGGTGATAAAGGAGCATTTGGCTTTGATTTTTCTCCCCACCTACCACCCCAAAGGACAAAAATGACAATGGCACTGAAAAAAGAGACTTTGACTTTGTAAGGTTTTAAGAAGAGAGTGGAGAACTATTTGTCTGAAATAGTATAGGATTTCCTGCCTGAGCAGGGGGATGGACTAAAAGACCTCCAAGGTCCCTTCCAACTCTGTTATTCCATCCTATGCTATCCTGGGCTAAATCGAGTTGGGATAATAATACGACCCAGAAGAGAAAGAACCGGAGAAAAAAGACAAAATGGAAACACCTGCAAATAAAAGAATGCGACAAAAGAAAGCAAAGATACTCCCAAGAGTAATGGGTGCCTTGGGAGCGATTCTGAAACATCTGGAGCAGCCCTTGAGCGCCATCGGAAATGACAACATCCCCATCAGTCAACTTGCAAAAGGCAGCTTTGGAACAGTTTACATCTTTACAATGATGCATTTAACACCCTCAAGCAACATCTGTCTAGCCCAAATCCTTGGGAAGAACCTGATAAGTGGACAAAAAAGCCAGCTCCAGTCTAAACATCTGGCTGACTATGCAACAAACAACAACAATAATAACAGAGTTAGAACAATGAGACCATTCCAGCCCATGGGTTATATCTCAATGTACTCTTGTCAGCTGTGTAATAAAGTGGCAAACCATCATTCATAAGCATAATTTAAAATCGAGCAAGTCATGGCATCTTTTGTAATACCATCTGTTGTAAAGAAAACAGCATCTCCAGTTGTTTATATCATTTTTAATAGCTGCCCAAAGTCATGTATTTGAGGTGAATGGCCAGATAAATATGACAGATAGAAGATTTAGCCAGTTAGATGAACCATGTTCAGCCGTTACATGGTTTCTTTCCTCAGGTTATCATAGATTATATCCGATCCCATAAATTATGCTGTTAAAGTAGCCTAAAGATCAAGTATGCTGTGTGATGCCAGAGATTGTATCATGCCTTCATCCTTTGGTCCCCACTGTAGTGGCTGCTTTTCTCATTGTGCAAGACCAAGAATATCCAGAAACTGATGGTATCAACCTATGAAAATATCTACAGACCCCTCACATCCTGGACATAAACTGTTTCAACTCCTACCCTCAAAATGACACTATAGAGCACTGCACACCAGAACAACTAGACACAAGGACAGTTTTTTCCTGAATGCCATCACTCTGCTAAACAAATAATTCCCTCAACACTGTCCAACTATTACAAAGTCTGCAATACTATTACTATTAACCTTCCCATCACTCCTTATCACCCATCCCCTCCCACTTGTGACTGTATGACTGTAACTTTGTCGCTTGTATCCTTACGATTTTTATTGACTGTTTCCTAGTATGATTTGATTGCTTATTGTACCCTATGACTTTTATTAAGTATTGTACCTTATGATTCTTGACTCTTGACGAATATATCTTTTCTTTTATGTACACTGAGAGCATTTGCACCAAGACAAATTCCTTGTGTGTCCAATCACACTTGGCCAATAAAGCATTCTATTCTATTCTAACCTCTGTGGCCGGACAGGTTCCTTCACCTGGGCCTTCCCAGCCCATCCCACTAAGTTGTAGACTTTGTAGACTTCAGTTCAGCATTCAATACCATCATTCCAGATATTCTTCTAACTAAACTAATCCAGCTAGTGATACCTGAAGACACTTGTAAGTGGATCATAAGCTTCCTAACAGACAGGAAGCAGCAGGTGAAGCTAGGCAGAATCACATCTGATACCTGTACAATTAGCACAGCCCACTCCCCAAGGCTGTGTGCTTGCTCCACTTCTTCTCCCTATATACCAATGACTGCATCTCAAATGATCCATCTGTTAAAATATTGAAGTTTGCAGATGATACAACAGTGATTGGTCTCATTCGAAACAACGACAAATCCACATACAGACAGGAGGTTGTACAACTTGCCTCGTTGTGTAACCAGAACAATCTGGAACTGAACACACTCAAAACCATAGAAAAGTCTTTAGGAGAAACCCTCTTACAATACTAGACAACACAGTATCAACAGTAGAGACCTTCAAATTTCTAAGTTCTATCATATCTCAAAACCTAAAATGGACACCTAACATCAAAAACATCATCAAAAAAGCACAACAAAGAATGTTCTTTCTGCACCAACTCAGAAAGCTCAAAGTGCCCAAGGAGCTGCTGATCCAGTTCTACAGAGGAATTATTGAGTCTGTCATCTGCACCTCTATAACTGTGTGGTTTGGTTTTGCAACCCAACAAGACAGACACAGACTTCAGAGAGTAATTAGGACTGTAGAAAAAACAATTAGAACCCTTTCTGATCAAATTATGACAGCTTCTCAGGAGCTCCAGCTCAAGGAATGAGGTTGCTTCCATTGGACCTGCAGAAGCAGTGTGGTCTCTCTCCAAGATCTGCCCTCAATTGGTTCTTATCTGAGTCTTTATTGATATGGACAATGGCAGAGTCATGGAACATGGTAATTAGATTCCAAGTTGATTGATGGAGAAGGAGAACCTCTGGAATCAGTTGTTAATAATTTGTTATGATTACTTTTATGGCTATGCAAGCACAAAGAATCAGGATAATTCGTAAAGTTGCAGCATAGAAGATTTATTCAAATCTATACACAGGAATCTAGTTAACTAGTGGTCAGCATTAAATTGGCACTAGATGACGACCAACAGAAGTCAAGAAGGGCTAGACTTAAACCTCTTGCAGCAATGCAAGATTCTAAACAAATGATATGTTTAACTCTGCCCAGCAGCTCAGCCTGCTCCTCTCCTACAGTTCCTGGAAAAGAAAGCTTAACTGAACCATGGTTTATTTGACTCATTTTTTTCTCAGTTCAACTGACAGATTCAATACCAGCTAACCCCATGAACTGGATTCATGAAACATGCTATGCAAATCTGGAATGGATTACTTTATGATTTAGTAATTCCAATGCAAAGAGCTCTGATATTGTACCAGGGTTGACCATGCTCCATGTTGGTTTGGAGGGGGTCAACATTTATAATCCTCAGGCATCCAAGGGGAAAAAAAGGAAGATTTGCAGCAGCCATGATTTCATCGTGGACACTCTGCTTAATATTGGTACTGTCAGGGAAAATTAAGTTGCCATCTGGACGTGATGTGGGCCCTGCACATAATGACATGCAAAGGGACAGTGTCATTTGAGGGAGACAATGGAATTTGGCTGCATCCCCAGCCAGCCACCAACCCACTACTGGCAGTAAGAGCCTTGGTGGTGCAGGCTGTTAAACGCCTAGCACTTAACTCCAGCTGCCTACAATTAGTGCAGGCTCGAATCCCACCAGGCTCAAGGCTGACTCAGCCTTCCATCCTCTCGGGGTAGGTAAATTGAGGACCCAAGATCATTGGGGGCAATAAGCTGACTTTGTAAAAATGCCGCTTAGTAATAAGCAGGCATATATAATGGAATGAAGGCTATTGCTCAGCGCATCGGGTTGTATCCCAAAAATTGTAAGCCGCCCTGAGTCTCCGGAGAAGGGCAGGATATAAATATGAATTTTTTAAAAAAAATGAACATTTTTTTCCAAGAGTCAAGCAAAACTCATTTTGTCCTAGACCGTCGGCAACCTTTTTTCAGCTAACTGCCAGTCTGAAGTCTATTAAGTGGTTACAGAATAGAGTTGGAAGGGACCTTGGAGGTCTTCTAGTCCAACCCCTGTTGAAGCAGGAGACTCTATACCATTTCAGACGAATGGCAGGCCAGTCTCTTCTTAAAAACCTCCAGTGATGGAGCACCCGCAACTTCTGAAGGCAACTTCTGTTCCACTGGTTAATTATTCTGTTAGGAAGTTTCTCCTTAGTTCTAGGAAGACAAACTCTCACCTAGAAATGTATTATGCATATGCGTGCAAGCTCCCAAGCCCCGTTTATTGCTTCCTCCATGTGTTTGCATTCTTCCAGAAGAAAAATGACAACGGGATATTTCTTCTTCGTCAACACCCCACTTCCCAAATTGCTAATTTCCCAGAGCATGTAAATATGCCTGGAGCACTATGAATATTCAGAGTCAGCTTTCCAGCCTTTGAATCAGCTGCTGGAAGCCAGCCTCTCTCCTATCTTCATTTCACAGATGAGGGTTAACCAGCTAGGGCCATCATTCACCTTCTGCTAAAAATAAGCTGCTCAACATCACAGCAAACTCCTGCAAACTCTGCCTTTCACAGATATAATAAGCAGGTTAGACAGCAGTGATCCTGTCATGCCCCTGGTGGAGACTGACTCCGAGGAAGAGGAGGAACAGCCAACAGGGAGTGGGAGTGTGGCTCCAGAGGTGGTTGAGGAGGCTGGGGAAGGGCAGAGGCCAGCTGAACAATCAGAGGAGGATCCAGGCCCATCTCCTATCCATCCCAGGGCACGCAGGGAGGAGAAGATCAGGGAAAAGCGTGGTCTACTCAGGAGGAGAGGGCCATGATCCTCCTCAGGGTTTATAGCTGGGAGCTATGTATATAAGTTTGTAACTGCGTAGTCAGAATTGCTGGAGTCAAAGTTAGTGTTTCCTTTGAAGGAGGTTTATCTTGGTTGGAGTTTTTCCCAAGGACTTTCCTGGTATCTGTTTGGAACATATAATTACCTATCTTGGTTTGCTTCGGAACTCTTGCCGAGATGGTTTGTTCTTGTTTCCTTTTGCCTTATTATTTACTTTTGGGACTTTAAAATGTGATTAATAAAACAGTTAAATTGAAGGCATTGCCGGACTTTAATTCATGTTTGGGATTATTTTGAGAGACTACAGGTCATCACAGATCCCAGGCTGCCGAAGAGACCAAATCTTCAAAGTTTGAGTTTGCTAAAGCAATAATGTTAAATAGTAAAGGTGAAGGTTCCGCTCGCACATACGTGCTAGTCGCTTCTGGCTCTAGGGGGTGGTGCTGTTACAAAGCCGAAGAGCCAGCACTGTCCAAAGACGTCTCCATCAGAGTTGGTATTCAGCAGGTTCTGACCGGTTCTGGAGAACCAGGAGCGGAAATTTTGAGTAGTTCGGAGAACCGGTAAATCCCACCTCTGACTGGCCCCACGCCCATCTATTCTCTGCCTCCTGAGTCCCAGCTGATCAGCTGGGTCTTCTTTTGTTGCCCTGCACAGGAGAATGGAGCTGAAAAGCAGGTTAGTGGGGTGGGGAGGAAATGGGATTTTGCAGTATCCTTCCCCTGCCATGCCCACCAAGCCACGCCCATAGAACTGGTAGTAAAAAAAATTGAATCCCACCACTGGTCTCCGTGGTCATGTGGCTGGCATGGCTAAACACCAAAGGTGCATCGAATGCTGTTTCCTTCCCACCAAAGTGATCCCTATTTTTCTACTTGCATTTTTACATGCTTTCAAACTGCTAGGTTGGCAGAAGCTGGGACAAGTGACAGGAGCTCACTCCATTACGCAGCGCTAGGGATTCGAACCGCCAAACTGCTCACCTTTCTGATCGACAAGCTAAGTGTCTTAGCCATTGAGCCACCACGTCCCATAAATAGTACTTACACACTAAACCAGGGACTCTCAACCAGTGGGCTGCAGATCTCTGGGATGCCGGGACGTTACTGGGGATCTGTGAAAGCTTGAAGAAATGTTATGATCTAAATCTTGACTGATGTCTTGGTAGTCCATGGCCATGGCCCGTGGCCACAAAAGGTATTTAAAGGCAGTCCGTGGTGAAGAACAGGTCGAAAACCTCTGTAGTGAAACCATCAGTCAAAACCCAACACCGCATTGTGCGTAATGAGGTATGCATGCTAGCTGTGGTGATTAGCAAGCCATTGTTTGTGGTTGAGTGAGTGGCATCAACTTCTTTCATGGTGCTTCTTTTGGCAGCCCCTGATTAAATCCACTGCAGGCCGTGATTAAGCGTATCATGTAGCATGGGGAAGTGAGGAGCACCAAGGGACTAGCAACTGTTGGGAATTTTCTGACCTTCTGGAGCAGTGTTTCTCAAGATTGGCAATTTGAAAAAGGGGTGGACTTCAACTCCCAGAATTCTCCAGCCAGCATGCAATCCTTTACCTTTGACTCCTGCCGTCAAGAGCATGCTGGCTGGGGAATTCTGGGAGTTGAAGTCCACCCATTTTCAAGTTGCCAAGGGATATGGCTGTTCGGGATGTTGCTGGAGATTGGCCATTAAAGGTCTCCTTTGGAAGATCTGACTGGCAATGGAAGCAGAAGGCATCTTAGAGATAAATTACTTGGATTCCAACCTTGAAAAGACCTTCCAAATTCCAAAGATAGTCTTATTTTTTCCCTTCCTCCCAGATCTCAGGAGGCTTTATCCAAGGAAGTGAATAAAATACCTCTTGCATGGAGATGAGAATTATAGCGCAGAAGCATTGTACTCCCCAGCTATGCCTGGGCTCTACCAGGCAGATTCCTACCTGGGGAGCTTAGCAGAAAAACTCTTTAGGTCTTGCAGGGGGTCTCAGGTGAGGGAGGGTAGACCTCTCTTCAGCCTGGGGAGGGACAACCTGAACCTCTGGGGAGAAAGTCCAGCTTAAGGAGTAGCAGGTAAAGGAGGAAAAGCAGGGTAGGACCTGGTTTATATTTAGCTGGGAGACCACAAGGAAATCCCACCACACTGGAAAACTGAATATCCTCCTTATGGACTGGCAAGCCATTTTGGACTCATAGTACATCCAATTGTGCCCCAATTCCAGGACACCTCTTCATATTTTAACCCCCACCACGCCGATAGGGCTCAACTGGGCTGAGACTGGACCAGCTGATGAGCCTCTTCCTCCTCCTGCTCCTGCTCCCCTCCTCTCCCTCTCCTCCTTTCTTCCGCCTCCTCCTCCTCTCTTCCTCCTCCTCCCCACCTCTCCCCATCCTCCTCCTTCTCTTCTCTTCCTCCTCCGCTCCTCTCCCCCTCCTCCTCTCTTCCTCCTCCTCCCCACCTCTCCCTCCTCCTCCCCACCTCTCCCCATCCTCCTCCTCCTCTCTTCCTCCTCCTCTCTTCCTCCTCCTCCCCACCTCTCCTCCTCCTTCTCCTCTCTTCTCCTCCCCTCCTCTCCCCCTCCTCCTCCTCTCTTCCTCCTCCTCCTCTTCCTCCTCTCCCCCCCCAGCCGGATCCGCGGCTGGAGGCTTTTAAAAAGAGACCGGACCAGCGATTTGTCTGAAATGCTGTAGGTAGGGTCTCCTGCTTGAGCAGGGGGTTAGACTAGAAGACCTCCAAGGTCCTTCCAACTCTTGTTATTTTATTACTCTCTTGAGGTTCCCCCTCCCGCCCCGTCCGCCCGGCTCGGGGGAGGAGCCAAAGGCTCCCCCGCCCCTGCGCAACGCCCTCCCGGCCCCTCCCGCCGCCTGCCGTAGCCTCCCCTCCCCTCCCCTCTGCCTCCCTCCTTCCCCTCCCGCTCGGCTGCCACTCACGTTGGAGCGCCGGCCGCCGCTGCTGCTGCTGCTGCTGCTGCCAGTTCTGGCTCTGGATCACCTGCCCGGCGGCGGCGGCGGCAGCGGCGGCGGGGAAGGATCAGGGGCTTTCTGGGCTCCCTGCCGGTGGTGCCAGCCCGGCCGCCTTCCTCTTCTTCCTCCTCCTCGGCCGCCAGCGCCGCCAGCCGCGGGTATATGGAGAGGAGCTCGCTGCGGCAGCTCATCCAGGAGCAGGTGAGCCAGCCCGCGCAACGGGACCGGGGCGCCAGTAGGAGGCGGCCGGCCCCGGGTTGCGTAGCAATCGGGGCCGGGGTGGGCTGGGGGCTGAGTCAGGGGCGCCCCCCGCCGACAGGGTCTCCATCCAAGGCTCAAATGCGTACCAACCTTCCACCGGAGGGGAGGGGAGGCGGGGGGGGGAAAGGCTCCAACTTCCCCGCCCGGCTGCGCGGATCCGTCCTTCGGATGCGCGCAGCCGGGCAGGGAAGCCGGACTCGGCCACGGCACGCCTTTGGCTCGGGGTGGAGCGTCGCGCAAGTCGGGCGCGAGTTGGTGCTGGAGGGAGGCGGCTGGATCGGGCGCAGGGCGTTTGCCTTGCATTAATCAGGAGGGGAGAGGCATGCCTAGGCTTAGCGTTGCTCCAATGGTGAGGTCGGAAGGATTTGGGGGGTGCTTCTTAGCCTTCGGAGCCGGTGCCAAGGGAAGAGGCGCCGGTTGCAACTCGCTGCCCTCCAGGGTCGGGCTTGGAGCGGGCGGCTACGCGGGGCAACGTGCAGCAGAAACAGTATCACGCCGTGCCCGTCACCCCTGGCATGGCAATGCTCGGCCTGAATCCAAAATAACAGGCGCATGAGTTGCAGGTGGGGACGAGGGTGGAGAGGGGAGAAACCCGGACTGGGATGGGGCGTGATGCCCCAGGCTTCCAAGAATGGGCTGGTGGGGTCCCCTAGTAATGCATTAACCAAGTCCCCCCACTTCCCTGGAAGAATCAGACCATCCGGGCTGGGTTGCCTTCACCATCACACTGGGAGCATCTTTGAGAGCCGTTTCCTCCAGATTTGGCACCGAACAGGAGGGAGAATTTGCCCCCTCCTCAGATTGCCAGCCTGGGGGAGAGGAGGTTTAACGCAGAATAACAGAATGGGAAGGGACCTTGGAGGTCATCTAGTCCAGTGGTCACCAACTGGTGGGCCAGGGACCACTGGTGATCCGCAAGAAAACTGTGGCGGTCTGCAGAGAAATGTCACCCCCAAAGCAATTAATCCAGGCTGCGGGGGAACACAAGGCCTGCGTCACTTGCATTGTGAACAAGACGAGGTAGTGAGGGGAGGGGGGAAAGGGCGGAGGAGGGGAACTTGCCCCCCTCGCCCCACATGCCTCGCCTGGCCACCGGGCTGCTTCTTTCCGCTTTCTTCTGCTTTTGGCTGCACACAAGGAAAGCAACAAAAGTCTTTCTTTCTCTCCCTCAAAGTCCTCTAGAAATGAGTCTGAGTCTCAAACAGTTTGTAAATAGTCCCATGGAAGTCTGCCAAAGTCCTTCAGGATAAGTCTGATAAGCACCCACCTTTATCTTCCTTGAAATGCTGCCAACGACTAAATGTCCAATTAGTTATACGAGGACAACCGGAGCAACAATAGGTATAAGTATAAACGTGAGTAAGAATACAGGAAATGGGTACTAATAAATGGGGACAATAGGACAGGGATGGGAGGCATGATGGTGCACTTATGCACACCCCTTATAGACCTCTTAGGAATGGGGTGAAGTCCATAGTGGATAGTTTGAGGTAAAAAGGAGTGGAGGTTAGAGGATGTAACAACAGAGTCAGGTAGTGCATTCCAGGCATTGACCACTCTGTTGCTGAAGTCGTAATTTCTGCAATCAACTTTGGAGCGGTTTACATTGAGTTTGTATCTGTTGAGTGCTCTTGTATTGTTGCGGTTGAAGCTGAAGTAGTCATTGACTGGTAGGACATTGTAGCAGATAATTTTGTGTGCTACGCTTAAGTCCAACTTTAGGTGGCGTAGTTCAAGATTGTCCAAGCCCAAAATTTCAGTCCTGGTGGTGTAGGGAATTCTGTTGCGAACAGAGGAGTGTAGTATTCCTCTCGTGAAATACTTCTGCACTCGCTCAGTTGTATTAATGTCCGATATACAGTGCGGATTCCAGACAAATGAGCTGTACTCGACTTTGTTTTTCCTTGAAGATGTTTCACTTCTCATCCAAGAAGCTTCTTCAGCTCTTCTTCACCTTTGGGACAACCCTGTCCTGACTTGAGAATCTCCATAGATACACATCTTCAAAGTTGCCACAGTTGAGAAAGACTCCATTAATCTAACCAACATTGGAGAGGAATGGGTTGTAGCTCAGCCTGTTCCTTTGTTGTGGTGCATTTTCTGAACCGGGATGTCTTGGATAGTTTCTAACTTTGAGCTGTGTGAATGTAGCACTTGTGTTCTGTTCATCCGGGTTTCGAGGTTGTGTGAACCCAACCACGAGGTGCTGATAGGTAGGAGAGTGCTCTTGATGGCTTCCGGCCATGGGGTCTATGAAAAGTATACAAGTTCAAACAGGCAGAAGTCCAAAACTTGGAAGAAGTTTGAGAGATGAAATCTCACCTCTTCGTTGGTTTTGCTGCAATTCTCTTGATATTTATTCAGCAGTGAACTTCTCCACTGGATAGTTCAATAAAGGGAGTAAATCTGTGTGCCTTTACTCAGAAATGAATCCCTCCAGACTCAGTTGAGCTTACTCTCTTGTAAGCATATTCAAACTGCACAGACTGGGCATGTAGCTTTAGGAAGTGCATAGGGTAGAGGTCTCTAAACTTGGCAACTTTAAGACTTATAGATTTCAACTCCCAGAATTCTCCAGCCAGCATTAGCCACAAGTCTTCAAGTTGCCAAGTTTGGGGACCTCTGTCATAGGATATCAATCTTTAAATTCCTTTCTGTGAAATGGGGAGAGGAGCAACATTTTCTTGAGTTCAAGACAGCCTCATTGAGTTCAAAATTCAGCTTGCCTGGTTGTTTCTCTGGAAATACATATTTGCCTGTAAATTAGCTCAGCTTCCCAAATCATAATGTACCGGGTGAACCCATAATGCAGCTTGGCTCTCTTGCTAGAGGTGCCTGCCATGAATGGGATTCTTTGGTGTTGCCTGCTGCATGCTACTTTTGTGATGAGAGACAAAAAACTGGCATGGGCATTCCTCTGCTTAAAATAGTACAATCGTATCTTGGCCATTTTATTGCACAGATAAGAACAGAAGTGTGTGCACTGCGTCAGGATTTTGCACATGTAAAGAGCAGGGTGTTCAACAAACCCTGCTTCGTGTTGTTGCTAGGGAAGCAACAGATACTATATTTTCCGGTGCTTGTGTGTAGATGTGAACGTAAGGAGTGAGTTGGCAAGCAGGAGTTGGTGGTTCTCTGGCTAGGAAGACCTGAGAGGTGACCATAAATCTCGCACTCCCAAAAAAGAAAAGCCAAGGATCTGTTGGCACTGAGATGTAGAAGGAAACAGCCTCACATTTAAACTCTGGAGTGCAAACTTGATGCAGAAGTTTTAACATATGGATTCTGCAGTGGACAGATATCCTGTGTATGTGATTCCCTTTGTCTCTGCAAGAAAGAGGCTTATTGTTATGATTTTTTTTTGCTGGGTACTTTCTGAATAAGAATCTAAGTTTTGTTTGAGGGGCCTGTTTAGTGTAGTGGTGAAGGTGCTGGCCTAGAAACCAGGAGACTGTGAGTTCTAGTCCCAGGAGATGGTGAGTTCTAGTCCCACCTTAGGCATGAAAGCCAGCTGGATGATTTTGGAACAATCACCAGGAGACTGTGAGTTCTAGTCCTGCCTTAGGCATGAAAGCCAGCTGGGTGATTTTGGGCCAATCACCAGGAGACTGTGAGTTCTAGTCCCGCCTGTGCCATGAAAGCCAGCTGGGTGACTTTGGGCCAATCACCAGGAGACTGTGAGTTCTAGTCCCGCCTTTGGCATGAAAGCCAGCTGGGTGACTTTGGGCCAATCACCAGGAGACTGTGAGTTCTAGTCCCATCTTAGGTGTGAAAGATGGCTGAGTGACTTTGGGCCAATCCCACTCTCTCAGCCCAGTCTGCCTCACAGGTTAGCTGTTGTGGGGAAAATAAGAGGCAGAAGAAATCTTAGGTATGTTCACCACTCTGAATTATGTATTTAAACTATAAAAGCTGGATCAAAATTGAATAAATAAATTTCAGCCCAGCTGAGCTTTGCTGCTGGGCTGGTGAGAAGAGTGCAAGAAATGCATTGGACCATAAATGCATCTGTAATGCTTTGGCGCATGCAAGACCAACAGGCCACACTTCCAAAAAGAGGTTGGTTTTTCCCCCTGCCTCTTCTCTGTGTTCATTGGGCTGTTTGAGAGAGAGAGAGACCAGGTTGGACTGAACAGGTCTCCTCTTTATCTCCAATTCTGGCTTCATTTATTACTCATTTTGGTCTTGCATTCTCTGCAGCTTTTAAACAATTTTTTCCACCAAGCAGAATAGCAGAGTTGGAAGGCACCTTGGAGGGGTTCTTGTCCATCCCCTACTCAAGAAGGAGAGTTTATACCATTTCAGACAAATGGCTGTCCAGTCTCTTCTTAAAAACCTCCAGGGATGGGCAACCAACAACTACTGCCTCCAGTTTTGGTCACCACACTGTAAAAAAGATGTTGAGACTCTAGAAAAAGTGCAGAGAAAAGCAACCAGGATGATTAGGGGACTGGAAGCTAAAACATACAACAAATGGTTGCAGGAACTGGGCATAGCTAGTCTAGTGAAGAGAAGGACCAGGGGAGACAGGATAACAGTCTTCCAATATTTGAGGGGCTGCCACAGAGAGGAGGGGGGCAAGCTATTTTCCAAAGCACCTGAAGGCCAGACAAGGAATAATGGATGGAAACTGAACAAGGAGAGATTCAACCTGGAAATAAGGAAGAATTTTCTGACAGGGAGAACCATCAACCCATGGAACAGAAGTTGCCTTCATAAGTTGTAGGAGCTTCATCCCTGGAAGCTTTCAAGAAGAGACTGGACTGCCATTTGTCAGAAATGGTGTAGAGTCTCCTGCTTGGGCGAGGGGTTGGACTGGATGACCTACAAGATCTCTTCCAACTCTGTTAATGTAGATGAAGAGAAGTCAGGCTTCTGAAGCTGAACTGTACCTCTGATGAATTGTTCTCGCCGTCAGGAAATTTCTCCTTATTTTTAGGCTGCATCTCTGCCAAGCAATGCAGCCCAGGGTAGAAAACCCATTACCAACTCTCCCATTATTTCCTCTATCACGTGCCGAGCATCTGTGCTGGTAAATGGGCTGCCTTTTCCTATCATTCCCTTGCCTGGTCCTGGATGTGCATTTGAGGCTGTGCAAGAACTCACAAAAGAATCTACTTCTGTAAATGTGCGACCTAAATAATCTACAGAAAAAGCTTTGCTTCTCTCCCACCGACTTTCTAAGGGAGAGATAAAGAGCAGCTGGGCCAAGAAGTGAAGCTTTAATTGTAATCCTTCTGGTATTTACAAAGAGAGGGATGCACCCACGTCTGCCAACATCCCAGTTTTTGGGTTTTCACTCTTTTGCTAAATCAGGATCTATGAAGTCTGGAGCTCCCAAACGTTGCACCTTTTATGCTGTGATACAGAATAGAATAGAATTCTTTATTGGCCATGTGACACACAAGGAATTTGTCTTGGTGCAAATGCTCTCAGTGTCCATAAAAGAAAAGATACATTCGTCAAGAGTCAAGAATCATAAGGTACAACACTTAATAATAGTCATAGGGTACAATAAGCAATCAAATCATACTAGGAACAGTCAATATAAATCATTAGGATACAAGCAACAAGGTTACAGTCATAGGTTACAGTCATACAGTCATAAGTGGGAGGGGATGGGTGTGAGAAGTGGGAGTGATGAGAAGATTAATAATAATAGTAGTGTAGACTTTGTAAATAGTTGGACAGTGTTGAGGGAATTCTTTGTTTAGCAGAGTGATGGCATTTGGGAAAAAAACTCCTTGTGTCTAGTTCTTCAGGTGTGCAGTGCTCTAACCGTATGTTTCCTCTGTTTCCGCCAACCCAGGGGTGAACAACTATGGCAACTTGACAACCTGTGGACTTCAAGTCCCAGAATTCTGCTGGTTCAGGAATTGTGGGAGTTGAAGTCCCCTGCATGTAAAGTTGCCATAGTTCCCAACTAGAGGTGGGCTGCTGGGGGCTTGCAGTGGCTCGGAAGAGCCCCTAGATAAGACTCTGTGGGGCTTAGAGAGCCCCCAATAACCTCAGAAAGACAAGCAGCAAGGGAAAGCTCTGAATAGGCTTAATTGAACTTCTGGGCCTTCAGCCAAGAGCATTTCACACCTCGTAAATGTGTCGCAAGCTAGATAAACATTCCACTCAGCGCTTGCGAGGGAGAGCCATTGAGAAAATCAGATAACATAGCCTCTGAGGGGATTCCCAAATAATAAAAATCACGTAACTCACGAGAAACTCCACTAAGACTCCAAGATCCCTCTCACAGTCACTGCTATTAAGCCTGGTTTCAGCTAGTCTTTTATTTAAGGATTAAATAATAAACAACTTTTTGGTATATATTGTCAGGACTCCAATGAATCCACCCCCATTCAAATCATAGGTCTCAAGCCACATCTCTCAGAGAAAAGAAAATTGATTTATTAGAAGTGGCCATGTTGGCATTAGCTGGATGCAGCCAATACTGAAATACATCATTCATTTCTCCCTTGACCCTGGTCTTCCCCCCACCCCCTGGATGTATATTCTCCAATGGGACACATCCATAGCCAAGAGTCATCAATCACGCTCTCCAATAATATTCTTGCACTCCAACAACTTTGGGCTGCCAGGGCGATTATCTAGGCACTTGAGGAATGCACTGTTTTCCCACACTCCTTTTTTCTGACAGCTAAAAACACTTTTTAGTTGACATATATCTTTTTTTAGGTAATTAGGGCAAAGAAGCAACATCGAGTTAGCCACACCTACCCAGTCACATGACCACCCAGCCACACCCACCCAACCAGTCATTAGGGCAGAGAGCCCCTTGCTAAAAAATTTGAAGCCCACACATATTCTGAACTCCTGCTCTAGCCTACTTATTCCACTTAAGATCGTGTTTCTCAACCTTGGCCACCGGAAGATAGGTGGGCTTCAACTCTCACAATTCTCCAGTCAACTTAAGAGTCCACAAGGATCGAGGGGACAGATATACTGCCTGTATGCATTAATACCAGCCCTTCAACCTTGGCAACTTTGAAATATCTGGACTTCAACTCCCAGATGGTGGCCAGGGAATTCTGGGAGTTGAAGTCTAGACACCGTAGCATTGCTTTGGCTGAGAAACAAGCTGGAAAACATGCATTTTGTTCCAGCCATACCTTATTTTATTGCCATTCACTTTATTATGTTTAGTTATTTTTACAAGACCATCCACCAGCCAAACGATTGCAACTTGTGGAAGGCTCCAGTGAGGCTTAGCACTTTTTAGCAATAAAGTATTTTTTTACTTAAGACAGGCCCGTCTTAAAACACAATGCGATTGAGCGCTTTAATAGACTACAGTATAGCATAAACATCATTTTTATATGCACTGTGAAATCAAAACATTTGTCTGGCTCACTTTATTGCAATATTTGCTTTCTTGCATTGGTCCAGAACTGAACCAGCAAGATCTTTGACACAGGCCTGTAATTTTGTTTTGTTCCAGTTGGGGGATTAATGCTAGACCAGATGATCTGTCCAGCTCTTACGTTCTTAAATACTAGGATAATACAACTCAAGAAGGAATGCTGCCAATAAGATGATAAGAACACATGTGGAAGGGGGGATTTTTGAATGAAAAAAAATAGAGGGTTCATAATGCTGCCTTTACTCAGGGTCAGACATTTCGATATTGAGTACAGAGAAGAGCCACAAAGATGATTAGGGGACTGGAGGCTAAAATCTATGAAGAATGGTTGCAGGAACTGGGTATGTCTAGTCTAATTAAAAGACTAGGGGAGACATGATAGCAGCCTTCCAATATCTCAGGAGCTGCCCCAAAGAAGAGGGAGTCAAGCTATTCTCCAAAGCACCTGAGGGCAGGACAAGAAACAATGGATGGAAACTGAACACAGAAGAAGAAAAATCTAGAACAACAGAGAAATGTCCTAACAGTGAGAACAATTAATCAAAAGAAAGACTTGCCTTCAGATGTTTCGGGTGATCCATTGCTGGAGGTTTATGTCATTTGTTTGGAGTGACATAAGGTCTCCTGCTTGAGCATGGGGTTGGACTAGAAGACCTCCAAGGTCCCTTCCAACTCTCTTATACTGTTAAATTCTGCTTAAGCCACCATTCCTGAGAAATAGACTGTGCATCTTCCTGGTTTATACAATTTGCAGAAAGTGGGGGTATGTGTGTATGTTTCACCAAAAATACAACCTACCCTGAAAGTAAGCCCTAGCTTGATTTTTACATGTGTGCCCAATATAAGCCCTACCCCCCCCCAATAAGCCCTAATTAAGATCCCGCACACTCCAGAGTACTCGGGTAAAAATTACCCTGCTACTTAACTTTGGACAGTTGCAGCCAGGCCTCGCACACCCTGACACCTGCCTTGCCAGCACATTTCTTCTGCAGCTGGCAAGGCTGGCAAGGATTTCCTGAAGGCCCTTGTAGATCCATCCGGAGCTCCGTTATTGGCTGCAGAGGCCTTCAGGAAAGCCTTGCCAGCCTTGCTAGCTGCAGAAGAAGTTCCTGAAGGCCTCTGACAGCGAAAAGAAGGCTGGGGTGACAGGCTTAAGTGAGGTTAGTCAGTGGATGACATCCCCGAAAATAAGACCTGGTGCCTTTTTTGGTGGGGGAAAAATATAAGACAGGGTCTTATTTTGGGGGAATCACATGTATGTATGTATGTATGTATGTATGTATGTATGTATGTATGTGACTTGTTTGCTGCACATCTTTCATAGAAGGGACTCCGGGCAACTTCCAAAATCCAATAAAACATTGAAGCAGTAAATAATAGTAATGTTATAATCATAATAGTAATAATTTACAACAGAAAGATGGGAACAAAGAGAGCAAGATGCGAAAAGGTGGGAGATAGGGTCTCGTCTCGATCTGATAGCCATCTCCAAAGTGATTCATCCCTACTGGGACCCCAGGCCAAGTGGCAGAACCAGGTCTTCAGACCCTTATGGAAGGTCAGAAAATGCACAGTGGGGAGGAAGCACAGCAGGAAAGGCCCTTGTCCTGGACTCCCCCAGCCCAAATTTCTTTGACTGATGGGGTCTGCAGCAGTGGTGGGATTCAAAAAATTTTACTACTGGTTCTGTGGGCATGGCTTGGTGGGCGTGGCAGGGGAAGGATACTACAAAGTCCCCATTCTCTCCCTACCCCAGTAACCTGCTTTCCAGCCCCATTTTCCTGTGTAGGGCAACCAAAGAAGACCCAGCCAATCAGCTGGGACTCGGGAGGTGGAGAATAGATGGGGCGGGGCCAGTGAGAGGTGGGATTTGCCAGTTCTCCGAACTACTCAAAATTTCTGTTCCCAGTTCTCCAGAACTGGTCAGAACCTGCTGAATACTGGTCTGCAGCATGCCCCCTCTGTAGGCACAGGGGAGTCGGGCCAATTCCATTGGGATGAGATGGTCCCTCAAATAATGACCTAGACTTTGAATTGGACCCAGAAGCAAATCAGCAGCCAATGCAGCTTGGTGTAACCTGGGCCACCTTATGGGCCCCACCAAAAGCTGGACATCTCCCCAACATTTCCAACTTAGATTTAGATTAACAGAGTCGGAAGGGACCTTGTAGGTCATCTAGTCCAATCCCTCTGCCCAAGCAGGAGACCCTACACCATTTCTGACAGATAGCAGTCCAGTCTCTTCTTCAATGTCTCCAGTGATGAAGCTCCCACAACTTCTGAAGGCAACTTCAGTTCCATTGGTTGATTGTTCTCACTGTCAGAAAATTCCTCTTTATATCCAGGTTGAATCTCTCCTTGTTCAGTTACCATCCATTATTCCTTGTGTGGTCTACAGGTGCCTTGGAAAATAGCTTGACCCTTTCCTCCTCTCTGTGGCAGCCCCTCAAATATTGGAAGACTGCTCTCGTGTCTCCCCTGGTCCTTCTCTTCCCTAGACCAGCCATGCCCAGTTCCTGTATGTTCATTGTACATTTTAGCCTCCAGTCCCCTAATCATCCTAGTTGCTCTTCTCTACACTCTTTCTAGAGTCTCAACATCTTTTTTATAGTGCGGTGACCAAAACTGGAGGCAGTACTCTAGGTGTGGTTTTACTGAGGCTTTATAGAGTGGTTGCAGAGAACTTGCAGAAAGCGTGCTGAAAAATTTCTCTCTCTCTCTCTCTCACACACACACACACACACACACCAGCCATCTGATCTGCAGATGCAAGCCCTAGGGGGAAAAATCCTCTGCATGAATGGATGACTCTGAATGTGTAGACCCATCGCTGAAGTCTTCCAACGCCCCGTAAGTATCTGAGCGTCAAATTTGCTCAGGAGTGAACTCCAGGACCTGGTGGGTGAAGCAAAGCGATAAGTTGCCTGCAGCTGGAGATGACTTTTGTTGTGCGTATTTCTCTTCCTCACCAGCCTCCCAAAGCCTCCTTTGCCCTCCCTGTTCTAAACATTGTGAGCTTTTCTTCCCTGAGGATAATAAGTGTGTGTGCGTGCGTTTGTGTGTGTGTACTTGTTCTGCCACACATAGAAATCTTTGGTTATTGGGCACCATCAGCTAGGTATTGCAATCCTTTTAGGGCATTGCAGCCTTGGCAACAACAACAACAACACACACACACACACACACACACACACAGGCTGCATGTTTATTAAGGCAAAAGTGCTGGTCTTCATCAAGCATTCATCAAAGCCCCTCGCTTTCCTATTTCACAGCCTCTGCATGGCCCAGATGCTCTCTGTCTTACCAAGAATAGTCTGGAAAAAATAAAGATAAAAATAAAAACAGATTTCCTCAACCTTCAGCATTGCTTGCTATCTCTGATTAGCAGAGAGAGATTTGGGGGGCTTCTGTGTGCTCCATAGATGTGGGGAAAGTCAAAGGGTTGAGACTTTTCAGCAAAAACTCAGATTCCTGTAAGATGTTATGGGAAACATTTGTTTTTCGTTCATGCAGCGGAAAAAGAAAGCATGACTGGGAACAAATATAATATAAGATCTCCTGGCTTGGGAAGGGACTGGACTAGAAGACCTCCAAGGTCCCTTCCTAACTCTGTTATTCTGTTCTGTTCTGTTCTGTTCTGTTCTGTTCTATTCTATTCTATTCTATTCTATTCTATTCTATTCTATTCTATTCTATTCCATTCCATTCCATTCCATTCCTCTGTTCTATTCCATTCTATTCCATTCCATTCCATTCATTCTTTATTCCATTCCATCCCTCTGTTCTGTACTGTTGTGCTCTGTTCTATTCTATTCTCTATTCCATTCCATTCCATTCATTCTTTATTCCATTCCATTCCATTCCTCTGTTCTATTCCATTCCATTCCATTCAGTTCTTTATTCCATTCCATTCCTCTGTTCTGTTCTGTTCTGTTCTGTTCTATTCTATTCCATTCCATTCATTCTTTATTCCACTCCATTCCTCTGGTCTGTTCTGTTGTGTTCTATTCTATTCTATTCCATTCCATTCCTCTGTTCTGTTCTATTTTCTATTCTATTCTGATTTCTTATTCTATTCTAATCTAATGTAATCTAATCTAATGTAATCTAATCTAATCTAATCTAGAGTTGTACTCAATTCATAATAACTTCACGAACTCATCCACGCGGCTTCCTTACAGGTAGTACTCAATTGGCAACCAAAACTGGGGACCAGAATTTCCATTGTTAAGCAAGGTGGTTATTACACGAATTGCGTTCCATTTTACAACATTTTTTGTTACAGTTGTTAAGCAAATCCTTGCCATTGTTACGTGGATCATGTGGTTGTCAGAAGCCAGCTGGGAGGGTCAGAAACAGAGATGACGTGAGCCCAGGGTGCTGCAACCATCCTTAAAGACATGCCAGTTGCAAATTGTCCAAATTTTGATCACATGATCGTGGAGATGCTCGGATGGTGATAAATGCAAGGATTGGTTGTAAGACCCAACCCCCGTTCTTTCTTTTTTGCTGTTGTAACTTTAAAATGGTCCCTAAATGAATGATTGTAAATTGAGGATTACCTCGGGTTGAAAAGTATCCAAGACAGTGGTGGGATTCAAAAAAGTTTACTACTGGTTCTGTGGACGTGGCTTGGTGGGTATGGCAGGAGAAGGTTACTGCAAAATCCCCATTCCCTCACCACTCCAATAACCTGCTTTCCAGCTCTGTTGTCCTGTGCAGGCAACCAAAGAAGACCCAGCCAATCAGCTGGGACTCGGGAGGCAGAGAAGAGATGGGGTTGGCAGGGCCAGTCAGAGGTGGAATTTTCTGGTTCTCTGAACTACGCAGAATTTCCCCTACTGGTTCTCCAGAACGGATCAGAACTGGCTGAATACCACCTTTGATCCTACACCTGATTTATAGAAACCCTGTTCTGCCTCAAACTTTGCTCGAGCGGCTGACTTTTCTGTTTGATCCCAACATCGCATTTGTGCAGAAGAAGACAATTCTGAGATGGATCATAACTCACGATCCAAATGAATTCTTTGTGGCAAATGGCCTGAGGGCCCCATTGCTGATTTTTCCCCCTCTACTTTGACAGCTTGATCCCAAAAACACCGGTTTCGTTGGGGTGGAGACCTTCGCCAGCCTGGTCCACAGCCATGAACTCCCTCTGGACCCTGCGAAACTGGAGATGTTGGTGGCCTTGGCACAGAGCAATGATGAGGGTCAGATCTGCTATCAGGAGCTGGTAGATCTGGTCAGTGGCGTGAGTACCAGCAGCTGTACAATGGCTGGGTCAGAGTCTCTGAGCATGGATGGCCTACATTTTCCACATCTGTAGATCAACATTTCTCAACCTCAGCATGGTCTTCAATTGTCAGAATTCCCCTCTTACCTTAAAGCTGCTACGGTTGAGAAATGTTGCTTTAGGTGGTTTGCTTTCTTGCAGACATTTCATTACCTAAATAGGGATCATCAGAACATGGCTAAACCCCTTTCTAGCACTGATGATGTTGCCTAGTTGGGTAATGAAATGTCTGAAACATCCATCAGGGTTGGCTGGGAGTTGCTACTTGTGGAGATAATTCTGGAGAAGTAGTCTCCACTTTTCTACAATTGATCAAGAACAGGTATTTCAGGACCTGGGAGAGCTCCCACAAGCCATGAGACTTTCCAGCACTGATGCTGTTGCCTAGTTGGGTAATGAAATGTCTGAAACATCAATCAAGGTTGGTTAGGAGTTGCTATTTGTGGAGATAATTCTGGAGAAGCAGTCTCCACTTTTCTGCAATTGGTCAAGAACAGGTATTTCAGGACCTGGGAGAGCTCCCACAAGCCATGAGACTTGCTCATGTGCTCCAGAAAACAGGTCACCCTGAAAGAAAACTGGGACAGGTTGAAATCTGAAGAAGCACACTTTTCCTTTTTTCTCTTCCTGACCATTCAAGCAAAGATGGACCTTATTTATGGACAGTTGCAGAGATAACTTGGGTAGTGGTTAAGGTGTTAATTTAAACTATGGATATCTGGCAGCCAGAAAGGTGTTTCACTTCTTATCCAAGAAGCTTCTTCAGTTCTGAAGAACTGAAGTTCTTCAAAAGAAGCTTCTTGGATGAGAAGCAAAATGTCTTCAAGGAAAAAAAAAGAAGTTCAGTTGCCTTTTGGAAGAACACTTTTGGGATACTGTCGGGTGCAAATAACTAGGAGCATTTGTTGAGTTCAAAACACAGAAGAGTTTATGATTGCTATCTGTATTAACAAGAATCTGGTCAACTAACAGTCAAAGCTAAATCAGCGTTAGATAAAAACGGAATTCACAGGAGGCAGGGCTTGGTTTCTTTGTGGCAATGCAATGATTCCAAATGTAGCATTTTTACCCCCCAGCTCAGGCCTGTTTTTTCTCCTATACAGGGGTCGCAACCCACAGCTCATGGAGACGACTCACAAATGTGGCTCTTCTCATCCCCTAGGGCTGCTTGTGGTTCCCTGATTGCCAGTCCAGCTCCCAATTGATGGGTCTGTTTCTTAGAACAGATATAGGAAAAGTGGACGGCTGCACTAGAGGGAGACTCTATGGTGAGGGACAATTCTGGACTTCTGGCCGGCTCCAGAATTGAATGGGGGACTTCCCAGTTAGGACCTATGTGGCTCTTTGAATGTTGAAGGTTGCTGACCCCTGTTCTATACATATCCTGCCAAGGAGATAGTTTTGGCTCAAAGGCAGGGTTGGGAATGGGGGGGATCTCTAGGAGGCAGTTCATGATGAAGGACACAGCAGAGATTGTCCTGCTGTTGGGGGGTCACTGTTTCTCCTTGCAGATCAGCAGCAAACGTTCCAGCAGCTTCAAGAGGGCCATAAGCTAGGACGAGGACAAAGGCCCTGCCTCAGGATGGCCTGGCCACTGTCCCAGGAGGAGAAAAGGGCTGGGCTTCTACAAACGCTTTGTCATTGCGCTGGGAAGCGTCTTAGAGATCCTCCCGTGTGAGATGCACCGACGGTGGTACTTCTACCAGCACCGTGCCTGTCCTCCGCCGGTCTTCATGGCTGTGGTCACACTCACCCAGGTGTGCAGAGGAGCCACTGGCCAAGGCTTGGAGTGCACAGCACACTCGGAAGGGGGGAGGAGTGCCTTAAAAGCAGACGTGTGGGTTCTCCAGTTCTTTGACTTGTACATCCTGATTTCTAGGTCAGAAGCATCTGCACAATCTGATGTTTTGGTCAAGGTGATGAAAGCATCTCTCTCTCTCTCCCCCCTCCCTCTGTCTCTTTTTCTCTCTGTCTCTCTCTCTTTTTGTCTCTGTCTCTCTTTCTCTCCCTCTCTTTCTCTGTTTCTCTCTTTCCATCCCCCTCTCTCTTTTTCTGTCTCTGTTTACCTCTCTCTCTCTCTCTGTTTCTCTCTTTCCATCCCTCTATCTCTCTTTTTCTCTTTCTGTCACTCTTTTTCTCTTTGTCTCTTTCTCTTTTCCTCCTCCCTCTCTCTTTCTCTTTCTCTCTCTCTTTCTCTCACTTCCCCCCTTTCTGTTTCTCTCTTTCCATCCCTCTCTCTTTTTTCTCTCTGTCTCTCTCTTTCCCTCCCTCCCTTTCTCTCTTTCTCTCTCTTTCTCTCTCTCTCTTTCCCTCCCTTTCTATCTCGCTTCCTCTCTCTGTTTCTCCCTCTCCCTCCCCCTCTATGTGTGTGTGTTAGAATTTTTAAATACAGATAGTCCTCAACTTACTATCACAACTGGGACCAGCATTTGCATTACTAAGCAAGGCAGGAGAGGGGCATGATGGCTCAGCAATTAAGACTCTGAGCTTGTCAGCTGGAAAGCTAGAGCCCAGGTTCGAGACCCGAACACCATGCAATGGGGTGAGCTCCCATTCTCACCCTAGAAATTTGAAAGCATGCAATTGCAAGTAGATAAATAGGTACCACTTTGCTCAGAAGATAACAACATTCCGTGCACCTCAACCATGTCAGCCCCATGACCACAGAAGCATCTTCAGACAACACTGGTTCCCTTGGCTAAGAAACAGAGATGAACACCACCTTCTAGAGTCGGATACAACCAGACAGGAGAAACAGGGCAAGGCAGTTGTGAAATGGGTCATACCTGATTCTGCAACTTTTTTTGCCAATGTTGTTAAGCAAACCACTGCAATTGTTAACTGAATTGCATGGTCATTAGGCGAGTCTGGCTTTTCCCGTTGACTTTTGCTTGCTGGTCTCCTGTAGAACTGCCTCTTGGCCAGAATCCAGAGATTCTGCAGCAAACAAAGATCTTAGACTTCAGCTCCACTAATGGAGCCTTTGATCCAATGTTCTTGAAGGATGTCAACTTACAGAAAACCATCGCAGTAATTTTTTCTCTCCTTTCTACTAGATCATAGTTTTCCTTTGCTATGGAGCACGACTGAACAAGTGGGTGTTACAGACCTACCATCCAGAGTATATGAAAAGCCCTTTGGTCTATCATCCTGGACATCGCGCCCGGGCCTGGAGGTTTCTCACATACATGTTCATGCATGTAGGGTAAGGCTCTACACTCCTTCCCTGTTTATAGTACAGCAGGATTGGAGGAAGCTGGTTTGCTGGCCACACCTGATCCATCACATTGGTCTCTCGGAGCCTTGAGAAACATCAACCTTGGGTTTCACCTTGGGTTAACAGTTTGGGTTTCACCTTGTGTGACCTTCATCCCATTTCTGGGTGGAATTGGATCAAAACATCTGCAAGCTAAATGGTGACCTGCTTTACTCCAAATGTCTACAAGTCCAGGTCACTGATGATGTTATCTGGTTTGGACCATGAAATGTCTGTAAGAAACAAGCAAGCTCAGAGAGCACCCAGGATCCCACACTCTTCCTCCTCCTCCCCCCTTCTCCTCCACAAAGCCCGCTCCCTTCTAGCACTGATGATGTTACCTAGTTGAATAATGAAAAGTCTACAAGAAAAGCCACCAAACTCAGAGAACGCCAAGGACCCTTCATTTAACCCCGAGTTACAAATACCCTCCTTTATTAGCCCAGATCTTGCCACTCATCATCAGGAGTGCAAAGCAAGCGTGTTTGGAACGGGTGTGTACAAGCACTTGGATTGCTTGCCCCACCCCTGATGTGGCTCCGTGTCCTGGAAACTCAGCTTTTCCTGGTGGCTGTATAGATTCAGGTATAGTAACAGGAGGGCGTGTGAATCTTCTCCAAGGCAAATCCAGCACAATGGGGAAGTTTTAGCTGGCAGTTAGGATAGGATTGGCTGGAGGAACTTTTCTGTGTTGTTTTTCACAAGTCTATTTTCTCTTGCCTGGAGTAGGGAATTGGAGGCAATCTTTTTATATGTCATAATGTTGGAGAATCGGATGTAGATTTTTATGACTTGCTGACGAGTGACATCTGGCTATGTTGCGACCAGCTGTTAAGTTTGTTCCTTGTGTATCTGTGATACCCTGCAATGTCTTTTTTACTCTCTCTCTCTCTCTTTGCTGTACAAAGCTCTTTATGTACTATTTTTTCCCCTCCCGAAATAAAACAGATCTGTTGCTGCAGCTGCTGAAAGCAGCTCACTGGAACAGAATGGAATCCCAGCTTTTACTGCATTTCTGGGGTGGGGATGGGGAAATGGGAGGAATTTCTGAGCATGCTAGACAGAAACCCAAAACTGTGGGAAAAGCTGGAAAGCAAATTCTGGAGATTTAGTAAGCAAAGAGTGGAGATTCTGTTTGGAATGTGGGGAGTCTTTGACCTACGGACATAATGCAGCCCAACATTTCTGTTGCTAAAGCGAAAGGTTTTGTCATGCCCCTGTCGGAGTCTGAATCTGAGGAGGAAGATGAACAGCTGGCAGAGAATGGGAGTATGGCTCCATTGGCTGTGGAGGAAACTGGGGAAGGGCAAAGTCCAGCTGGGCAGAGCAGGGGAGAGGTAGAACAAGGGAGAGGGAGTTCAAAGGAAGATCCAGGCCCACCCCCTCTTCATCCTAGGGCACACAGGAACGGAGAAGAGAGCAACGTGGGTTGCATGGCTTACAGGGGAGGAAAGGGCCCTGATTCCCTTCATTAGCCACAGCTAATGGGAAGATGGTTTATAAGAAAGGCAAGCTGCATGTGGCAGGCTGTTGGGAGCAAACGTGACTTTATCCTGTGTTGTCATGGCTTATCTGTGTTCCTGGCATCTTCCCAACCATGTGAATTTTGCCGTGCCTTCAAGTCTGAAATTCTTGCTCCTGCCCTGCTAATTACTTCAGTTTGACTTGTTTGGACTTTAAGTTACAATTTGTGTTGACCATGTTTTGGACTTGATTCCTTGCAGCCAAAGGCTCCTGGGAGAGTTTTTTCTCTAGCCAGAAGGTAACCAGGACATTGGGGGCAAAGTTGGAGGTAATAAAGGGACTCTTATTGCTTATCTGACTGTGTTGCCTTTGTGCCACGTCCCGGGTCATCACAGGTTTGCTGAATGAATTTGCCCCATTTTACAACTTTTCTTGCCACCGTTGTTAAGTGAATCACTGCAGCTGTTAATAACACGGTTGTTAAGTGAATGTTGGTTTCCCCATGAACTTCACTTGTCAGGAGGTCGCAAAAGGGGATCACGTGACCCCAGGACACTATGACTGTCATAAGTATGAGTCAGTTGCCAAGCGTATGGATTTTGGATTATGTGACCCTGGGGGGATGCTACAACGGTCATAAGTGTGAAAATCGGTCACAAGTCCCTTTTTTTCACCGCCGTTGTAACTTCAAACGGTCACTAAGTGAACTGTTGTAAGTCGAGGACCACTTGTAGTTCTTTCCCTTTGAGGCAAAGTACAGCTAATCCTCGACTTACAACCATTCATTTAGCAATTGTTTTGAATTACGATGGAGCTGGAAAAAATGTGACTTGGTCCTCACACTTATGACCGTTGCAGCATCCCCATGGTCACACGATCAAAAATTGAACCCTTGGCCACTGGTACATAGTTATGACAATGGCAGTGTCCCGGCGTCACGTGATGTCAACTCATAAAACATTTTGTATACACTTTTTATAGTTGACAACAGAAAGAGGGGGCGGGATTTCAAAGAACTGACGGCAGTATGGAATCGAAAGTACATTCCATTCATATTTTCTGCAAAGACTGATTAGATGACTGAAGCTTCTGCCACGCAAAAATCTAATTGGAGAACATGATTGACAACTCTTGGCTATGGACGTGTTTCGTTGGATGATACACCCAGAGTGGTGGAGGGGAAAGCAGGATCAAGGGTGACAGTGAATTACATATCTCAGAGTTGGCTACCCCAGGTTAGTGCCTGACGTAGAATGTTAACTTCAAATAAGTCCTCTTTAGTTTTGAGAGTGTGGCTCAAGGCTCATGATTTAATTGGAGTAACTGCCAGAATCCTGACATGTTATCCCTGTTTGCAACCTTTCCCAGCTGGTTTTGGACAAGCAAAGTTAATGGGGGGAAAGCCGGATTCACTTAACGACCTTACGATTCACTTAACAACTGCAGTGTGTCAACTCAAAAATATTTCTCTGGTCTTTAAGAGTTGACAGCCAAAGGGGAGCAGGGGGAGTAGTGCATACCTTAAATATTTTCATAGATAATTGCTAGGCGGCCGAAGCTTCTGGCGTGCAATATTATTACTGGAGAGAATGATTGATGACTCTTGGCTATGGATGTGTCCCATTGGAGAACATACATCCAGGGGGTGAGGGAAAGACCAGGGTCAAGGGTGAGATGAATGATATGTCTCAGAGTCGGCTACACCCAGGAAACGCCGACATGTTCATTCCTAATAAATTATTTTTTTAAACTCTGAGAGATGCAGCTAGAGACTCAAGATTCGAATGGGGGTGGACTGTTGGAGCCCTGACACAGTGATTCGCTTAGCAACCATGGCATAAAATTGAGGGCACCTCACTTAAGAACCTCCTTGCTTGGCAAGCGAAATTCTCAATTCCCAATTGCAGTTCGTAAATGTGGAGGACTTTTTGAGAGAAAAACAGTTTTGCAATTCTGGGAACAACTTTCTTCATTTACTTGATAGGCTGAGAATCCCACACTTCTCTCTTCCTTTTAATAACAACAACAACAACAACAACAACAACAACAACAATAATAATAAATCCCGACTAGTTTTAAGCATCTTTCTTTCTTTCTTTTTTTAAAGGCAACTAGTAGGGAATGTTGAAACGAACAGATGTAAAGTTTGCAAATTAAGGTGGGTGGCAGATCAGAAATATCGTGGGAAGAGGAAGTTTTGGCAGACAAGAAATCTAACTGCCAAACTTGATTATTTCATATAATTAGGAAAAAAATGGAATTGTGCCTTTCAACCCCCTTATTTTTCCTGTAACTATTTTTGCCCAGTATATATAGTGTATGAGCCTAGAGGTGGAGATATCGCTGTGAATTTGATCCTAGATAGAGGCCGGTATTTCTCTCTCTGAGCACACTGGGAATATATCTAACTGAACAAAACTCCACATTGGTGACAGGAAGGGCATCCGGCCAGTAAACACTCAGCTCCATTCCATTGCCCAGATTCTACTCTGCAAGGGATTATGGGGTCATTAAAAGAAGATGATGATATATAGTGTATGAGTATGTGGGGGAAAAGAATGGGTAGATATACCAAAAACAGCAGCAAGGATTTTGTTCTGACCCTGGCTTCATAAACTGTAATTATTCACAAACTTGTTTTAAAAACGAAACCTATTTTATTGCAACACTGGGAATTGTTTTCACTCCCAGCTGGAATTAATCTTAAACAGTCCCCCAAGTTCTGTGAAGTGCTGCCAAAAACAGAAGTATCAAATTAACTAGAACAGAAACCAACCAAAAAAAAAAAAAAACCCAACCGAAGTCCCGAGAGCTTCAATGATGACTCTGAACCG
>CM019164.1:8408909-8470269 GCA_009733165.1 Naja naja
CCTTCCCTTCCATTCATCTCTTCTTCCCTTTCCTTCATCTCTTCTTCCCTTCATCTCTTCTTCCCTTCCCTTCATATCTTCTCTCTTCCCATCCTTTCCTTTCCACCTTCTCTTCCCTTCATCTCTTCTTCCCTTCATCTCTTCTTCCCTTCCCTTCTTTTCCTTTCCTTTCCTTCTTCCCTTCCCTTCCTGATAAAAGTCTCAGCTTGGGGTCTCCAGATCTCTAGGGTGGGCTGAGGGGGACCCCTGTCTGCCACCCTAACTCAGAAGTCCTGGCTCAAGACACGGTGTCCAATATTTCCAAGCTTGTTCTGTAGCCCGATTGAGCATGAGAACACTTCCGGTATCAGCTCATGGTCTCCACAGTTCCAGCTCTAAAAGAGGGTTCTCTGATGGACGTCTCATCAGCCGAAAGGCCTCTGGTTCTGGTATTTGCCCCTAACCTCAGAATGCCCTTCTCCCCCTCCTGCAAATCTCATCACTGAGGCCCATCAGCAAGCACCCATTCCATCCTGATGGAATAGTGACGGAGCAATTGTTTCTGGCCAGGCTACAAGTTTGGCTTGTGTGGGCCTGCTTTCACAATCATCAGGGTTTAGGCTTATCAGGGATAGCCAATTTCTAGAATATTTTTCCCAGGGGGAGGGGATGTCATGGGAGTATAGATGGGGCGGGCAAGGTTCTCCGAGTAGCTGGACAGGAGTGCGTCTAAAGTGTTATTTCTTTAGTATTTTTTTCTATATGAATTCTCCCCTGATTGACAATCTGGCTTTAAAATAAATAAATTTTTTTAAAAAGCACAAAAGCACTTTGTTGGCGGTGGAGGGAGAGGGAGACACCAGAGTGGAGGAGTTTGGCTTGAACCTAAAAACCAGCCTCCTTCAAGCCCTCCCAATTATTTCGATCTCCTCCTGACCTTTGGAGCAAAACAGGGTTATGGCCATTATCTTTCCCAGTGGCCCCACTTCTCCTTGACATCCAGGATAGCCTTCAGTTCTCTAGGGAAGGCTTGTAGCAATGCTGCAGGCAGGGTCCATCCTGCAGAGATATCAGCAGCACTTCTAACTATCTCCTTGGATGGAAAGTACGCAGTTGCAACCATGATGCAGGGTTTGGCCATGGATGTGCAATGCCAGGCAACTGCTAAAAACATCTCCAAAGCCAGCAAGTTAAACTCCATGGCCCAGCTAACATTTGAAACGATCCACATGGGGCTTTTAATCCACGTGCTGGTTTTCAAACCCAATTTGGGGTACTTCTGCCCCGGGAGTCGTCGGGGGCAGAGCGAAGCCAGGAGTTAAAAAAGCCAGTGGCTGGCAGATGTTTTTCTGCATCATCCACCCTCTTTGCTCTTTCTTCTCACAGCTGGCTCTTGCAAACCCCTGATGGAAGAAGTAGACAAGGGAAGTGAGCGGTGGGTGGAAGTAATGGAGGGGAAGGGAAGGGAAGGGCCCTGGGGGGAGGGTGGGGTGGAAAGGGAGAAGTTGTTAAAAAGCAATGCACTAATCCAAATTAAAAATGTGACTGGGGGCGGAGAGGAAGATGTATGTACGAATAAATATTTTGCACACCATCTGCCTGTTTGTTTTCTTGTCACTCCTAAATTTCCAAAGCTGGCTAAACGGATGGGTTACTCACAGTGAAAAGGCAGCAGATGGTTCCGAAACACGTTTCTTCTTCCAAAAAATAGTGATGGGGGAAATATAGAAATGGCGCCACTTTGGAAGAATCCAGAGCCAATGGTGGTTGGTTTTCAATACCGCTAAACTTGATTTTGGGTTAATTTGTCCCTTTCCTGCATTTGCAGAATACTCTAGATCAGTGTCTGTCAACCTTAGCAACTTTCAGGCATCTCCCACAATTCCTCAGCCAACTTTAAGATGGGTGGACTTCAACTCCCACAATTCTCCAACCAGTTTGAAGATGGGTGGGCTTCAACTCCCAGAATTCCCAAGCTGACTTGAAGATGGATGGACTTCAACTCCCAGAATTCTCCAACCAGTTTGAAGATGGGGTGGACTTCAACCAGGGGTGGGATTCTACCGGTTCAGTAGAAACGGTTGTTACAATTCTGCACAGTTTGAAGAATCGGCAAATCGTGTCCCTGGCTGGCCCCACCCCTCTCCAGAAGGAAGAAGCCATGCCCACCCAGTCCATGGCCACACCCACCTAGCCACTTGTACCTAACCACACCCACAGAACCGGTAGAAAATATATTTGCATCCCAGCCCTGACTTCAAGTCCCAGAATTCCCCAACCAGCTTTAAGATGGGAGGACTTCAACTCCCAGAATGCTGGGGAATTTTGGGAGTTGGTCCACATCTTCAAGTCACTAAGGTTGAGAAGCATCCTCTCGACCACAAATTCAATAAGCTGGCATTAAGAATCATGCTGCAGCCAACGGGGGATTGAGGTGCCTCGTTAAACCTTTGTGCAAAACCTCTGTCAAACTGGGATTGAAAAGTAGGGAAAACATGGATGGTGTTTGAGGACTATGGGTGTTGGAATATCCCAACAGGAGCCTGCATGCTGCAAATTACAAAGGCGTCTGATAAACAAGCATGGTTGCGTTGATTGTGTGGGAGGGCAATGCATGTTTGTGCATATTCACACACCCTGCCTGCCTGCCTCTCAGTATGCACAGCCTCAAATTATAGCTTATTTTTGTGTTATTGTAGGCGGTTGTAGTAAGGGGGCAGACAATGCGGGTTTTGAGAGATTCTTAGTGACTGGTAGAAATTGCACAAGGTTGGACTTCACTCAACGCCCACAAAATATTTTATCAGTAGAGACCAAACATGTTTGGATCCAGCAGTTTGTGCCCCATTAATGGAGATGAGACCTTTAACAATGTGGGAGGGGGGGGGAAACAGCCCATCCTTAACTATTAAGAAGTTTGAAGCCAAATTATCATTTCATCCTATGTACAGAACTATGGAAAGACACTACAAAGACTACGAACCTCTCATCATCATAAAATGTTTTTAATAACTCAGACAAACTAAGAAAGAAAAGAAAGAGAGGAAAACGGAGAAAAGGAAAGGAGAAGAGAAGAGGAAAGGAGAAGGGAAGAGAAAAGAAGAGAAGAGGAAAGGAAGAGAAGAGGAAAGGAAGAGAAAAAATAGAAGAATAGAATAGAATAGGAATAGAATAGAATAAGAATAGAACAGAACAGAACAGAAGATGGAATAGAAGATAGAGTGGAATGGAATGGAATGGAAGATGGAATAGAATAGAAGATAGAGTGGAATGGAATGGAATAGAAGATGGAATAGGAGGCAGAATGGAATGGAATGGAATAGAAGATGGAATAGAATAGAAGATAGAGTGGAATGGAATGGAATAGAAGATGGAATAGAAGGTAGAATGGAATGGAATGGAATGGAATAGAAGATGGAATAGAAGGTAGAATAGAATGGAATGGAATGGAATGGAATGGAATGGAATGGAAGATGGAATAGAATAGAAGATAGTGGAGTGGAAGGAATAGAAGATGGACAGAAGGAGAATGGAATGGAATGGAATGGAATGGAAGATGGAATAGAATAGAAGATAGAGTGGAATGGAATGGAATAGAAGATGGAAAATAGAAGGTAGAAAATGGAATGGATGGAATGGATAGAATGGAATAGAATAGAAGATAGAGTGGAATGGAATGGAATAGAAGAGGAATGAAGTTAGAAGGAATGGAATGGAATGGAATGGAAGATGGAAGGAAATAGAATAGAAGATAGAGTGGAGGGAATGGAATAGAAGATGGAACAGAAGATGAGAATAGAAAGAGATGGAATAGAATAGAAGATGAGAGTGGATGGAATGGAATATAGAAGATGGAATAGAAGGTAGAATGGAATGGAATGGAATGGAATGGAATGGAATGGAAGATGGAATAGAATAGAAGATAGAGTGGAATGGAATGGAATAGAAGATGGAATAGAAGGTAGAATGGAATGGAATGGAATGGAATAGAAGATGGAATAGAATAGAAGATAGAGTGGAGTGGAATGGAATAGAAGATGGAATAGGAGGTAGAATAGAATGGAATGGAATGGAATGGAAGATGGAATAGAATAGAAGATAGAGTGGAGTGGAATGGAATAGAAGATGGAACAGAAGATGAGAATAGAACAGAAGATGGAATAGAATAGAAGATAGAGTGGAATGGAATGGAATAGAAGATGGAATAGAAGGTAGAATAGAATGGAATGGAATGGAATGGAAGATGGAATAGAATAGAAGATAGAATGGAATGGAATAGAAGATGGAATAGAAGATTAGAATAGAACAGAAGATGGAATAGAATAGAATAGAAAATGGAATAGAATAGAATAGAATAGAATAGAATAGAATAGAATTCTTTATTGGTCAAGTGTAACTGGACACACAAGGATTTTGTTTTGGTGCATATGCTCTCAAGATACATACGTCAAGAATCGTAGGTATAACACCTAGAAGCAGTCATAGGGTACTATAAATCATACTAGGAAACAGACATAGGAAACATCTAAAACATAAATCATATTAGGAAACATAATAATAAGCTAGGACCTATCAAATCATTCAGAGAAGAGAAGAAAGGAACAAAAGAGAAAAGGAGAAGGGAAGAGAAGAAGAGAGAATATAAAGGAAGGAGGGAAGAAGGAAGGCATGTTACAAAGAAGGGAGGAAAGAGAAAGGGAGAGAGAAAGAAAAAGAAAGAAAAGAATCTCTTGTTTGAGCAGGGGTTGGAGTAGAAGACCTCAAAAATCCCTTCCAATACTGTTACTATTGCTGAAAGCTAGTTTCTCAAAATATCGCAGCCCCTGTTTCAACCCTCTATCTTCCCACCAAAACCAACATTTCGCCCAGATGCTCCGAGAGCTCAGAAAACCTGATCTTTAATACATAAGAAATTTTGGGTCCTCTCCATCTTTTCCGTTTGCTTCCCGCTGCTTCCTCATCACTCCAATTTGGCCATTATCAGCATTGTTTATTTTCAGCTGCTTTTCCTCCTTCCCTCCCTCTCCTTTAGAAAATTAGTCAAGGATTCTGATTTGAAGGGCTTAAAATATAGCCTCTTGGGTTTGCAAGTCCTTTCTTCTTCTTCTTCTTCAAATTGCAGCTGGGCAAAAATACAACCGACACATTTTTAACATCTGAAGCTATAAAAAATAAGAAAAGACAAAAGGTGGCCTTGAAAAGACAGATAACAATCACCTTCCCCTCCTGAACAGACTTATTTCTTCTTCAAACTTTTCTCTGCCACCGTCATCCAAGAGAGGATTCAAGTTCCTTAGGAGCCTCTCCCAAAATTCTGCAGGGGGGCAATCTTGCAGAAACAGCAGTGGATAAATTTGGAAACTGGAGAGCACTTCATGTTATTTGATGTATTCTGTTTCCAGGTACTTTTAAGAGGCTTCAATCAGGCAAATCTGACGTGGCTTGAAACTCAAAACCGAATGCATGTAGCCAACATGGAAGCATTTCCGGTGTAAATGAAGCCTAATTCCATCAGAACTTCATCTTGGTGTAAATAAATTCTGCTCTGGATATTCAAGGTTTATCTACTCAAGGTAGCTCCAGCTAACACCTTAGCTTACCTTTCATTCCCATGAAATACAGGTAGTCCTTGACTTATGACCACAATTGGGCCCTGAATTTCCATAGTTTATCATGGCTAAACAATGATGAAAAGTTGCAGGAACTGGGCATGGCTAGTCTAGGGAAGAGAAGGACCTGGGGAGACAGAAGAGCAGTCTTCCAATATTTGAGGGGCTGCCACAGAGAGGAGGAGGGGGTCAAGCTATTTTCCAAGGCACCCAAAGGCAAGACAAGGAATAATGGATGGAAACTGATCAAGGAGAGATTCAACCTGGAAATAAGGAGGAATTTTCTGACAGAACAATCAACCCATGGAACAGAAGTTGCCTTCGGAAGTTGTGGGAGCTTCATCCCTGGAAGCTTTCAAGAAGAGACTGGACTGCCCTCTGTCAGAAATGGTGTAGGGTCTCCTGCTTGGGCAGGGGGTTGGACTAGATGACCTACAAGCTCCCATCCAACTCTGTTAATCTGTAATAAAGTAATATAGGCAGTTGTTCAGTAAGTTTGGTATGGCCACTCTAGAGAAAGATGAGGGTAGGTGATTTTGTGGTTTGCACTGAAGGTGTTACCCCTAGCTGGGTAGCAAAATGTCTGTGAGGAAACGAAGAAGCTCAGAGAGCACCAAGGGCCCTACATGTGCACCAAAGCTATTCAAAAGTTATGTTTAGAGCTTAATTGACAGATATGCCCTATCAATGCTCATTAGGAACCTTCTCAGCCCCCAGGATTATTAAGCCACATATCTCCAGGCTGGATTGAGCAATGTGCTCCTTCACTTGCACACCTGTCACATCTGGAAGCAGAACACGTCTCTGTAATGGGCCGTAAATGAAGCGTTGATATCTCTCCCAGCAGCGTTAATGCTGGGGAATTGCAAACTGCAGCCTCCTTGGGGAAATAGACAGGACAATCAAAACCTATCAATAACCAATCCGTGTTCACCTCCTTAACAAGGAGTAGATGAAGATGGGCAGGCAATACCTTCGTGTCAGCATCGTCCTGCAAAGTAGCAAGCAAATGGATCAATGCAAACACTAACAAATCGTACCACAATCTGCTTCCACACACACACCCTGACTCCACTCCCTTCCCTATAATCTCCCCAGCCCAGAATGTCTTTTGTTTTAATGGGTGGGTGGTGCTCTTTTAAAGGTTCCCCTCGCACATACGTGCTAGCTGTTTCTGGCTCTGGGGGGCTGTGCTTATCTCTGTTACAAAGCCTAAGAGCCAGCGGTATCCAAAGACGTCTCTGTGGTCATATGGCTGGCATGACTAAACACCGAAGGTGCACGGAACGCTGTTCCCTTCCCACCAAAGTGGTCCCTATTTTTCTATTGCATTTTTTACGTGCGTTCAAACTGCTAGGTTGGCAGAAGCTGGGACAAGGAACAGGAGCTCGCTCCATTACGCGGCACTAGGGATTCGAACTGCCAATCTGAAAGATTGACAAGCTCAGCATCTTAGCCACCGAGCCACCATGTCCCTTTTTTTAAAATACAAGTTTTAAAAATGTGGGTGTGTGGGGTGAAGTTTAGAATAACAGCCAGGGTGTAAAGGATCTGCTTCAGCTACTTCCTCAGGAAAACATGGCTCTTGAAACAAGGGGTATTTCAAAAGGAATTTTTACTGAAAGTGATTGCAGAGAAGTCAGGTGGAATCTGAAGTTCCCGTGCAAAGCATTAAGCTATTCCCCCCACCACCACCGCCCCTCAAATCCTACCCCAATGCCCCAGTCCACCAGCTAGCCAATACAAGGCCACAAAGGTGTTTTGAGAACTTTGAGGTGGTAGGGTGATTAACGGTTCATCCTTGGGACACCATGGCCTTGGTAACAGGCTGGAACCGGCTGGGAGGGAGTCCATCGTGTTGCTCTGATCCTCCTGGGCAGGGACCGGACACAGGGGAAATAATGCTTTAAAAGAGCAGAAAGCAGTGGTATAGATAATCCTCCATTTACAACCAGGATTTCCATTACTAAGCAAGGAGGAGTTAAATGAGCCAGGCCTGATTTTATGACTTTGTTCATAGCCATTGTTAAGCCGATCATTGAAGTAAATCACACAATTGTTAAACGAATCCAGCTTCTTCCATTCATCACCTTCATTTAACAACCCCATAATCCCTTGCGGGGTGGAGTCTGGGCAACTGAATGGAGCAAACAGAGTGTTTTAATGGCCAGATGCCTTTCCTGTCACTAGTGCGGAGTTTTGTTCAGCAGATACATTCTCTGTGTGCCCAGAGAGAGAAATATCTGCCTCTACCTAGGATTGAACTCATAGCCCCTAATTGTGAGGCGAGAGCTCCTCCTTTAGGCCACTGCAACACTCCAACCCAGATTCTTCCATTGATTTTACTTATCGGAAGCTGGATGGGAAAGTCACCAATGGCGATTCCATGCTCCTAGGAGGCTGCAATTGTCATAAATAACATGCCAAGCACCTGAATTCTGATCATGTGACCGTGGGAATACTGCAATGGTTGTGTGAGAACCACTCATAAATCACATTTTTCAATGCCATTGTAATTTTGTGCAGTCACTAAACCAACACATCCTTGTAAGTTGAGGATGCTGGCTGGGGAATTCTGGAAACTGAAGTCCACACATTTACACGTTGCCAAGATGGCTATATACACCTGATGAGTCCCAAAAAAGGATAGATCTAGCCACCTGGTAACCTCTAGTAGTTTACATTAGTGACTTTTTGTGTGTGCTTGTTTGTAACTTTTCAATGCAGAAGCTTTCCAATAGGACTTCACTTTATCCAGTTTTCCAAACTCTTGCTTCTACCTTTGTGGCTGTACCAACAACAACAAAAAATCCAGCAATTCTTTCAGCCCTAAAGTATCACTGAGGACATTAAAACAAATTTAGAAGGGCCACGTTAAAATCTGATATAAATATGTTGTGGCTCCGCCTCGTGAGCCTGTGCTGACAGAGGAAGAGGACCTGGATGATGATGAAGAAGAAGAGGAGGAACGGGCAATGCCTCTCTCACCAGGGCCTTCCTCCCCAGGATCTTCCTCCCTGGCAAGGTCTCCCTCCCCAGGACCTTCCTCCCTGGCAATGCCTCAGGTTTCCTCGGAAAGCCAAGAGGAACTGCCTGAGAGACGTGTATCAGTAAAGCCACGACGAGAGAAGGAGGAGGAAGGTGCCTGGCTTGATCCCAGGCAACGTCGGAGGGAGAAACGTCAGCAGCAACGTAGGGGGCATGGGAGGGCCAGAGATTGAGCTGGACCACACCCCACCAGGTATAAAAGTGGGTGTGCCTACGCTGCAGACTCTGTTCGTGACAAAGTGTAATCTGAATCCGAAGCTTCCTTCTGTGTGCTTGATTTTTGGACTCTGAAAGTAAAGCAATTCTTCTGTGAGTACTACATTCCTTCTTGGCTTGGATTTGGCAGTGAGAGCATGGGTGACTGCCAACGTTCTTGTCGGAGAGATAACGGGGATTTTGGTGACAGGCCAGCGTGACTCTTCTGTGTTAGCTAACGTTCCTTACCTTCAAGGGAAGGGAAGGTGAAACAAAACAGGCCAGCGTGACTCTTCTGTGTTAGCTAACGTTCCTTAACTTCTGGGGAAGTGAAGGTGAGACAGAACATAAATATATTACGATAATGCAGAGGATTGTTATCCCATATGGTTACAAATTCTAAATTACCTGCATCCAGAACATGATGTTTGTTTACTACTGGTTATGGGTGCCTAAATAATTTACTGAAATATAAACATCCTGTTTTTCTTAAATTCTTCACAGTACTGTAAATAACATTTAAGATTGTATTTTCCCCAAAGGACTCCTAGGTGAAAATTTAACAGAATGCCTACAGTTTTTAGAACATTAGGGAGCAGACTTAGAAAAGATGTGGAAGGAGGTTGGAAAAACAGGACAAAAAAAATAATCACAATACTCAAGAATAAATGTGCCATAATTGCAATAAGACAAAAACTAGGCCAACACTAATTCTGCAAGGAAAAACAAATCACGGTAAGGATGAATTTCACCCAGCCAGTTTTCCCTTTGCATCCAGCTGCAGCTCACCAAAAACCGATGCTTTTAAATGTTGCTGTTCATAAGATAAGGTACTGCAGTGATAATATGGGAATGACCTGGGAAACAGAAGGAAGAACTTCAGCCATTGGATAAGAGGCAGCTGAGCCCACAGAAAGAAAGTCAAATGTCTCAGAAGGAATCCTCCCTACTTTTTTAGGCTGTAAAGGTGAGTGGGGAACTTTCAGATTTGCAAGAACCTATTTATAGCAATAGCACCTAGACTTCTATACCGCATCACAGTGCTTTTACAGCCCTCTCTACTGTACAGCAGTTTGCAGAGTCAGCCACTTGCCCCCAACAATCTGGGTCCTCATTTTACCAACCTCGGAAGGATGGAAGGCTGAGTCAACCTTCAGCCAGTCAGGATCGAACTGCTGGCAGTCGGCAGAATTAGCCTTAAGTATTGCATTCTAACCACTGCATACTGTGGATGGATAGATAGATGGGTGGATGGAAGGAAGGAAGGGGAAAAGGAAGAGCAATAGCACTTAGACTTCTACACCACTTCACAGTGCTTTGCAGCCTCTCTAAGTGGTTTACAGAGTCAGCCTATCACCCCCAACAATCTGGGTCCTAATTTTACCGACCTCGGAAGGATGGGAAGGCTGAGTAAACCTTGAGCCAGTCAGGATCGAACTCCAGGTTGTGGGCAGAGTCAACCTGCAATACCGCATTCCAGCCACTGTGCCACCAGGGCTAACCTTCCAATAAAGTTAGAGCTAGTCCTTCTGGATGTGCTTCTTGCTCTGGATGACATTGCAAGGCTGACCTCAATCTTGCAAGCCTGAAAGTTCATTTCTGCTCTTAAGCTGTCTTTTATGCACCTATTGCCCTGGCTGCAGCTCTTCAAGTCCATTCCCCACAAAGGGAAGATGATCTTAAGATTATCAGGCTGCAAATTCACCACAAGCCACAGGAGAAGCGTCTTCCCTTTAAACAGAAATAGCCCTGGAGCTTTCAGGAAAATGGGAGATTGGACGGTGTTATTCTGGTTGGACTCTGCTTATTCTGTATCTATATATATAAAAAGCGAAATACCACTCATGCATCATCACAAAATCTCCAGAACCATAAAGCCTACAAACTTGAAATTTGGTATGAATGTTCCTCTTGGCTTCTAGGTGCTCACTAAGGAAGGAATTTTTGAAATGGCCACCAGAGCATTAGTATTTCCTGTATTATTATTATTAACACGCTCTGATGCTAAGGCATTCTACTCCCCCTCCCCACCTGAAAAGAAATCTGTTCCAAATGCAAAACACAAGCAGAGGAGTTTCAGTTTTAGTTTTACTTTCACAGCACCAAGCAGCTTTAGTACAGAATAGTTGAGCTAAGCCACGCCCAGGCTCCTTGCTGTCTCTCCTTGCTCACACAGAAATACTGCTTGTTTCCAAACAGCCTCAACTGTCTCACACATTGACAGGGCACTAGACAGATAGATGGTGGTAGGCAGAGGCCAAAAATATTTTTCCTGATTTTCTTCCCCCAAAACTAAGCCCGATCACATAGTTTTGTAGCAAAGCACCAGTATTGAGCTAGATCTGTAATATTCTTCTTATCCTGCTTCTATAAAGTCCAACTTTCACCTCTGTAGAATGTCAAAGGGAACACAGTGGGTTGCACGATTCTGATCTTCATAGGTGTAAGGCACATCACAGGCATCTGAACAACTTGAGCACAGGTTTCCTAGATTAAATCAGCCAGAGAGGAAAGTAGCCAGGATTGAAGAAGTGTTGGAATTGTGTAGCTTTAGACAGGGGCTCCCTCTAGCGAGAGCGAAGCATCATGTCATTCAGATCCAGTGTTTTTCAACCTTGGCAACCTGAAGTTGCATGGACTTCAACTCCCAGAATTCCTCAGGGCTGGGTAGAGGGTTCTGGGAGTTGAAGTCCACCCATCTTCAAGCAGTCGAAGTTGTGAAACAGTGCACCAGATGCTTTGTGTCAAGGGGGCGGGGAAAAAATCACACAACTTTGGAAACAGAATTTGTGTGGGATTGAATTTTGATTACTCAACTTAGAACCCTACGCTTAGTGACTTTTTGAAGTTGCAATTGCACCGAAGTGACTTGACTTGAACTCTTTATTGTCATTAAGTATACATACAACAAAATTCACATAACACCCAGAGACCAGACTCAACATGGACACACACACGACAATCCCCAAACACCTCCCCACCCACCAAAATTCCCCGCCTCCTAAAAACACAAGCATCCACACAACAGACCAAGTAATACTGTCTAATAGCTCACTGATGGTGGTCCTTAAGTTCATTGTTAAGTGCAATTATAGCTCTGGGATAAAAACTGTTCAGAAAAATGTGTGGTCCGAATTTTAATGGTTCTGTATCTTCTGCCAGAAGGCAACAGTCCAAAATAGGATACCTTTATTGTTATTGCATTCCACGAATACAATAAAATTCGAAAGCTACTCCAGCACAGTGCCCCAAACACCACATCACAATCACAACACAAAGTATTTAAAAATTAAAATAATAATAATAATAATAATAATAGGACTAAATCACAAATGTACTGTTTGATTCAAGACAATTACTGCCCTGAAAAAGAAACTGTTTCTCAATCTATTAGTCCTTGTTTTAAGACACCTATAATGCCTCCCTGATGGTAACAGTTCAAAATATGAGTGTCCAGAATGAGAACGGTCTGTGGAGATTTTTAGTGCTCTAGAGAGGAGTCTGGTCTTTGCAATCTCTTCCAAAGAAGTAAGAGAGCAACCGATGATTTTTTGTGCTGTGTTTATAATCGCTTCTTATCCACTGCAGAGCATTCAGCATACCACACCATTACACAGTATGCCAAAATGCTCTCGATGGTAGATCGGTAAAAAGTAACCAGCAACTTCTCACCCAGACAACTCTTTTTCAGCAAAAAGAGGATGGAAGCAGATGTTTCTTTTTTTTCTATTTTTATCTTTATTTTTTCTCTTCTTTCCTGCACCTTTTGAGGTAGCTTTTTATTTTGTAACTGCGTCAAGTTTTACTCGTATCCTTTTATCCCTTTTATTGAAAAATAAGAGGAAAACTCAACAACTCCTGAATTCTACAAAAACTATTTCTACATGTACGACATATATCAACCCGTAAGTTCCGTTAAATCTTTTAACAAGTAATTGAAAAAATATTTGAATGTGCAGAAATGAATAGATTAACGTTGGAAATTAAAGAAAAGGAAGAATCTGAATATTACATGGTATGGGATTTACTTTACCAAAGGTTAGAAAATAAAACAAATTAAAATGGATTAGATGGATATATAATAGTGATAAGAGAAGATTGTAAAAATAGATACACTGGATATTACTTACATGAAAATGTGATTATTGTTAAATTGGTATATTAATAAGAAGAGTATTAATTGTAAACTGTAAGCACATGAAATATGTACCTCATTGACACATGGTTGAAATGGAATGGATTTATTGTATATAAAAAATAAAAAAAATATTTTAAAAAATAATCTTTTAACTCCTAATACCAACCAATTGAACTCTAGGTTCCCCTCCCATACCTCTTTAGAATAGAACAGAGCTGGAAGGGACCTTGGAGGTCTTCTAGTCCAGCCCCCTGCTCAAGCAGGAGAACCTAAACCATTTCAGATAAGCGACTGTCTAGACTCTTCTTAAAAGCCTCCAGTGATGGAGCGTCCATGATTTCTGGAGGAAAGTTGTTCCACTGGTTAATTGTCCTGTTAGGAAGCTTCTCCTTAATTCTAGATTGCTTCTCTCTTTGATTAGTGATCCATTAATGATGCCACTAATATCATGGCATCCGCCTCTCTCAATTCCTGGCAAATAGATGGGGAAGAAATGGAGGTAGTGGCAGATTTTATTTTCCAAGATCACTGCATATGGGGACTGCAGCCAAGAAATTAAAAGATGCTTGCTCCTGGGGAGGAAAGCTATGGCAAATTTATTTATTTATTTATTTAATTGGACTTGTATGCCGCCCCCTCTCCGAGAGGACTCGGGGCAGCTCACAATTAAAAGCAATATTTTAAAAAAATTAAACCAACAAGCCCAATCACTAAAATCAAATTAAAATGAATTAAAAACCCCAAGAGGTCAGTCCAGCCCAGCCTGTTCAAACAACCAGGTCTTCAAATCACAGCGGAAAGAGCGAAGATCAGGAGCCAGATGGAGCTCCAAAGGAAGTTGGTTCCACAAGGCGGGAGCTGCAACAGAGTAGGCCCTTCCCCGAGGCACCGCCAGTCGACATTGTCTCGCAGACGGCACCCCGAGGAGTCCCCATCTGTGCGCGCGCACAGGGCGATCGGTATTCGATATTGGCAGGAGACGCTCTGGACAGCATCCTCAAAAGCAGAGATATCATCCTGCCAACAAAAATGCGTAGAGTCAAGGCTATGGTTTTCGCAGTTGCAATGTGTGGCTGGGAAAGTTGGACCATAAGGAAGGCTGAGTGCCAAAGAATGGAGGCCTTTGAAGTCTGGTGCTGGAGCAGAAGACTCCAGCGAGTCCCTTGGAAGGCAAGGCGATCCAACCGGACAGTCCTAGGGGAGATCAACCTTGACTACCCTTTAGAAGCCAGATCCTGAAGATGAAACTCAAAGACTTTGGCCACCTCATGAGAAGGAAGGACTCGCTGGAGAAGAGCTGAATGCTGGGAACAGTTGAGGGCAAAAGAAGAAGGGGACGGCAGAGAAGGAGGTGGCTGGCTGGAGTCCCTGAAGCAGTCGGCGTGAGCTTAAATGGACTCCAGAAGATGGTAGGGAACAGGAAGGCCTGGAGGAACGTTGGGGTCACGATGGCTTGGACACAACTTTGCAACTAACAACCACCACCAGGAGGTGAGGGGCAGAGAAGGGAAAGCTGCTTGTAATGGAACGATCCATTTCAGTATTATTAAACAGGAACATTTGGACAGATCCCTGAAGATCCTTTCGAAGAAGACCAAACAGGGTTTCTAACCCTATTTGTGTCACACAAGCTGCCATTCTGTTTGTGAGAAAACTGTGGTGCTCGGGTTGCTGTGGGCTGGTGTGGTCAGTCCCAAAGTGAGCAAACGTCCCTTGGGTGTGTTTGCTCAGCTCTGCCGTTCACGTGCTGAGGAGCAGGTGTTCAGCTCACAATCGCAGGAGCTGGGAAGCGTTCATTTGGTTGTCTGTTTCTTTCTGGCTCGGTCTCTTTGCTCAACAACATCTCCCTGGTCCTCCTCTCGGCTCACAATCGGTAAAGAGGACAAATGCAGCTTTTGAGCCAAAGCCCAGGTCCAGAGGCATTTTTCCACCTGGTGAGCTGTCCAGGTTCCCGTGGTGTTACCTAACAAAACATAGGATTCAGAATAACAGCGTTGGAAGGGACCTGTGATGACCCAAAGGGGCATGGCACAAAGGCAACACAATCAGATAATCAGTAGGAGTCCTTTTATTAGCTCCAACTTTGCTCCCAATGTCCTGGTTACCTTCTGGGCTGGAGAAAAACTCTCCCAGGAACAGCCTTTGGCTGCAGCGAATCAAGTCCAAAATGTGGTCAACACAAACTGTAACTATAAGTTCAATCAAGGCAAGAGGAGGTAATTAGTCCAGCTAATTAGGGCAGGAGCAAGAATTCCAGACATGAAGGCACAGCCATAACTCAACATGGTTGGGAAGAGGCCAGGAACACAGATAACCAAAGTCAACACAAGATAAACTCATGTTTCTTCCCAGCAGATGCCGCAATCAGCTTGCATCTCTTTTAAACTCTCATTCCCAGGTGTGGCTAATGAAGGGAATCAGGGCCCTTTCCTCCCCCGTAAGCCACACAACCCATGTTGCTCCTTTCTCCGTTCCTCCCTGCGTGCCCTAGGATGAAGAGGAGGTGGGTGTGGGTCTTCCTCTGAATGCCTTCTTTCTTGTTCTACCTCTCCCCTGCTCTGCCCAGCCAGACTTTGCCCTTCCCCAGTTTCCTCCACAGCCAATGGAGCCACACACCCACTCCCTGTCAGCTGTTCATCTTCCTCCTCAGATTCAGGCTCTGACAGGGGCATGACAGGACCTTGGAGAACTTCTAGTCTTCCAGAATCAGCTTAATTTACGGTAATGAATGGCTGATATTCTCAAACTGCCCTATTTCGGCATCGGAAAGTTCGTAAGATGGGCAAAACTATCTGTTAACAAATGTCTCACTTAACAACAGAAATGTTGGGCTCAATCGTGATCATAAGTTGAGGATGACCTGTACAATCTTAGCAATAAACCCCACAAATACATATATTTTCTCTGCTTCCCATCTCTTTCAATAGGTTCTCTTTATTTTTCAGCCTTTATAGACATCAGAAATTAGAGTTTCTCAAATCAAGAGTGCTCCATCACTGGATTTTCGAAAGAAGATTGGACAATCCTTTGTCCTGAATTTATTTATTTACTAGCTCGATACCCATGCTTCACTACGAAACTATGTGATCGGGCTTAGTTTTTGGGGAGGAAAATCAGGGGGCGGGGGAATTCTGCCTCTGCCTACCAGCATCCATTGGTATTCATCTGGCTAGCGTCCTGTCAGTGTGTGCGAGAGTTGAGGGCTATTTGGAAAGTGAAACAGTATTTGCTGTGTGAGCAAGAAGGAGACAGCAAGGAGCCTGGGCATGGCTTAGCTCAACTGTTCTGGACTAAAGTTGGTTGCTGCTGTGAAACTGAAACTCCTCTCCTCTGCTTGTGTTTTGCATTTGGAAGAGATTTCTTTTCAGGGGGGGCCGGGGAGTAGAACTCTTTAGCATCAGAGCATGTTAATAATAATAATGTACGAAATACTAATGCTCTGATGGTCATTTTGAAAAATCCTTTCTTACTGAGCACCTAGAAGCCAAGAGGAACATCCGTGCCAAATTTCAAGTTTGTAGGCTTTATGGTTCCGGAGATTTTGTGATGATGCGTGAGTGGTATATTGCTTTTATATATATAGATTTAAGAAAATTTATACGGCTGCCCAACTTGCTCTTAGTGACTTCATGAAGGACTTGGGTTGGGGGCTGGACTAGAAGACCTCCAAAGTCCCTTCCAGACTTACAGTTCTATGATTCTGGAGTGGAAGATAGTGAAAACTTTCTCTTACCTTTGTTCAGTTTCTTCACACAGCTCTGAATCCTATCCATATAAAGCAGGTAATGTTTCAGGGTGTGTTGGAGGGGAGCCAGGCCTGGGAGGATCTCCATCACTTCATCGGCCATGAATGCAGCGATTTCCGGTGCTCCAGCAGTGAGAATGGCTAAAACGGAAACGAAAACACGGGGCTGTAGAAGAAATAATTGTGGGGTGGAGAGTGACAGGGTGCGAAGTCTCCCTGCCCAGAAGGAGTCAGGCTCATCCCTGCCTGATACATCTACTCTTTTCATTAATTAGATTTTGAATCCATTTATTGTTTGGATTGCTTCGATCCTGCCTTTCCTGCCTTGCATCAGGGTGGAAATAAATGGACTCGGAGGATAATGACCATGAAGAAATCACGATGGATCAATAGGCTTTAGAAAACAGCCATCATAGAGCATGAAAAACATAATTATGGAGTGACAGAATAACAGAGGTGGAAGGGACCTTGAAGGTCTTCTAGTGCAACCCGCTGTTCAAGCAGGAGAGGAGACCTTACATTATTCCAGACAAATGGCTGTCCAATCTCTTCTTGAAAACCTCCAGTGATGGAGGGGCTATGACAAAGAAGAGGGGGTCAACTTATTTTCCAAAGCATCAGAAGGCAAAACAAGAAACAATGGATGGACATCAATCAAGGAGTGAAGCAACCTGGAATTAAGGCAAAATTTCCTAACAGTGAGGACAATCAACCAGTGGAAGGGCTTGTCTTCAGAAGTTGTAGGTGCCTCCAACACTGGAGGTTTTTAAGAAGAGACTGGACAGCCACTTGTCTGAAATGGTATAGGGTCTCCTTCTTGACTTGGGGTTAGACTAGAAGACCTCCAAGGTTCCTTCCAAATCTTGTTATTCTGTAAGTTACGGATTTAGAAAGAGAAAAAGAAATAGTCCAATCTCTTCTTAAAATATTACTATCCATACTACCACCTCTTACAATACTAGACAACACAGTATCAACAGTAGAGTTCTTCAAATTTCTAGGTTCTATCATATCACAAGACCTAAAATGGGCACCTAACATCAAAAACGTCATCAAAAAAGCACAACAAATAATGTTCTTTCTGCACCAACTCAGAAAGCTCAAACTGCCCAAGGAGCTGCTGATCCAGTTCTACAGAGGAATGATTGAGTCTGTCATCTGCACCTCTAGAACTGTCTGGTTTGGTTCTGCAACCCGACAAGACAGACACAGACTCGGGCTTCCGGGTTGAGCCTTCTCGAGAACGGGCGGCAGTTTGTGATCGTCCATGACCGCAGCCTGGCTCTTGCGTCGGAGAGCCCCGATCCTGCAAGGTTCGGGGCTGAAGCTGCCTCGTAGGGGCGGCGGAGAAAGGGAAATCTGCCAGCCAGAGTGAGGGGAGCGCATCTCCCCTTTTGGGTCTGGTCTTTCCCTCCGAAGACGTCAAGAAGTGGTGGTCAAAATGGCCACCTCAAGAGAAGGTCTCAACGGGATTAAGATTGGTGCAGGAGGAAAGAGAGAAGTGACAGCAGAGGAACCAGGAGTATCGGATGGTAAGATCAAGGCACCCGGGATTAAGATAAAGATTAGTTTTTTAAAAAAGAAACAGAAGCGGCGAGTTCCAAGTGAAGGAAAAATAAGTAAAATATTTTTGACAGCTATAAGGGGCTTCGAACCGGAAAGGAAGAAGCCAGCGTAAGAACTTAAGTTTGGGGCTTGGAAAATTTTGAATATCAAAACAAAAGGAAAGGGTTAAGACTCTGTGCAGAAAGTGCCACTTTGTGGAGAAAAATTGGAAGCTAAAGAAGAAAGAAACTATCTTGTTCCTTTGTGGATTGGAGTTGTTACATTTAAAGAGACGCTGAAATAAAAAAGCAAGACTCATAGAAAGTGAAAGCTTGAATACACAAAGACGGACTACGGACTAATTGGTGATATTGATATAGACTCTGGACCTGGGTTAGGATCATAGAAAATTTAAAGAAGAAGAAATAAGGAAAATAAAAATTCTGGTGGCCATCCAAAGAATTAAAAATGGAGTTTAAAAGTATGAAAGAACTGCTACAGGAAGTGACTGAACTAACTTGGCTCGTTGCAGAAAACATGGGCATTCAAATGCTGAATAAAGAAGAAGAAGGAACCTTGGAAAGGGAGGAGCCAGCACAAGAGAAAGCCATCTCAAAAAGACAATTAATACAAAGATTAATACAAATAAAAGGGAAAGGAAGGGTGGCTAAAAAAACGGAACCTAAGAAAGTATCTAAAAAGGGGAACATTTATGAAATTAAGCATGTTAGAAAGGTTCAGAAGGAAAAGGGAAAGAAAAGGTAAAGAGAGAGAGAGGATCAAACTGGAGAGAGAAAGGGGAGAGCAGGATAAAAGGGAGGAGAAGGGAGCCAGCACAAGCGAAAGTCATTTCAAGAAGACAACTAACACAAAGATTAATACAAATAAAAGGGAAAGGGAGGATGGTCAAAAAATGAAACTTAAGAAGGTAATTAAAAAGGGGAACATTTATGAAATTAGGCATGTTAGAAAGGTCCAGAAGGATAGAGAGCAGAAAGGTAAAGAGAGAGAGAGGGATTCAAACTGGATAGAGAAGGGGGATAGTGGGATAAAAGAGAGGAGAAGGAACAAGAAACAAGAACAAAAGATAGAGAGACACAGGAATTACATAATGAAGAAAGAAACTTGTTTGCATAGAGATAATGGCTAATGTATTAAAAAGGGGGTTCTGCATGAAGAAATGGTAATAAGAATATATTGTAATTATAAAAGTGTAAAACAATAGGGGTTACTGACAATCTTTACTGGTAAAAGGTCACATTTTTATTTCTTATTTACAAAAAGAAAGGTAAATGATGATTAGATAAATTGAATTAATTGAAATGATTTTAGAAAATGCCTAAAAATGAGATTTGTCAATAACCAAGATTAGTTATTTTTATTATTATCTTGGAACCATAAATAAATCTTAGGGGATATGTGTTGCAGAACCCGATCGATAGAGATATATTGTAAGGGAGCTTTTCTTTTCTCCCTTTCTTTTTCTTTTTTCTCTATCTTCGTTTTAAAGGGAATGATTATGATTTATGCTACTATATTAATCACTGAGGTGTCACTTCAAAGTAGTAAAAGGGGGCAAGTCTAGGGTTTTTTTCATTCTTTTAGTGTAAAGCTTGTATTGATTTAGAATCATGGAGAGAATATGTGATGAAAGGGCAAATCTGACGGACAAAAGAATTCTGTAAATGATAAAAGAGTATTAACAATGTGAAGATAATTAAAGGATAGATATGGATGAACTTTATCTTTAATATGATGGGCAAACATATTGTTATTTGTAAGATTTATAAATGATGTTTTTAATATATATATATGTTTGCAATTAATTTGAAATGAACTGGGGGGTTATACAGATTGAGATTAAGATTTGAGATTAGGATTAATTTCTTTGACCCTTTGTCTGTTAAAATGGAATAGAAGTGAAGTTAAATGTTTAAAATGAATATAGATCTACTGTCATATTTGCATGTAAAAATGACGACCCGGGAACATGCTGTCTACTGAAAAGAGCTGTTTTAAAAAATTGTTAAAAATTGAATAAAAAATTTGTTTAAAAAAAGACAGACACAGACTCCAGAGGATAATTAGGACTGAAGAAAAAACAATTACTACCTGCCTTCCAATCGAGGACCTGTATGCTGCACGAATCAAAAAGAAAAGAGGGCTGTGAATATATCTACAGACCCCTCATATCCCGGACATAAACGGCTTCAACTCCTTCCCTCAAAACAACGCTTTAGAGCCCTGCACACCAGAACAACAAGGACAGTTTTTTTTCCCAAACTCCATCACTCTGCTAAACAAATAATTCCCTCAACACTGTCCAACTATTTACAAAGTCTGCATTACTATTACTGTTACTGTACTCCTTATTTATTTATTTATTAGACTTATATGCCGCCCCATCTCCGAAGACTCGGGGCGGCTCACAATCAAAACATATAGTACAGTAGTTATTTAAAAGAATTAAATAATTTATGCCCGATAAGACCAAATTAAAGTGAATTAAAATTATCCCATGGCCCAGGTGAGGTAATCACAGCCCGATTTGGTCAAACAACCAGGTCTTTAAGTCGCGGCGGAAGGTGCGGAGGTCAGGGGCCAGACGGAGGTCCAGAGGCAGTGCATTCCATAGGTCAGGGACCGCTACACCCATCTCCTCCCACTTGTGACTGTATGACTGTAACTTTGTCACTTGTATCCTTATGATTTATATTGACTGTTTCCTAGTATGATTTGATTGCTTATTTGTACCCTATGACTATTACTGTTGTACCTGATGATTCTTGATTCTTGATGAATGTATCTTTTCTTTCATGTACACTGAGAACATCTGCATCAGGACAAATTCCTGTGTGTCCAATCACATTTGGCCAATAAAGAATTCTCTTCTCTTCTCTTCTCTTCTCTTCTCTTCTCTTCTCTTCTCTTCTCCTCTCCTCTTCCCTTCCCTTCTCTTTTCTATTCTCCTCTCCTCTCTTCTCCTCTAAAAACCTCCAGTGTTGGAGCATTTACAACTCCTGGAGGCAAGCTGTTCCACTGATTAATTGTAACCTGTCATTAATTTGTAATCTTGCCATTTTTGTACCTGAAGCTGTGGCTGGCCCGATGCCCTTCAGTTCATTCAACTCCTTCACGGCTGCTTCTGCATCTGGGAGTCGGTGGAAAGCTTTTCTGGTATGTTCCTCCACCATCTTGCTCGGATTAGCAGCCACCAGCTGCTGCAAATGAGGCCGAAATTTTCCTCTCTGGAAAGGCCAAAAGCAGAAATGATCCGCTTTGGAGTGCGAGCTGCAAATGTTTAGCGTGATTTCACTATGTCAACTGTCTATTTTGGCCATCCTTTGTCTTTCCTCGGTGCGAGGCTTAAACCTTCTGTCTCTTCTTTCAAATTTCATGTTTCTAAATCTCGATCCCGGCTATTGCCTTCTTGGAACTCACATAATTTTGGCTGTTTCCTTTTTTCAAACATGGTGCCCAGAATGGGGCACAGGACTTGGTCCAAAACCTATCCAGCTCAAAAAAAGAAAGCAAGAAATTTATCTGGCATGTTTGGCAATGTGATGAATAGTGGTTCCAAATAGCCAAATTTTAGACATCCTGAACTGTAAGTCATCTTTGTGGATTCTAACATGCTATACGCTAAAATGTCTTGAGCTAGTTTGGGTTCAGAATGATTGAGGAAAACAGCAAAGGAATGGGATGTTTACCTTCCAGAGTTATTCCAGAAAGTTCCTGGGTGACACTGGACCTGCCAGTCTCTTTCAGCCCAACCTAGCTCAAAGGGTTGTTGTAAGGAAAAACAGGAGAACAGAACACCGTGGATGCTTGCTAAGTGAAAGCTTTCTAACTTATTACGAAGCTTGTACTAATATGCCAATAGCATCTTCACTATATCCATTAAAGGAGAATATTTGTAGCTCAGGGTTGAAATGAGGGGGCCTGAGTGATCTCTGAGCTTGCTTGTTTTCTTGCAGATGTTTCGTTACCCAAACTAGGTAACTGTTGTGGTTCGCCGGCAACCAGTGCAGATGACAGCGGAATCGGACACTGGGGAAGAACGGGGACCAGTCCGGGAGTCTGGAGAGGACTCGGATGAGGGTCCTGCATCTGATGCAGAGATGAGGCCAGGACCATCTGGGAGTGGGGTGCTGACTCTGGAGCCTTCAGTCTGGCAGCAGTGAGGCAGAGGAACAAGGGGAGCCTGTTCCCAGTGTGCGTGTGCACAGAGCTGCTAGAAGGCAAGAGCAGCTGAAACAAAAGGGGTGACTCCGGAGTAAGGCTTGGAGGTGATTGCCCCTCCCATCAGGTATAAAGGAAGTACAAAGGTAGAGAAACCTTTGCAGGAAGCAAAGTTGTCGCTCTGTTCAGATTAAACCTTGAAGCTCTGTGTGCACTTTGTACTTCGGTTGGTAGTTATTTTGGCACTTTTGTTGTTGGCAGCAATTCAAAGGAAAGAAAGGTGGGTGCTTATCTCGGGCAATTGTTTGGGACTCATTACAGGCTGGGAATGAACATAATTCCCAGCACTGAAATAAAACAAGAGTTGTTTTAATTACGGTCTCAGGAAGCCTTGGTCAGAACAGTAATGTCATTAGTGCACCTTGGGTAATGAAATGCCTGCAAGAAAACAAGCAAGCTCAGAGAGCACCAAGGCTCCCTCCTAAACCCATTTTACAGATGGGTTTTAAAGGCTGAGAGTTCACCTGTCGTTGAACTGCAGAAATCTGTTTTAGCGCTTCTGAGAGAAATACCTACGGTAAGCTTCCATTCCATGACTTTCAACAATTCTTCTTTCGTCAAGTATTTTTCCTCCCGTCCTGCAAGAAGTTCGGGCAACTCTTCTTGATACCTTGAAAAGAGACAAGAAAAAGAAACAGTAAAAACATGTAGAGTCCTCCTCATTCTCAGAGGGACATTTTTAAAAGAATCTTATGGAAATAAGAAAGAGGGTGGTAATGCATAAACTGTTTTAAAATGCAGTTAAAATTGTTTTCCTGCACATGGAAAATTGTCAGCTAGGCCTACCAGGACCTTATATCCTTAATTAAACTGTTCAAATTACACATCAGTAATTTACCACTGATCCAAGGCAATTAGTTTCTTCTTCTTGCTTCCCATAGTTTCAATCACATCCTGGTAAATGTTCAAAATGGCTTCCCAGGAGGATGGATCCTCGCATGCATAAAGTCCCCCTTTCCCTGTCATGCTTTAAGGCCTCCTGGAACAGAGAAAAATCAAAATATTAGGTAGCCAAGGGCAGAGTGCTCATCTTTGTTTTTTACATTTGGTTGTTGAAAACAGTATTTCTCGGCAATTTTAAGATGGGTGGATTTTAACTCCCAGAATTCTCCAGTCAGCTAAGCTAAGCTGGCTGAGGAATTCTGAGAGTTGAAGCCCACCCATCTTAAAGAAGAGAAGAGAAGATGGAATGAAGAATAGAATAGAAATAGGAATGAATGGAATGGAATAAATAGAATAGAGTAGAGTAGAGTAGAGTAGAGTAGAATAGAACAGAATTCTTTATTGGCCAAGTGTGATTGGACACACAAGGAATTGGTCTTGGTGCAAATGCTTTTATGTGTACATAAAAGAAAACATTCATCAAGAGTCAAGAATCCTAAGGTACAACACTTAATGATAGTCATAGGGTACAATAAGCAATCAAATCATACTAGGAAACAGTAAATAAAAATCGTTAGGATACAAGCAACAAAATCACAGTCATACAGACACAAGTGGGAAGGGATGAGTGAAAGCAAGGATGGATTAATAGTAATAGTAATGCAGACTTAGTAAATAAATAATAAATAACTTAGTAGAATTGGCCAAGCTTGAGAAATACTGACTTAGGGTATTATCTAAACTGACCCAAAGTGAAAGCCAAGTCTATCATATCTGGGACATTCTAAGCAAAACCCTTGCTTATACACACCCTTGGTTCATGTTCAGGATTTCAGCCCCAAACCTTTCAAGAAATAAGATGGATTTAGTTCAATATGGGATCCCTTTCATCGTGGGTTGCCTCCTGTCACTCAAGGCTAAACCTCTCAGCTATAATTGTTCAGTGAAATTGTGGTCAGATATACCCAAATGTGCTGTGATGTACAGACAAGACAACATGCAGCTTGCCAACTTTGTGGGTTGTTTATTGTTGTTTATTAATGTTGATTCTTGCTGCTTGATCATACAAATTCCTGCAGTTTCCTTGGCAATGTTTCTTGGAAGTGGTGGCCTGCTTGCCTAGGGCTGAGAGAGTGCGACTGGCCCAAAGTCTTTGGCTTGAATGCCCAAGGCAGAACTGGAACTCACAGCCTCCCAGTTTTTAGCCTGGTGTCTTAGCCATCACATCAAACTAGCCCTCATTAAGAATAATAAAGTCCCTGCAGTTTTCTTGGCAAGGTTTTTGGGAAGGGGTTTCCCATGGTCTCTTTCCAAGAGCTGAGAGAGAGGGACTGACCCCACTGGTTTTGTGTCCAAGGTAGCACTCGAACTCACCACCTCCCAGTCTCTAACCTGGTAGACACCAAAGTTGCTTTTAATGTTGGTTTAACTCCCAGTTGTTCATTAATCGACTGAAATCCAATGTATCTTAGCAGAATGTGCAGCCTCCCCCTTTGGTGAATCGATCAAAACGCAACAGAATTACAGAGTTGGAAGGGACCTTGGAGGTCTTCTAGTCCACCCCACTGCTCAAGCAGGAGATCCTAAACCATACCAGACAAGGGGCTGTCCAGTCTCGTCTTAAAACCCTCCAGTGATGGAGCGTTAGGATCCAACCTGCACTTTAACCAACCAACCGAGGCTTAGTTTGGAAACAGCCCAGCCACCCGCCCCCCACACCCCCCATCAACCACGGTTAGACTCCACAAGCCAGGGGTTGCTCCCTCGACCAGCTCCACCGAAGATCCACTTCATCTTTTTGGAGTCGGTCCGCTTCGCCGCCCGGGCACGACCGAGGCAAACCCCGCGGGACTCCCTCTCCTTGCCCGGCGGCGCCCCCCACTCCCCGCGCCCGACCGTTAAGCCAACCGACCGTGCGCAACCAGAGCCGGCTGGGTGGACAAAGCGCCTCTGATCGCCCGGCTGGGCGCAGAGACTCCCCGGCGGCCGGAGCGCGAGGTCGTCCTCCTGCCTACTTTGCCCGGCGCTCGCTCAGCGACCCCCTACCCACCTACTCAGCCAGCACCCCCCCTTCCGTTACCCCGGCTGGGCGCAGCCACTCCCCGCTCGCTCAGAGACCCCCTACCCACCCAGCCAGCCATCCCTCCCCCTCCAAGCCCCCAGGCTGCGCTCAGCCACTCACCGTCCGCCGGAAAGAGAGATCGCCCTCCTGGCTGCTCGCTCAGCGACCCCCTACCCACCCTGCCACCCACCCACTCCCTTCGACCCCTGGGCTGAGCTCAGCCACTCACCGGCCGTCTGGAAAGCCAGGTCTCTCCCCCCACCGTGCCCATACACCCGCTTGCTTGCCCATCCTCGCTCAGCGACTCCCTACTCACCCACCCCTCTCTCTCTCCTACCCTCCCCCCGTTGGCTGGAAAGTGAGATCGCCCTCCTGCCGGCTCGCTCAGCGACCCCCTACTCACCCCCCCCCCAGCTGAGCTCATGTACTCCTCGGCCATCCGCTAAGTCAGGTCTCCCACCACCCCTGCCTGCCTGCCCATCGCTCGCTGAACGACCCCTACCCACTTACCCACCCCTCCCTCCCTCTCCCACCCACCCCCAGCTGGGCTCATCTACTCACTGGCCGTCCGCCCACAAAGCTAGTTCTCCCCACCCCCATCCCGCTCACTCAGCGACCCCCTCCTCACTCACCCCTTCCTCTCCGACTCCCCCCTCCCGGCTGGGTCATCTACTCACCGGCCGTCCGCTAAGCCAGCTCTCTCCCCACCCCCCCAACCCCCGCCTGTTTGCCCACCGCTCGCTCAGCGACCCCCTACTCACTCACTCACCCACCCCTCCCTCTCCGACTCCCCCCTCCCGGCTGGGCTCATCTACTCACCGGTCGTCCGCAAAGCCAAGTCTCCCCCACGTCCCAACCCCCGCCTGTTTGCCCACCGCTCGCTCAGCGACCCCCTACTCACTCACTCCCCCCTCCCTCCCTCTCCGACTCCCCCCCCCACTCACCGACCGTCCGCTAAGCCAGCTCTCCCCCAAGCCTGCTCGCCCAGCGCCCCCCTTCCCCGCCCAGCCGGTCCTCCCCCTCCTGCTGCCCGGCCGAGGCGGCGGCGGCGGCGTCTTGGTGCCCGGGCGCAGCAGCAGCAGCAGCAGCCGGTTCCGGAGCCGATCCCTCCCCTTCCTCCTGCCACGGCAGCGCTCCGCCCGCCCTTCCTCCCGGCGTCCGGCTCCTCCTCCGGGTCGCTGCTGCTGCTTCTGCTGCTGTTGGTTCCGCCGCCGCCGCTGCTGCTGCTGCTCTCTCGGGCGGGAGGGCGGGCGGGCGAGCGGGGCCCGGGCCGGGCTGTGGCGGTGCGTCGGGGCCGGGGCGAGCGGGGCCCGCCGGGCTCCTCCGGGGGCGGCGGCGGCTGCTTCTGCCTGGGCGGCGGCGGCGGTGCCGGAGGCGGCATGAAGGGGAAGGAGGAGAAGGAGAAGGGCGGAGGCGGAGAGAGCGGCAGCGGAAGAGCTCCCAGCGCCAGGAGTAAAGAGCAGGGCAACCGGCTCTTCGTCGGTCTGCAGGCCGCCGCCCTGCACAGACAGACCATCGTGAGTCGGAGGAGAGAAGGGGAGGAGAGAGGGGCAAAGTCTGGGCGGAGGCAGAGCGCAGCAAGCTCAGTTGGAAGGAGAACCTCTGAGCATGGGCAGAGTGGGGTAGGTCGGGGGTTGCGGGGTGAAGGTGAGGAAGCAAACAGGCGGAGTTTGTTAAGTGAGGAAAAAGGGATGAGAACCTCTGAGCATGGGCAGTGGGGTAGGTCGGTGGGCCCGGGGTGGAGTTGCTGGGGTGTGGGGGATGGAGGAGGAAGAAGCCACAGGCAGGTCGGTTAGGAAGGAGTAGGAAGGGGGGGGTTTGCGGAGGGGAAGGGGGCCTCTGAGCATAAGCAGAAGGCGCTGGAGATGGAGAGTTTTGGGGTTGTGATACCTGGAGGGAAGCAAAGGTTTGCTCCCCCCACACACACACACAGTAAAGTGCATCACCCAGAAAAAAAAGACAACTTGGGTGGAAACTCTGGATGGGAAGAAAGGAGAGAGTGCCTCTGAGCATGGGCAGAGTGGGGTAGGTGGGTCAGGCCCAGGGGGTGGGGCATTGCAGGAAGAAGCCTGCAGACAGGCCCGGTTTGTTAGGGTAGAAAGGAGGCCTCTGAGCATAGGCAGAGGGCACAGAGATGGAGAGTTTGGCGTTGTGATACCTGGAGGGGTGCATCCCCCACCCTTCTACCCAGAAAAAGACGGCCTCTGAGCAGGGCCAAAGGGCATTGGGTGCCAGGAGTGTTGTGTTGGTGTGCTTGTGCGTGGGAAGGAGAGGGTGCCTCTGAGGACAAGCAGAATGCCCCTCTTCCTCCTCCTCCTCTTGGAGGTCAGCCCCATCTCTGCCTTGCTGCTTTCTGTACCTGGAGCGGCTTAACAATCGTCCATTTTAGTGGCCACTTGGAATTTACAACATCTCTGGGGGAAAAGGTGACTTGCGGCCATTTTTCACACTTAACGACCGCTGCTGGGTCCCCATGGTCAAACAATCAGAATTCAGAGGCTTCATCTGAATTTGGACTCCTGTTGGTGACTCGTATTTATGACGGCTGCGGTTTCCCTGGGGATCAACCTTCTTTCAAAGCAAAGTCAACGGGGAAGTTGGATTCACTTAACAACCAGGTTACTAACTTATCGACCACAACAATTCGCTTAATGACGAAGGAAGGAAGGTCACAAAACGGGGCAAAACCCACTCAACAAATACCTCGCTTAGCATAGCGCCATAAATTTTGGCCTCGATCGTAGTCGTAAGTCGAGGACTACACTATGCAACATGTAATGAGGTTAGTTTCCCTCTCCTGAAGAATGCGGCACTCTGAGCGCGAGCAGAGTGCGGGCCTTCCTAAGCTGGATGGGCAAAGGAAAGGGCTCCAGTTTCCTCCCCTTGGACCGTGAGCCGAGAGGGTTTATAAGCATGTACAGAGTGCAGGTCAACTTTTGGCCCCAGGGAGGAGAAATGAGTCGGCCACCGGGAGAGGATGCTGTTAATTAATCTTGCTGCAGTCACCTGACAGAGTCCTTGCAACTAAGGGAAGGCATCTGAGCACGCACAGAGAGCTGGCAGGTGTGGATTGGGGAAGGCAAGGGAAGGCCTCACCTACCTTGAATCTCTTGACGAGGACAGATGGGCTGGGAGTGGTTGACGCTGATCAGGGTGAGTGTGGGGTTTGTGTTGGGCAGGGGGGTGGAAAAGGTGGTGGGGGCTACAGCAGGGTTTTCTCAACCGTGGGAACTGCAAGAGGCGTGGACTTTAACTCCCAGAGTTCCCCAGCCAGCTGGCTGGGGAACTCTGGGAGTTGAAGTCCACACCTCTTCCAATTCCCACGGTTGAGAAAACACTGTGTTAGAGCATGGGTCTTCAAACTTGGCACCTTTAAGACTTGTGGACTTCAACTCCCAGAATTCCTCCTCTGGTCATGTTAGCTCAGGAATGCTGGGAGTTGAAGTCCACGAGTCTTAAAGGTGCCAAGTTGGAAGACCCTTGTCTTAGAGTGACAACAAGAATGTGTGAATGGGATCCTGAGCTCTGGGGACAGGAAGAATTGGTGTCTGAGCTGAGCAAAGAGCAGGAAGGATGGAACTGCTCCGATCCGGTGCTTATACCCTCTTTCCTTTTTTTTAAATGTGCACCTGGAGCGGTGTGCAAACACAATTGTATGACCAAGCTTGGATGATGTGCAGAGCCAGGCCTGTTACACACCTGATCACTGTTGGTGAACAGACAGCTGATGCTCACCTTGGTGACTTCAGGTGTGATACATATGAACGGTTTGGGAGTTAAAGATTCCCAAAATGGGTTACTGTACAGAAATACAGGTAGTCCTTGACTCACGACCACAATTTTCCATAGCTAAGCCAGGGAGCTGTTAAGTGAGTTTGGCCTCTTTTTACAAGCTTTTTCCCACGGTGGTGAAGCCAGTCCAGCTTCCCTCGTTGATTTGGCTTGTCAAAAGCCAGCTGGGAAGCTTGCAAATGTAGTAGATGAATTTAAACACAACAAACAAACAAAGCCACACCAAACCTAATAAATATTAAATGGTGATTATGTGACTCCGGGATCGTGCAACCCTCGTAGACACCTCCCTGTTTCAAGCCCCCAAATTTAGATTCCTGTGACTGTTGGGATCTTGCGACGGTTGTTAAGTATGAGGATCGGTCCTAAGTGTCTCTTGGTTCAGTAAACTTTGAACAGTTGCTAAACAAATGGTAATTCAAGGATAACCTGTACAAAAACTCTAGATTAAGCGCTCTTGTGTGAATTCAAAACACTGTGCCCAAGAGTTTATTTGTGCTTTGATCCCCAAGAAGTTCTGGTTGGTGGCCCCAAGATCAGGGGTGTGGAGGCTAAAAAAATCATATGATGGATAGGTAAAGGAACTAGGCATGTTTGGCCTTATGAAAAGAAGGCTCAGGGGAGACATGATAGCTGTCTTGCAGTATTTGAGGGGATGTTACAAAAAAGAGGGGGCCAATTTATTCTCCATAGCATCTAAAAGCAGGGCAAGAAGCAACAGGTAGAAGTTTGTCAGAAGATCCAATCTGGAAATTAAGAGAAACTACTTGGATACCTGTGCTTCGCTATGAAACTATGTGGTCGGGCTTAGTTTTTGGGGAGGAAAATAAGGGGGGGAAATTCTGCCTCTGCCTAACCAGCATCCAATGGTATTCATCTGGCTACCATCCTGTCAGTGTGTGAGAGAGTTGAGGGCTGTTTGGAAACTGAAGCAGTATTTGCTGTGTGAGCAAGAAGGAGACAACAAGAGGCCTGGATGTGGCTTAGCTCAACTGTTCTGTACTAAAGCTGCTTGGTACTGTGAAACTGAAACTCCTCTCCTCTGCTTGTGTTTTGCATTTGGAAGAGATTTCTTTTCAGGTGGGGACGGGGAGTAGAACTCCTTAGCATCAGAGCGTGTTAATAATAATAATAATAATATAAGAAATACTCTAAATGCTCTGATGGTCATTTCGAAAAATCCTTCCTTAGTGAGCAGCTAGAAGCCGAGAGGAACATACGTGCCAAATTTCAAGTTTGTAGGCTTTACGGTTCTGGAGATTTTGTGATGATGCCTGAGTGGCATTTTGCTTTTATACATAGAGAAGATTTCCTGACAGTTGGGACAATTAACAGAAGAATTTACTTCTTATGAGTTGTGGGTGCTTCGTTGCTTGAGGTTTTCAAGAAGAGACTGGACGGCTCTTTGACCAGGATGATGTATTGTATAAGGTCTCCTACCTTGAGCAAGAAGTTGGACTAGAAGACCTTTGAGGTCCCCTTCCAGCCCTAGGAATAGTTTCTATAGATGCTGTGAGATTTCACCCTGGCACAGGTTTCGTGCAGTAGGCTTAAACACGGTTTGCTTAAGCAGGCTTTCTCAGGCAAACAAACCTAGATGGCTTAAAATCAGTGACCAGGTTCACATTGCAAAGAAGTGACTTTACACCCCCTGCAGGGGTCTCCAACTTGGACTTCTACTCCCAGAATTCCTCAGCCAGCCATTCATTCCACTGGCAGAGGAATTGAAGGCCCCGAGTGTTAAACATGCTAGGTTTGGAGATCCCTTGCATTAAGCCTGTTACGGAAGCATCTGCCTGTGATTTTTACAACAGCCCTGCGAGGCAGGTCCATGGGAACGGGGGGGGGGGTGACTCAGTCAAAGTCAAATTAAAACGGCTCCAGACACTCCCTCCAGGCACCTGGTTGAGGAGGCTTCTTTGCGTCAGCCCCGTGCCAAATAACAAATAGGAGATATCCGGGCGGTGGATGGGATGTGATTCACCTGCTGTGGGGCAAATTATGCGCCTTCCAAAAGTCATGCACGCAGGTTCCTCAAGTCAGAATGTACAGAGGTGAAGTTGACTACATCCTGCGAAGAGGACGCACCCCGCCCACCTCCCAGGCACCTCTGGGATGGATGGAGAACTTTGCAGCTGGAAATTCACGGGGTTAAGTTCAGATCTGGAGCCTCCAGATTCAGGAGCATGATACCTTATTCCTCGTCTTTAACTGGAATTCCGAGCCTCGCCAACCCCAGAGCGACACCAAACTCCTCCACAAGCGAAAGGAAACGGCCTTCCAGGTGGTCCTTGCCTTATAACAGTTCTCTTAAAGACCATATAAAGTTGCAACAGCACTGGAAAAAAGTGACTTACAACCGTTCTTCACACTTACGACAGTTGCAGCATCCCCCACGGTCAAAATTCAGGTGCTTGGCCACCGACTCGTATTTATGACAACTTGCAGAGTCAACTGACCAGCATGGGGAAGTCTGATTTGCTTAACAACCGGGTGACTTGACTTAACCCCTGGCCACTCAACCCCGGTGGCGAGAAAGGTCATAAGGTGAGACAAAAACTCACTTAGCAGATGTCCTGCTTACAAAACCAAAGAGAAATGGCTGCCTCTGTGTGGTCATAAGTCGAGGATCGCCTGAACGTAAAAAGAAACATCCGAGAAACAACATCCCACTACATTGCAACCTCTAAGGTTTAGGGTTAGGGTTAGATAAGAATCCGGCTGATGATCGCCTCTGGCTTTGGTTTTGATTTGAAAGCATTTCTAATCTTCTCTCTTCTTTGCTGTCACAAAACACCCTTTAATTCTGGAGTTCTTCCTGAGCTTTTCCCATCCCTGCCGTAGTGAAATGGATTTGCAAGAAATCAGAGTTTTTTAGGGGCTCCCGATGCTAACCTCTGCAGGATTTCTTTCTTTTTTAAAATTTATTTTGAACCAGGAATATTTTGGGAAATCCCAGTGTGGATTGGAGGGAGCTCCTGTCCCCTGGCTGCAGCTGTGTGACTTAATTGCATTTACCTGAAAGAATAATGCTGCTTCAATTCTTTTTCTCCGCAATAGACAGATTTGTTGTTGTTGTTGTGGCTGAGATGTATAAGGGGAAAATAACAGGTCAAAGTCTAGCGCTTTGAACCACTTTAATAATGGTGTCAACCAGCATCTCCTTTGGATGAATTCGGGGCCCTTTTATGATGGGGCCCCTTTTTAAAGTTGAGGTCCCCCCCTTGAATTTGTAATACCTGGGAATGATGCTGAAGAATCATTTACTTTGTGAAATGATATAGCAATTGATACAGTCACTCCTCAACGTATTCAGGATTTCTCCTGCCATAGTTTAAGGCAGATCAATTCCAGAATCCTGCAATTGACATTTTGGGGAGAGGCATCAAGGTTTTCGGGGTCCTCTCAACCCCAAACAGGTTATGTCAAAGTCATCCTCTGTCATCCTACTTGGAGGCCACTTTGTTTTTGAGACCCAGTGCAGATCGTTGGATTGGGAGGATTTTTGTAAACTAAGCATAGCGTTTCAGCCAACTTATCTCGAATCTGTGGGGTCCTTGGTGGTCTCTGAGCTTGGTTGTTTCCTTGTAGACGTTTCATGACCCAACTAGGTGACGACATCAGTGCTAGGAGGGCGTGTGGTTTGCAGAATAGAGGAGGAAGAGGAAGGAGAAGGAAGGAGAGGAGGAGGTGAACTGTGGGGTCCTTGGTGCTCTCTGACCTTGGTTGTTTTCTTGCAGACATTTCACTACCTAACTAGGCACTAAGATCAGTGCTAGAAGGGTGGGGTTTACAGAGTGGAGGAGGAGGAAGAGAAGGAGAAGGGGAGGAGGAAGAGGAAGATGGTAACTGTGGGGTTCTTGGTGCTCCCTGGGCTTGGGTGTTTTCTCGCAGACATTTCATTACCCAACTAAGTAACAGCATCAGTGCTAGAAGGGAGCTTGCTCTCATTTTGTATACAAGTCTTGCAAGAAAACCACCAAGCTCAGGGAGCCCCGAGGACTGCTGGCCTAGATTCTCTTATCCCGAATCCCCCGCTACCCAGCATTACCGCTTTCTCCCCCTTGCAGAATCGCAATCCCTTGGTTGCCGTCTACTACACCAATCGCGCCTTATGTTACCTAAAAATGCAACAGCACGACAAGGCTCTGGCCGACTGCAAGCACGCCCTGGAGTTGGATGGGCAGTCGGTGAAGGCCCATTTCTTCCTAGGACAATGTCAGCTGGAGATGGAGAATTACGACGAGGCCATTGCTAACCTTCAAAGAGGTGAGCGGGGAAGATCCCTGGGTATCCTATGCCTCAGGGTTGGCAACTTGTAAAAGGTGTGGACTTCAAACTCCCAGAATTCCCCAGCCAGTCAGCCCACGGCTGGCTGGGGAATTCTGGGAGTTGAAGTCCACACCTCTTTAAAGCTGCCAAAGTTGAGAAACTCTCCTTCTTAAACTGTATATTCATAAACTCAGCTGGGAAGCCTTTTTTTTTTTTTCATTTTGTAATCACGGTCTTTGAACCGTGATGGTCTCTGTTCTGCTTTGTAAAGCAAATGCGTTTGCAACATTAAAAAAAACGATGGGCCCCAGGGAATGGATATAATGTGGTCATAAATAGTAGGAAAAGGTCATATGAATAGCATCTGAATGAAATATGAGGTAGAAGAAGAGAATATTTGCAGCTCAAGGTTGAGCTGAGAAGTCCTTGGTGCTCTCTGAGCTTGGTGGCTTTCTTGCATACGTTTCGTTACCTAACTAGGTAACATTATCAGTGCTAGGAGGGAGTGTGGTTTTTGGACGAGGAAGAGGAGCAGGAGGAGGACTATGGGATCCTTGGTGTTCGGTTTTTTTTAGCTTTCTTGCAGACATTGCATTACCTAACTAATACCATCAGTGCTAAAAGGGAGTGGAGTTTTAAAGTTGTAGCGACGTTTCGGCAGAATCTCATCTGCCATCATCAGGCTTGTGTATTGGGTTTAAAAGCACAACTATAATGACGTGGGAAAACACCCGAACAAAGCTGTATACCATACATATAAATACCCGCAAAAACTTAAGAAAACATATATATGTGTTCTGTCTCCCCTTCCCTTCTCCAGAAGGTAAGGAAACTTGGCACCAACACCCGCACAGAGAGTCACGCTGGCCTGTCTCCAAAAGCCAATTTGCTGCAGCTGATAAGACTCTTGGCAATCACACATGCTCTGACTGCCAAGTTCAGATCTGTCAGGTATCAGAGTACTCACTGAGCCAGAAGGGGTTTTTTACTCCCAAAGTCCACGACAAAAGAGCTCCAGATACAGTTCAGTCACAAACAGAATTCTTGGATGGTTCGTCTTTGCAACGTTCCTTAGCCCTCCCACGCCTCCTACGTTGCTGCTGATGTTTCTCCCTCCGACGTTGCCTGGGATCAAGCCAGGAATCCTCCTCCTCACTCCCCAGCCATGGCCATACCGATATGCGTCTCTCAGGCTGTTCCTCTTGGCTTTCCGAAGAAACCTGAGGCATTGTCAGGGAGGAAGGTCCTGGGGAGGAAGGTCCTGGGGAGGGAGGCATTGCCAGGGAGGAAGGTCCTGGGGAGAAAGGCATTGCCCGTTCCTCCTCTTCATCATCCAGGTCCTCTTCCTCTGTCAGCACAGGCTCAGGAGGCGGGGCCACAACATATATGTATATATGTGTGTGTGTCTGTATCTGTGTGTCTGTGTCTATATGCATGTATGTGTGTGTGTGTCTAGATATATATATATATATCATCAGTGCTAAAAGGGAGTGGAGTTTGACATATATATGTATGTGTATGTGTGTGTATGTATATCTATCTATCTATCTATCTTATCTATATCTCCACTCCCTTTTAGCACTGATGATACACACACATACACACATATATATATATACACACACACACATACATACACACACACATATATACTGTTTTTCTTTCTAATGTTTCATTATCCAAACTAGATTATGTTTTAATTGATTGATTGCTTTTGATTGCTTTCTTTTCGCTGCCCACCTTGTCCAGAAGCAGTTCATCGTCAGAGCTATTAGTGACTGGAGTTTGCTTTCATTTTATACACTAGTGGCTTGCTTGAAATGATAGGAAAGAAAAAAAAATAACGAATACAAAAGACAATTTTGTACTAGGGGGGAAAAAGTGTATTCATTGATTATCTCTTATTAAAAGTTTAAAGGAATTGAAAAAGTGGTGGCATCAAAATGCAGGACGCAAAACAAGTAAGGCTCCCTGCAGTATTTATAATTAACTGTGTGCACTGGAGGGGTTGCCCCTCCCCAAAATAATGGGAGGCACGACACCCCCCCTAAAAAACAAAAGGATGCACTCCTCTTTATACATTTCAGAAAGGGCGAGAAAGTGATGCCTGCATACAAATTTATAAGTCGTAATAGACCTCACTTCCTGGTCTTCTATTATCCACAGAGGACAATGGCCTTAGCTAAAAGAAATATTTACATCTCAAGATTCAAAGGTTGGTATGGGAATGTTCTGATAAAACTTACCACAGCCTGCTCTGAGCTACAGGGTCACACTCCTAATGTCTCCGTTTGTGAAACAGTCCCATTCATTTGGAAGCTGATTTTCCCCCCTCCACGAGTAACATAAAGATGAAAGAAACCTTCAGTTGATGTAGTCGGAGATAGTAAAGCAGCAATAACAAAATAATATAAAACCATATTAAGATATTGCAGTCAATTAAAGGGAGTCCTATCTCCTTTAATTACAGTACATTTTACGTTTATATTTGATATACTGTCACCCTTTAATTATGTACCATAAAATCAAGAGAGGCCAGTCTAACCAAAATAAGATTGGAAACAGCTTTCCTAAATAATGATGAGAATGTGTCTTTGGGGGTTGAAGGGTGAAAAATCAGAAAAAGTGACTTGAAATTGAAATTAGAGATAGCTGCCTGGAATATTCTGGAATTTGAAGTCGGCCCATCTTAAAATGGTTAAGGTTGGGGGTCTCCGTGTCTAGTTTTGAATTCAGTGGAAAAAAAGGGGGGGGCTTATTTGGGTACACCAATTATTCCTGCAAGATTTTCTGGGGAACTTACTTTGATTATTTATTATTATTATTAATTCGACTTATATGCCGCCCCCTCTCCCGAAGGACTCGGCTGCTTACAAAATAAAACTACACAACAATAAGTTAAATAAAACCAGATTAAACAAATCAAGCCGAATTAATACTAAAATCGGAGCATTAAAACTCTAAAAACCACCCCACCCCAGGGTCACAGCCCGGGTTGATTAAACAACCAGGTCTTCAAGTCACGACGGAAAGTGCGGAGGTCAGGGGCCAGGCGGAGCTCCAGGGGAAGTTGATTCCAGAGGTCAGGGGCCGCGACAGAGTAGGCCCGTCGTCGGGGGACCGGCAGCCGGCACTGTCCGGCTGACGGGACCCCAAGGAGCCCCTGTCTGTGAGATCGCACAGGGCGGTTAGTGTTCGATTAGAGTGCTGTGTTAGGACTAACCACGGTTAAAGATTCTGGCTGATTTGGAAACACGCTTTAAAATGAGTCAGCAACTTACAGCTGAAAAGAATTGGGTGAGGGATTAGCTTGTATTGTTCGTGACACCCCTGGACCCTCGGGGCACGGTGCTTGTTTCTCTGTTTTGTGCAGCTGCTTCAAAAGTACTATTCTCATTAAAAACATGAAGTGGAAAGTTGGTCAGGTACAAAATACAATAACTTTATTGTCACTTTGAAGGTACGCTAATCGGCATGCATTAAAATGACATTCCGCTGCATACAGCTCTCAAAGGGTCTCCACCTCTAATATACACTACATAAACATGACAGATAAATAAATACAAAGTTATGCCTATACCCACTTATATTCTATGTCGCGGGGAAACAACATAGTCTAATTCAGATGTCTACATGTACGTGGCGAGAAAAATGAATCTTGTGAGTTTACCAGACGGATGGCATATAGGGAGCAAAGCTGTTACAGAATCTGGTAATCCTGCTGGAAATACTTCGAAACCACCTCCCAGAAAGGGGAGGGGAGAAAGAGACAGAGACAGAGAGAGGCAGACAGAGTCATACACAGAGATAGAGACAGAGAGAGACACACACACAGACAGAGAGAGACACAGACAGACACACAGACATACAGAGACAGAAAGACAGAGACATACAGAGACAGAGACAGAGACATACAGAGAGACAGACAGAGACAGAGAGAGATACAGAAACAGAAACACACACAGAGACATACAGAGAGACAGACAGAGACAGAAAGACATACAGAGAGACAGAGACAGAGAGACACAGAAACAGAGAGAGAGAGACACACACACACACACACAGACCATTGGACAATGCTTAAAATTTTTCTTTAAAATTGTAATTTAGGGTAAATTTTAAACCTTTCATCCACATATTCTTCCATTATATCCAAAGTTTCTCGCCCACTGAATCATACAACGCTTTACATATTCACTTTCCAAATTCAAATTCCAATAACGTTTGATTGACTCTAAATTCTCAACCCTGCTTTTCATTAAAAAAATAGCAACTCCTCCTGTTTCCACTCTCTCAAACCCTGATTCTTGGTTGCTGAAAACCCTTTTCCAAAGACAGGTCAGAAGACCTCGGAGAAGAATAGGCAGAGAGAGGCACTCGAAGGGGGCCTTGAAACTTGGAACATACTCACATAGCTGCTGCTTATGGGTTTCCTTCTTCCCAACCCTGCTGCCCCAAGATGGGTTGCATAGTCATAAGCTGGCTGGGGCACATGGCAGCTGTAGCTCCCCCTCTGGGACATGTCAGGCTGGGGAGAGCAGCCTAAACCGAAAAGGAGCTGCATCTGTCCAGCTTGGATTGGAAACTTGAGCTGAACCTGAGAAAGAGTAGACAGAGTGGGCGGTGAGCTGCCCAAAAGATTTTGATTTGGGAGAACTTGTATTTCCACTCCTGTTCTTGGCGTTTGCATTCAATCCACGCTTTTTTGCATTTTCAGCCCACAACTTAGCCAAAGAGCAGCGGCTGAACTTTGGGGACGACATTCCGAGCGCCCTGCGCATCGCCAAGAAGAAACGTTGGAATAACATTGAGGAGAAGCGGATCAACCAGGAGAACGAGTTGCACGCTTATCTCACCAAGCTCATCATGGCAGAGAAGGAGAGGTAAGGCGGGGATCGGGGGGTGGGAGAGAGAATCGGTGGGCCTGGATGGAAAGACTCTGGGAGAAGGTGTGGATTGACTTGTAGGTGGGAGAAGACCAGTAGTGGGATTCAAACAGTTTTACCACCGGTTCTGTGGGCGTGGTGTGGCTTGGTGGGCATGGCAGGGAAAGGTTGCTGCAAAATCCCATTCCCTCCCCACCCAACTAACCTGCTTTCCAGCTCTGTTCTCCTGTGCAGGGCAACCAAAGAAGACCCAGCCAATCAGCTGGGTCTAGGGAGGCAGAGAAGAGATGGGGGTGGGGCCAACCAGAGATGGGATTTGCCAGTTCTCTGAACTACTCAAAATTTCTGCTTCCGGTTCTTCAGAACCGGTCAGAACCGCTGAACGCCACCCTGGAGAAGACCTGCTGACCAATGATTCTTAAGGGAGACTTTCACCCTTTTCTTTTAGCCCGCCCATCTCACAAAACTTTTTAAGAGAAGAGCAGGCAGAATTTGGGAGGCAGAGTTAAGCGAGTCATCAGCCTGGAGTCCTTAAGTTGCCACAAACGACCCCAAGTCCAACCACTTTTGAATTCCATTGACCCTTAGCTGGCACTTAGGATTAAATTTTAATTGGCTAGATTCTTACTTATAGGCGTGAGCAGCAAATCTGTGAACTACATTTGATCCTTTGTGCCTGACAGCATCATTGTGAAAGACAGTAAGGAGGAATGCAACCAGAGCCCATCTTGGGGCCCTGAATAAAAAGCAGGGTCTCAATCCAGTGAAAATACCACTGATAGGTTTACATTTTTTCTTATCATTTTTTTCTGTCTTACTGTGATGACCCAGGGTGGGATACAAAATAAGTACAGTCACAAAAAACAGGTGAAGCCCCTTTTATTTCTTCACTTTGCTTCCAAGCTCCAAATATCCTTGACTGGAGACAAAAAACTCCCATACAAGCAGTTACAAGAAGGAGGAAATGCCATTTAAATTATAAAGAGTAAAAACAACACAAACCAGGCAAGTTAAGGGCTTGAAGACGTCCACTGGGAAGGACACCAAACTCAGAGAGGAACAATAAACTAGAGATATTTCCACACTTTGTTTCCAGCACATAGTATCCAGTATGCATGTCCGTCCTTATCCAGTCTTATCCAGTTGTCACAGCTGCAGCCCATGAAGAGGATCAAGGCCCTCTCCTCCCCAGTAGACCATGTCTCTCCCTTATCCTTTCCCTAGGATGGAGATGGGATGGGCCTGGGTCCTCCTCTGACTGCCCAGCCAGCCTCTGCCCTTCCCCAGCTTCCTCCACAACCTCCGGAGCCACACTTCCACTCCCTGTCGGCTGTTCCTCCTCTCCCTCAGAGTCAGTCTCCACCAGGGGCATGACACTTACTGTTGTAAGCCTCCCAGAGTAGCCCCCATGGCGAGATGGGCAGCAAATAAATTTAACCAATCGACACAGGTAGTCCTTGACTTATGACCACAATTGAGCTTCTGTTGCTAAGCAAGAGAGTTGTTAAGTGAATTTAGCCCTATATTACCACCTTTCCTACCATAGTTATTAAGGGAATCACCGCCATTGGTAAGTTAGTAAGTCGGTTGTTAAGTGAATCTGGACTTTGCTTGTCAGAAGGTGTTCTGACCTAGGCTGCCTTAGAAAGCATAAAACACAGTCTTAGTCCCGGCAAAACCTCTTTTATTTCCACGGCTGTGAATTAAGTTCATTCACAGCCTGCAAGGCTTCACAAACAGTCTTTCAGGGGAATGTTTAAAAACACCCAACCTTATTGCACTTGGAATGCAGCCAGAGAACTAATTGCCAGATGCAGGGCAAGGCCAAACTTGACACAGAGGCGAACAGAACTTTTCAGAGCTTGAATCAACCAGACGAAATAATTGCTTCCTGCAAAAGCTCATGTCCCCTTCGCTCCTCTTTTATGTCTCATGGGAGGGGCCAATCATCTCCGAGGTGTGGCCTTACTCCTGAGCTGACCCTGCTTTCTCAATTATTCTTGTCTTCTGGTAGCCCTGCGCATGCGCAGGCTGGGAACCAGTTCCAGAAACTCCCCCGCCTCACTGCTGTCTGAGTCTGAAGGCAGCTGATGACTGCCAGCCTGCCCTGGCCCCATCTCTGCTTCCAATGCAGAGCCCTCGTCTGAGCCTTCCTCAGCCTCCGAGACTGGGCCAGGTTCCTCCCAACTTCCTCACTGCTGTCCGGTTCTGCTGCCAGCTTTGCCAGCCACTGGCAGGCCACAACGGAAGGTCGCAAAATCATATGATCCCAGGACACTGCAACCATCATAAACACACCTCCTCCCTTCATGCCCTCCCCACACTTTGCTTCTCTTCCAGAGAGCTCGACGAATGCCAACGGGCCCAGGAGCAGGAGAACACGGACGAAAACCGAAGCCGGGCACAGTTGGCCAACATCAAAGCCAAACACGTGAGTACCCCTTGTGGGCATGTCCCTGTTCCTCCATGGCACTGAATGAGGGTCAGAAGCAAGCCAAGCTGTGGTGCCTCTTCTCTGGACCCCTGGTGGGGTGCACATGCCATGTTCCCTGTCCTTGAATGAGCTGCCAGCCTTGGAAGCCATTTTTTGCTTGGAACCTTCGAGGCTGCCACATTCAGTGCCTGGGAATTTGGAAGGGGGGATTTCATAGTGAGGTAGAAGGTTAGACTCATCAACATCCTTTCTCAGAGAGTCAAGGATGTGTTGCCCTGCACCTGGGGGTGGGGGGAGTGTCTGGAGGGATGTCTCCAGTTGGGATGAAGATTTGGTTCAGCCATGTGACGGACTGGTGGGTGCAGGGGATGGATCCTGTTCTAGACAGAGACCTCCAGGAATCTGTTCACTCCTCTTTGAAAGCCATCTAAGACCTCTTCTTTTTTTGATGGTCATGGTAACTAACTAAAGGGCCCAATTTCTCTTTCAGGAAAAATATCTAGCAGACATGGACGAACTCTTCTCCCAAGTGGATGAGAAGCGGAAGGTAAATTTTATTTATGTATTGAATTTATTTGAATTTATTTTGCCCCCCCATCTTGGATGGATGGATGGATGGATGGAAATCTAACAATATACTCTTGAGCCATCCTTAGAAAATGAAAATGATGAAGAACCTGCACTTTAGATGCTTGATGCTGAGTCAGAAATACCCAGTAATAATTCTCTTCTTTGCGCCCAGAAACGGGACATCCCTGATTACCTGTGTGGGAAGATCAGCTTCGAACTGATGCGGGAGCCTTGCATTACGCCGAGTGGGATCACCTACGACCGGAAGGACATTGAAGAGCACCTCCAGGTAAATGAGGCAGGTTGGCTGCCCTAGAGGAGGAGCAGGGATCCCAAGTCCTTCACGGAAGAAGGTCAGGATGAGCCACAAGGCGGTGAGAATCCCAAATGTGGAGCTGGCCATAGGACCAAATCCTGGTTCCGATTAAATATGGATCTCTGACCCACAGGATCTTGTTTCCTTGGCCTCCTTAGCTTGGTTCAAAGGTGAAGAAGCCAGAGAGGCGGCCAATAAATTGTATAAATAAAATAATAAAATAATAATTAAATTAAATTAAATAAAAAATAATAATTAAATTAAATTAAATTAAATTAAAATAATTAAAATAAATTAAAATAAAATAAATAAAATAATAAAATAAAAATAATAAAATAATAAAATAAAAATAAAATAATAAAATAAAATAATAAAATAAATACCATAAAATAATTAAAATAAAATAAAATAAAAACAATAAAAATAAAATAAAAATAATAAAATAATAAAACAAAATAATAAAATAAAATAAAAATAATCAAATAAATCAAATAATCAAATAAATCAAATAAAATAATTAAATCAATTTTTAAAAATATAAAATAAAATAAAACAATAATAGTAATAAAATATTATTTATTAATAATATTTTAATAAGGATAGACAGCCTTTTTTGATGGTTAAGGGAAGAGGCTGGAAGCTTCAGGGGGTGGACTGAGTGACGCAAATGATTAAGTAGTTTTTCCATTTTTCAGTGGAAAATTGAAATCCCATCAATTTACTGATCTCACCTGGGTTTAGAACAGGGATTCTCAACTTAGGAATTCTAAGATGTGTGGACTTCAACTCCCAGAATTCCCCAGCCAGCATGATATGTTGTCTTCCATCACCTTGAAACATTCAGTGGAATATTGCGCGGGTCTCCTCCCAGCCTTGCTGTGGTTATTGACACTACCTCTGGCCTGAAAATAATTTTCCTGTCCCCCCTTCACAACCGCCTCTTCTTTGTCCTCCCTAGCGGGTCGGCCACTTTGACCCTGTGACTCGAAGCCCGCTGACCCAGGACCAGCTGATCCCAAACCTGGCCATGAAAGAGGTGATCGACGCCTTCATCTCCGAAAACGGCTGGGTGGAAGATTACTGACCTCCGAAGGACCGGCGAGCTCCTAGGGAACCTCCAGCTGCTACGGTGACCAAGAAGGACCACCACCACCCCCCGGACCGCGCCAGGCTGCCTGCTGGGCCACCCCCATGCCTTAGCCTCCCCCCTTTCTCCCCGTCTTTGCCCGCCCGGCTCGGCTGAGTTGGGGCGGCTCCCCTTCCCTCCTCTGGCAGGCAGGAGGGCGGGGTAGCTCCGTGGCTGCCATGGTTCTCCTTCCGGGCAACAAGGAGACCTCGGCCTTCAGTCTGGACAGAAGACTGAAGCTCAAGGAGGCGAGTTCCTTTTCCCCGGGCTCTGTAAGGCCCACTTTATCCCAAAGCCCGTCTTGACTTTGGTAGCACACCGTAACCCCTTCCCACTTCCCCCCAGATCCCTTCACACACACACCCTTGCTCAGCACACCTTCCTCCCATGCCGTTAGCCCTCGCCAAGGACCTGGCCTCTCCGTGGAGCAAAGACTGGATCCAGCCCACCCACCCACCTTCCAGGAAACACCCAACCCCTCCCCAGCCATTGCTGCTTCTTCTCCTGGTCTCTTACCTGTACAGAGTTTCCCTTCTCGACCTCCGTTTTCCTGCCTGTTCCGAAGACCTGGAAGTTTTGCATCTGCTTCTCTGTAAATAAACGGCCACCGATTTGGGGGCAAAGATCAGGGAGGGGTGAAGAGAGATGGTTATTATTTCTGTTTTCTCACAGGTGGGAAGGGGGCTGGACTTGGGCGAAACAGTCTACCCAGCTGGCAGCGAATTGTATGGAGGGATGGGAAGAGAGTGGAGCCCTGTGCACAGCTCCATACTGTGTAGTTAGTTTGTCTATGATAGTACTCAAAAAAAGTTTTATGTTTTCGGATTGGTTTTGAATTAAACTTCCCCCCTCTTCCCCACTTCAATTATCGCAGCACAGTTTTGCAGTTTTATTTGCACCCACCGATTGGGAGTTTTCCCTCTCGGGGAAGACAAATAGAGAAATCAGCTTATGTCCTTTCTGGAATGTTTGTTTGTTTGAGTTCTTTGCAACAGGAGCGATGTTGGTTAAGTGAAATACTGGAGTGGGAACGGCCAGGAAGCCCAACAACGCAAAGAAACAGTCATCAGCTGAAGAACATCCTGCTTTTTTTTTTTAACATCCATCTATAAGTAGTCCTCAACTTAGGACCACAGTTGAGCCTGGAATTTTATCTTGTTTAAGTGAGAAATCTGTTAAGGGAATGTTGAGACTCTGGAAAGAGTACAGAGAAGAGCAACCAGGATGATGAGGGGACTGGAGGCTGAGATATACGATGAACGGTTGAAGGAACTGGACATAGCTAGTCTAGGGAAGAGAAGGACCAGGGGAGACAGGATAGCAGTCTTCCAATATTTGGGAGGCTAACACAGAGAGGAGGGGGGGTCAAGCTATTTTCCAAAGCACCCAAAGGCCAGACAAGGAATAATGGATGGAAACTGAACAAGGAGAGATTCAACCTGGAAATAAGGAGAATTTTTCTGACGGCGAGAGCCATCAACCTATGGAACTGAAGTTGCCTTCAGAAGTTGTGGGAGCTTCATCCCTGGAAGCTTTCAAGAAAAGACTGGACTGCCATCTCTCAGAAATGGTATATGGTCTCCTGCTTGGGTGGGGGGGTTGGACTAGATGACCTACAAGGTCCCTTCCAACTCTGGTATTTTATATTCAGTAGAACAGCTTGCCTTCGGAAGTTGTGGGAGTTCATAATTGGAAGCTTTCAAGAAGAGACTGGACTGCCATCTGTCAGAAATGGTGCAGGGTCTCCTGCTTGGGTGGGGGGTTGGACTAGATGACCTCCAAGGTCCCTTCCAACTCTGTCTACCTGTTATCTGTCCTATTTTATGGCTTTTCTCACCGCGTTTCCTGAGCGAAGTGTTGCCGTTGTTAAATCAGTAACGCGGCGGTTCAGCATATCCGGTTTTCCCCCTTTGACTTTGCTCATCAGAAGGTTGCAAAAGGGAGAAATCATGTAATGCTGAGACACTGCAGGCGTCACAAATGTGAGCCAGCTGCCAGGCATCCAAATGTAAATACAAATGACCCTGGGGATGCTGCAGTGGTTGCTAAGTCTGCAAAACAGTCGTAAGTCAACTTGTTTCATTGCCGTTGTACAGCACCGTGAAGCGGCATTACACGTCAAAGTGCTATTGCTATTTTAAAATTCCTCATTCTTATCGCTTCCATTCAAAACATACCGCAAAATGTGGCAGGGCAAAAGGGCCGCATGCAACGTGACAGCAGCACCTTATCTGGGACACACTGTTCCATTTCTCCCCCTCCGCACTGGGACCATGCAGGCATTAAACCAAATTTAACTTTTTGCAGAGATGGGACTTTTCTCCCTGGCTCATATCCTGCTCTTTATTTTGGGGGATGGCATTGTTCGGCTCTCCAATTAAGATTCTGGGAGCAGGTGAGAAAGAGAGGAAAAGTATCTGGAAATTACTGTCCTGCAAGGAAACCAATTATACAGTGTTTTTGATCAAATATTCAAATTGCAGCTAAGTGAGCAAGAAGGGAAGATGCCCAGGTGCCTGTTTGAAAACAAAAAAGTTTCTGCTGGCACCTGGATGTTTTCCTGTCTTCTTTGTAGACCTTGTCTTCCCTTTGCTGGTTAATTTATCTCTGGGCATGTCCAAAAGGCATTTCCTCACCAGTAAGGAAATTCAGCCTAGTTAGAGAGAATATAATATAGAAAAATAGAATTAACAGAGTTGGAAGGGACCTTAAAAGTCTTCTAATCTAACCCCCTGCTCAATCTCTGTCCAGTCTCTTCTTAAAAACCTCCAGGGATGGGGCACCCACAACTTCTGGAGGCAAGCCATTAGAAAACCGTCCAACCTATTATATCGAATAAGCTGAATGGCTATACGGGACAAGTTGCACGTTTGAAAGATGTGCAAACAAGACACGAGAAGCAACTCAAACAGACGAATGGCTTCAGACTCATGTGACCGTATGTGCCTATAGAAATGGATTGGCCTGGAAAGGTGAAAAACGATATGTGCCGGCTAAGTGTAGAGACAGTGTTCTGAGAAAATGTCACGATGTAAAACAAGCTGGTCATTTTGGATTCGTGAAAACCCTACATTTAGCGAGACGTCAATTTTGGTGGCCTGAAATGAGGTCCGAGATTGAACAGTATGTAAAAAGATGTCATATTTGTGCAATCTCGAAACCAAGAGTCGGTAAGCCATTAGGATTACTACAGTCTGTATCGGAACCATTACATTATCCGCTGTAATAGGTTGGACAATCACATCTCGGCTTACTTTGTAAATGGGGTAATGGGACAATGCATCAGCCATGAAATTCTGTCCCCCTGGTACATAGTGTAAGCGGAACTTAAAACGGTTAAGAGTCCAATGCTTATCCTCACAAATTGTATTTCTATCTTGTTAACCTCTTTTCTCCTAGATAGACCTTCGGTGGTATCTAGAGGTATCTCTTCTGGATGAAGAATTCACCTTGTTTGGACATGTAGTAGTCCTCGACTTACGATCGCAGTTGAGCCCGAAATCTCCATTGTTAAGTGAGACACTTGTTAAATGAGTTTTGCCCCATTTTTCGACTTCCCTTGGCTGCAGCGGTTTAGTGAATCACTGCGGTGGATTAGCTAGTAACCCGGTCGTTAAGTGAATCTGGCTTCCCCATGGGCTTTGCTTACCAGAAGGTTGCAAAAAAGGATTGTGTGACACCCGCCCGGGAGGTGGCAACTGTCGTAAATACGAAAGCGTCTGGGTTTTGATCACATGATCACAGTGAGGTTGCAAAGGTGTGAACAATAGCCGCGAGTTACATTTTTTAGTGCTATTGTAACTGAGCTGTCACTAAATGAACTGTTGTTTAAGTTACAGACTGCCTATACCCATTCCACATACTGAGAAAGGCTAACATGAAAAGCCAAGCGTGGCGTGGCCCAGCCTCTTGTGTTGAAATCCAACTTTAGAAACGGATCCTTTATGACAAAGTGTTCCACAAGCCATTTGCCTTTGTGGGCCGGTGGGGGGATAGAGGGGATGAGTCCATGCACGTGGCAGGCCCGGTTCCAAACGGCTCAAGTACCAGTAAATGGGTTGCGGCACATGGGTTGGGGACCCCTGCTTTATGGTGTCTGACAGAAAGGCATTTGAAGAGACTATAGAAGCATTTGAAATGTGGATTTACGGGTGGCTGTTAAGGTATAAGTTGGTGTTGTGGCCTGCCAGCACCCAGCGAAGCTGGTGGCAAACTCGGACAGTGAGGAGGTTGGGGAGGAACATGGGCCAATCCTTTAGTCTGGGGAAGGCTCTGACGAGGGCTCTGCGCTGGAGACAGAGATGGGGCCAGGGCGGTCAGACAGTTATCAGCTGCCTTCAGAGTCGGAGATCAGTGGGGAAGAAGAACAGCTGGAGCCTGTTCCCAATGTGCGCATGTGCAGAGCTGCCAGGAGAAGGGAACAGTTAAGGAACAAGGGACAACTCAGGAGTAAAGGCACAGGTGGATGGTGAATGGCCCCTCCCATAGGGAATAAAGAGGAGCTAAAAGGGAGGGGTGTTTGCAGGAGACCATTAGTTTGTTTAATTAGTGTGAAGGTTTGTTTGTGACTCTCAGAGATTCTTTGCCAAGTATTTTCTTGCACAGCGCTGCGCTTGGAAGCTATTGGCCTGGCAACTCTCCAAGCCTGATAAAGGTCTGTGGTTGTAAATCACTCTTGAAAGACTGTTTGCTAGGACTTTTCTGGATGTGAATCCTAGGAATTCACATTATAGCTTAATCAAAAGGGGTTTCGTTGGGATGAGGAGTCTGCTTTGTGATTCTGGGAAGCCTAGGTCAGAGCAGTTGGGTTGATAAAATCAGAAATGAGGAGGTGATAAGACGCCTGGGAAAGCCAAGGAAAATCATCAAAACCATTAAAAAGTGAAAGTTACACTATTTCGGACCTGTGATGCGACACCCAGAAAAATACACCATCCTTCACTGAATCCTCCAAGGAAAGATGGAAGGCAAATGAGGTCCAGGCAGAAGATCATGGCTTCAAAATCTAAGGGACTGGCTTGGACAAAACCCAGCAGCATTTTTTCATGAGGCTGTTGATCAAAATAGTATCGCCAACACGATCTCCAACGTCCGATGATGGATATGGCACAAGAAGAAGAAATATAGGGAAAACATTCTAAAGCTTCTTAATGCTAACAGGGATTCTATTATAGCTGGTTTTCACCAGTAATGGTCCTACATTAATGGTCCTACATCAGCTCCATTCTAGATAATGCTCAGATGCTGGTGGAGGCAGATGGAGGTCCACCACCTCTTCCAGAAACCCAAAACAAGCTGAAGAGCAGATAAGGGGGTAGTTTGGCCACCTCTGGAGGACCATCATTCAGAAGCTGGTTCTTTTGTAGATGGCTATCAAGGTAGATAATAGGAGAGGAAAAAGGCAGGTGGACTACATTGGCTTGGCCTTTGGAAGGAAATCTGGCCAAGCTTTGAAGCCTTCAAGACATTTTCATCACAACTGTGACAGCTTTTCTAATGTAAGGTCTTGGGTATCTGCAGTGATCCTCTGGAACACTCTGGAACTACTTGCCCTTGCAAGTAGTATTTGGGAACTGCACATCAAGTTGCTTACATCAAAGCACGAAATCTAAAGAGCTAATTTGATGTAATGGTTAAGGCCATTAGAAACTGGGAGACAAATGATTTCTAGTCCTGTGTTAGGCATGAAAAGCCAGCTAGGTGACTGAAGTTTTAATCTCACTGTAGGCACGAAAGCTGGCTGGGTGCCTTTGAGCCAATCACCAGGAGTCAGTGAGTTCTAGTCCCGCCTTAGACACGAAAACTAAATGGGTGATTTGGCGCCAATCACCAGGAGTCCATGAGTTGTACTCCCACCTTAGACATGAAAACTAAATGGGTGACTTGGCACCAATCACTAAGAGTTGGTGAGTTCTAGTCCCATTTTAGGCATGAAAGCCAGTTGGGCCAGTCAGTCACTCTCAACTTGTCTCCCATGGGTTTGTTTTTTGTGTGTGGAGAAAACAGGAGGAAGGAAGAGTATTAAGGTATGCCTGCCATCTTGAGTTGCTTATAAAAAGAAATACAGGTGAGATAAAAATAAATCAGCAAAATCCTGAGGAAAAGCCAGAATGAAATAAACTCTTGACTGAAATACACATTGCATTTTTTAAATAAAACGTTTATGCTAAGATCTGCTCTGGTATTCGACATCAACCAGGGATATAAATATGCTAGAAACAGAACCAGATTCTGCTGGTTGCGTTTCTGTACATCCAGTTGGCAGTAAAACAGTTTTGAAAGAGAATGTAGGTATGTCCTGCCAGAAAAAAAAGGCAGGAGGATGAACAAACAGGTTGCTTCCAGGTGAAACCAGGTGTTTTCATCCTCTGGTTGCAGACCAACCCCGCATACAAGTCATGAGATTTCCTACCTGCCTTGCAAGGCTGTAATTTTGAGCAGCCTAAATTATTTTGAGTCACCTGGTGGTGTAAATATCCCCTGAGGAGTTGGAAGAGCTGGATGAGTCACAAGAGAAGCAATAACGGTCTTCATCAGGAAGCACCTCTGTGTGCAGAGAGAGAGAGAGAGAAAGAAAGATAAAGACAGAAAAAGAAAAAGATAGAAAAAGAGATAGAAAGAGGAACAGAGAGAGACAGAGACAGACAGAAATAAAAAAGACAGAAAGAAAGGGATACAGTGACATGAAAGAAATAGTGACACAGAGAGAAAGATAGAGACAGAGAGAAAGAGAAAAAGAAAGAGAGAGAGAGAGAGATGGGATAGAGAGACAGACAGAGAGAGAGAAAAAGAGAGAGAGACCAAACACCATACAGATAGTCCTTGACTTAACAGCTATTCGTTTAGTGAGCAAACCTACAACGGCACTGAAAAAAGTGAGTGATGGCCGTTTTTCACATTTACGATCATTGCAGCCTCCCCAGGGTCGCATGGTCAAAGTTCAGCCATTTGGCAACTGACTCATATTTATGACAGTCTCAAAGTCCCCAGCTCACGTGATCCCCTTTTGCGACCTGACAGGCAACATCCATGGGGAAAGCCAGGTGGACTTCACAAATGTCTGGCTAACTTAATAACTAAAGGGATTCACTCCACAACTGCGGAAAACCCAGGGGGTAAAATGGGCCAAAACTCATTTCACCAATGCCTCGCTTAGCAGCGTAAATTTTGGGCTCGGTTGTGGTCGCAAGTCAAGGACTAGCTGTAGTTGATGAAGGAAGATACACACACCCCGCTTCACCTTCTTCCACAATGTGGCAAATGCACATCCAGGTAGAAGGATGCTGGGTAGCAAAGTACCATTTAACAAGCATCCATCTTATCCTGCCCCATTTCTAAAAAATATTGCGGGGAGCAGTTGGTCCTGAGATGCTGTCTGAAAGGTTTTAGGAGATCCCTGAGATGGACCAGGTATGGGCAGTTGGGACTACATCACCTCTGCTGGTCTCATTGACCATAGAGATGGTGTCACTATGGTCCACCATTGCTGATGGTCACCAACTTCATGAGGTCTTCTGGCTGTTGAATTTCATCAACGCCATTGGAGCAAGCCAACCGAGATATTTCCGGGTGATGGAGGTTATAGTCTCCGGCCCTAAAGCACTGGGCCCAAATGAACGGTTGTGCTCTTCGCCTTACGGGGAGACTGGGACAATTTTCGAGTTTGAAATGGCCAAGAAATCCAATTTCTTTGCACGAGGAATGGTGTCATATAGGAGGTGTCACTTGGAGCTGCTAACCCAGGAAGGTGGAGATGAAAACGCTGGTGTCCAAGTTGAGGGTGGCATGCCACCAGTGGTCTGGAAAATACAGAACCTGGAAGGAAAGAGAGAATGACTCCAGATGCAATGGCTTTGTAGAAGTTCCTTCCTCCTTCCTTCCTCCCTTTCCTTCCTTCCCTCCCTCCCTTCCCCCTCCTTCCCCCTCCTTCCTTCTTACCTTCTTTATACTCTATTCTTCATTCCTTCCTGCCTCCCTCCCATTCCTTCCTTCCTTCCCTCCTCCTTCCCTTTATTTTCCCTTCATCCCTCCTATTTTTTCCTTCCTTCTTCCCTTCCTTATACTCCATTTTTCCTTCCTTCCTTCCTCCCTCCCTCCCATTTTTCCTTCCTTCCCTCCCTCCCTTTCCTTCTTCCCTTCCTTTATTTTTCCTTCATCCCTCCTATTTTTTCCTTCCTTCCTTCCTTCCTCCCTCCCTCCCTCCCTCCCTCTTTCCTTCATCCCTCCTATTTGTGCACAAGCCAGGGGTGGTATTTGCCGGTTCTCTGAACCAGTCAAAATATTCACTACTGGTTCATTAGAACCGGTCCGAACTGGCTGAATACCACCTCTGGCTTGTGCACATCCCTGTAGCAACCTGCCTCTCCTGGATGGATGGTGCACTCCACTGGCTTTTCCCGGGGCGGCAAGAAAGGGTACGTATCCAGGAACCAGGACAGAGTCGTCCTATTGGGGTGGAACTCTGGTGTTTTCTCTGGAGGATACAGGAACCAGTGCTGGGGAGAGGGGAGACAGAGATTTTAAGCAGTAAGGAGCAAGCTTTATACCTCTGCATGATATTTCAGTACATCCATTCCAATATGGTGGCATCAAGATGATAATAAAACCCTTGAAATATCCATGACACAAATCACAGGATTCTCACTGCCACCATCATCTTCCTCCAATTACTCAGAAATCTAGCTTATCTCTGTCCCCCAATGCTAAATTTTTCAAGTCATTTTGAAATTTAGTATAGTATAGGGCAAGGGTCTTTAAACTTGGCAAGTTTGAAGACTTGTGGACTTCAATTCCCAGAATTCCTGAGGTAACATGACTGGAGGAGGAATTCTGGGAGTTGAAGTCCACAAGTCTCCAACCTGTCAGGTTTGAAGACCCCTGGGATTGGACATGTTTCTTAAGCTAAGCAGATTTGAGATGTGTGGACTTCAACTCCCAGAATTTCCCAGCCATGAGAATTAGGATAGGATTCTTCTCTTGTGGTATAGGGCCTCCTGCTTGATCAGGGGGATTGGACTAGAAGACCTTCAAGGTCCCTTCCAACTGTTATTCTGTTTTGTTCTTCTGAGGTGCTTTCTCCACTCCCATTCCTTCCATGGGCTGGGATTCCTCTGATCAACAGTAACTGTCTAGGTTGCAGAATCTTCCTTCTGTCTCCCAAGGTCATTCTCACATCCCATAGCAGGTGGGAACATACTTTGTGGGGCAACACCTTGTTGGGGCACTCACCTTCCTCCCAAAGATGACCTCTGAAAAGCCAGGCCCATGCCAATGAAATGGCACTCCGGAACCAGAGCCTGAAAGGGAGTGGAAAAGAGAGAGAAAAAGGAGGAGAAATTAAATCCAGCCCGGGAATTGCTTTGCTCCTTATCCCAATGACCTGGAGCAGAGTCCAGAATTCTCAACTAGGACAGAAGGATGCTTGAGAAAGCAAGGCTTTCTGACCACACGATAGACATTCTGTATGAAAGATCTCGGTGGTTCCTGGGCTCAGCCCAAAGGTCACTGGCACATGACCTCGAACTCTGGAATCCAGTTCTTCATAGGAACCTACTCAAATCCAATATATTAGACCTGCTGGACAGAGCTGATGTCAACTCATAAAATATTTCTATGGTCTTTTTAGAGTTGCCAACAGAAAGGGAAGGGAGAGCAGTGTTGCAGCTTGCAAACCGAAAGTGCATTCCATCAATGTTTTCAAAGATAGTTTCTAGGTGACTGAAGTTTCTGCAGCACAAAATTCTAACTGGAGAGCATGATTGATGACTCTGGGCTATGGATGTGTCCCATTGGAGAATATGATTATGATACACCCAGTGGGTGGGGGAAAACCAGGGTCAAGGGTGACAATGAAGGGTGTGTCTCAGAGTCGGCTACACCCAGGCAGTGCTGGCATGCTTACTCCTAATAAATCTTTAAGTTTTGGAAGTTTGGCTTGAGACTCATGATTTAAATGGGGGTAACTGCCAGAGCCCTGACAGCTGTCCTATCAGCACCATGGACCTCTGTGACATTGTGAAATTGCCACATGACTTATACTGACATAGGTGACTGAATTAATAGAAGGCTGGCCCCTTGGAGGTCTCTTAGTCCAGATAACTCCATGTTTCTTCTATGTTTGTTTGTTTGTTTATTGGATTTATATTGTTGCCTATTTGCCCATGGCAACTCGAGGCAGCTTACAAGGTATAAAACCACGTTTAAAACAGTAAAACTAGTAAGAAGAATCAACTAAATTAATATAATAAAATCACCCCCCACCTCCCACTCCTCCCAGTGACAGCAGATCACATGATCCATTGGATCCCACTCTGGGTTCCCCAGGCCCGTTGGCAGAACCAGGTCTTCAGCACCTTACAGAAGAGAATTAGAATGGGGGCCATTCTAATCTCTGGGGGGATGATGTTCCAGAGAGAGGGAGCAACCACAGAGAAGACCCTTCTTCTGGGTCCCACCAGGTGTATCTCTCTTTGGGATGGGACCTGCAACATTCCCTGCCTCCCCGTTCTGATGGGTCGGGTAGATGTGACCAGCAAGAGACGGTCCCTCAGATAACCTGGTCCCAAGCCATGAAGGGCTTTAAAGGTGACAACCAGCACTTTGAATTGCACCCGGAACCAAATCAGCAGCCAATGCAGCTCCCACAGGAGAGGTGATACATGTTGGAGATATTGTGCCTCTCAAGACCAGTTGCAAGGGAGGTGTAGATGACCTGGCTGAGCCCGATGGAGAAATCAAATTTGTCATCAGTCTTGAGTCCCTTGGTGCCCACAAGAGATCTGAGTCCAGCCCATCTTGAATTCTGTTCTTATCTACCGTACCACCAACTCGTTTTGACTGTTAGTAGTTCAGATTCTTGTAGAGAAGTTTAACATACCATAAGTCTAGTCTTTTGAACTGTCTGGACCTCTGATTTCCTGCACTGGATATGAGCAAAGGCAGAAGGGGAGGAGACGTCTCCACCTCTAGCTAGCACCTGATTGGCCCTGGATGAAGATAGGCTTCATGTGACCCAATGAACACCCAATGACCCTATTTTTAGTTTTTTTGGCAGGGAATCCACACACGATCTTTTTTGGTGATAGTCTTGTATCTTTGGAACTAAGGAGGCATACAGATTTGGTCCTAAGAAGGACCCAGATTTTTGGGAGCAATTGTTGGAGGCAAACCGCTTAGAGAGGGCTGTAAAGCACTGTGAAGCAGTATATAAGTCTTAGTGCTATTGCTATACATGGTCCTAGCAAAGAAGACGAAGCTATGAAACCAACACTGTTTTAAGGTGTTAAAACATCTCCTGAAGATCACCAGCTACTGACCCCCAATCCCAAAACTGTATGCTCCCGTGGTGCCTGGAATCCTGAAAGGTGGTGGGTTGTATTTCTTGAAGAGAGACCCCCATTCAGTGAAATTATTGTTTCCAAAGAAGTAGAGGGTTTCTGCAGGAAAGAAGGCAAAAAAGAGAACTTAGTAGTTTGTCCCAATAGACCCTTTGTTTTTCTTGAGTGCTGGAGGCCAAAACTAGGGATTAAATTGATTTTGGTCCCTTTTTACAACTGCAACCTTTCTTGTCTCAGTATCTTCAAGGGGGAAAAAAATCTGGGAGAGAAGAACATTTGCAAGGGAGATACTTTATCTGCAAAAAAAAAAAACTGCAATCAAAGATAAGGGAAATCTGAGTCCAGAGCAGAAATGTACTTTGAGAAAGTGTCTCAGATATAGATTTCTATCCCATCTTTATTACTTTATAAGTAACTCAAACCTACTACTTCTTCCTCTGCCTGTTTTCCCTCCCACAACAACAACCCTGTGAGGTGTGTTGGGCTAAGAGAGAGTGATCAATCTGAAGTCACCCAGCAGGCTTTCATGCCCAAAGCAGGACTACAACTCATGGTCTCCTAGTTTTCAGGCCAGCACCTTAACCACTATACAAAATAGACTCTTGTTCTTCTGAAATTAAAGGAAAGGAAGAGGAAAATGCATTCAGAATTGCAAGATCTGTTACTGTAATCCTATCCTAAAAAGTAGTTTTCATAGTCATAATTTTGGTATTCAGGGCTAGACTACACGTAGTCCTCGAATTACGACCACAATGGAGTTCCAAAAGTTCTGTTGCTAAGTGAGACCTTTGTGAAGTGAATTTTACTCCATTTTACGACTTTTCTTGTTGTCGTTAAGTGAATCACTGCAGTTCTTAACTTAGTATCATGGTTGTTGAGTGAACCTGTCTTCCCCATTGACTTTGCTTGTCAGAAGGTTGCAAAAGGAGATCGCGTTATTCTGGGACACTTGCAACCGTCATAAATATGAACCAGTTGCTCAGCGTCTGAATTTTAATCATATGTGTCAACTAAAAAATACTTCTTTGGTCTTTTTAGTTGCCAGCAGAAAGAGAGTGGGTGGAAAGCAGTATATTGCTCAAATGCTTCAGATAATTGCTAGGCAACCGAAGCTGTTGGCACGCAAGTTTATTACTGGAGAGCATGATTGATGACTCTTGGCTATGGATGTGTCCCATTGGAGAATATACATCCAAGGGATGGGGGGAAGACCAGGGTCTAAGGTGAAATGAATGATGTGTCTTAGTGTCAGCTGCACCCAGGTAATGCCAACATGGTCACTCCTAATCAATTTTTTTTACTCTGAGAGATGCGGCTAGAGACTTACGATCTGAATGAGGGTGGATTTGTTGGACCCCTGACAACATGATCACAGGGATGCTATAATGGTCATAAATATGAAAAATAGCCGTAAATATGAAAAATGACCCCACTTCTTCCAGTGCCATTGTAATTTTGAACGGTCACTAAATGAACTGTTGTAAGCTGAGAACTATCTCTACTCTACCTGGAAGAGCTGACATCAGCTGATTCTGGTCTGTGGAATCCAGGCTGAGTTTGAGTTGCCATGGATCAAGGAAGCATGGAGATCTGATAATGCTGAGGCGTAGTTACGTCCTACTCACCACTTCCTAGGGAAGCCAGATCCTGGGGCTCCAGCAAATGATCCACATAATCTTGGAAGAGTAGATCAACTGCATCAAAGGAAAAGCTGTTAAGAACTCACTGCTGTGCAGTCTTTTAATCCGACTTTTTGTACCACGCTCAGCAGAATAAGGAGTGATTTTTTTTTAATGAGGGCATTGTAAGAGATGACCAGGCTGAGCCTGAGGGTGGAGTCAAATGCATCATCAGTTTGGAATCGTTACATTCCCAAAAGAGATCTAAGTCCAACCACCAGTAAGAACTCAATGCATCTTCTACCAAAGTTTTTAACCCAATTTTTTGTACCATGCTGTCATGCCCTTGTTGGAGTCTGATTCTGAGGGGGAGATTAAGCAGCTGACAGGGAGTGGGAGTGTGGCTCCAGTGGCTGTGGAAGAAATGGGGGAAGGGCACAGTCCGACTGGGCATTCAGAGGAAGACCCAGGCCCAACCCCTCTTCATCTTAGGGCATGTGGGGAGGAACGGATAAGGGAACAACATGGTTTACAGGGGAGGAAAGGGCCCTGATCCCCTTCATTAGTTGCAGCTGGGAGAACAGGATATAAGAAGGGCGTTTGCATACAGCACCTTGCTGGAAGCAAAGCGTGCATTATCTTTGTTGAGGCTTATCTGGGTTTTCGCGTCCTCCCAACTGTGTGTGCTTTGTTCTCTTTTGGAAGTCTGCAATTTATTATCCTGGCCTGTTGTGTTAATGACTTCAGCGTGGTTTGTGTTGGTTTTTTATTTCTAATTATCTTTACTTTGGGTTCGGACTGCATTTCTTTCCTTTGTAGACTGTTTTTGGAAGAGTTTGATCTCCTGCCGAGGATAACTGGACATTGGGGGCCAAGTTGGAGGCATTAAAAGGAATTTATTTACTTTTGTGACTTTGTTATTTTTGTGCCATGCCCCAGGTCATCACACATGCTCAGCAACAACAAGGGCTATTTTTACTGAGGGTGTAGGATCACAGGTGGTATTCAGCAGGTTCTGACCAGTTTTGGAGAACCGGTAGCAGAAATTTTGAGTAGTTCAGAGAACCGGCAAATACCACCTCTGACTGGCCCAGCCCCCATCTATTCTCCACCTCCCATTGAGTCCCAGCTGATCAGCTGGGTCTTCTTTGGTTGCCCTGCACAGGAGAATGCACCTGGAAAGCAGGTTAGTGGGGTGCAGAGGGAATGGGATTTTGCAGTATATCCTTCCTCTGCCACACTCACCAAGCCACACCCACCAAGCCATGTCCACCAAGCCACACCCACAGAACTGGTAGTAAAAAAATTTGAATCCCACCACTGATGTTGTTAATGACCAGGCTGAGCCTGAGAGTGGAGTCAAACACCTCATCAGTTTGGAATCGTTACGTTCCCACAAAAGACCTAAGTCCAGCCTCCCTTTGAAGTCCATTGACTCTTACCTGCCGCAAATTCACTTTGACTGTTAGTGGTCAGATTCTTGTATGGACATATCATGAAATAAACTTGTAGTACTAGGAGAATTCGGCTTACGACCCCAATTGAGCCCAACATTTCCGTGGCTAAGCGAGACCATTGTTAAATGGATTTGCCCCATTTTATGGCCATTCTTGCCACCGTTGTAAAGCGAAGCACTACAGTTTATGAAGGACAAATACAGTTAGTCCTTGACTTATGACCCCAATGGAGCCCAACATTTCTGTTGCTAAGCCAGATGTTTGTTAAGTGAGTTTTGCCCCATTTTACAACCTTTCTTGCCACAGTTGTTAGGTGAATCACTGCAGTTGTTAAGTTAATAAGGTGGTTGTTAAGTGAATGTGGCTTCCCGGTTGCTCACCAGAAGGTTGCAAAAGGGGAACATGTGACCCCGGGACACTGCAATACCGTCATAAATATGAGTCAGTTGTCAAGGTTCTGAAATTTTGATCACGTGACCCTGGGGGATGCTGCAATGGTCGTAAATGTGGAAAAGGGCCATAACTCGCTTTTTTCAGTGCCGTTGTAACATCTAAACCAGGGATCGCCAACCTTTTGGACCTCAGGGACCACCAAACTCATAATTTTAAATCCCGCGGACCAGAAACCCTGGGAAAATCCCCCCAAAAATGTCTGCAGAAAAAATTCCCCACCCCGTTTTCCTACTGATTGATCATTTTTTATTTGGGATCAGAGGATACTGTCTCCAGCTCTGTTCTCAGGGGAGAGAGAGAGAGAGAGAGACTTTTGGCTTCATGCAAGGAAAGCAGCAGAAGCAGCAGAAGTCTTTCTTTCTCTCCCCCAAACTCCGCCAGAAATGGGTCTTTGTGAGACTTGTCGCTCCAGCGCAGCCTCTTGGAGCAGGATGCCTTGCAGGGTCCAAAGACTCATTTCTGGAGGAGTTTGGGGGAGAGAAAGAAAGACTTTTGCTGCTTTCCTTGTGTGTAGCCAAAAGCAGAAGAAACGGAAATAAGTAGCCTGGTGGCCACACCAGGCGCATGGGGCGAGTGGGGTGAGTTCCCCCCCTCTGTCCTTTCCCCCTTCCCCTCACTACCTTGTGTTGTTCACAATGCAAGCCTTGTATTGCCGCGGGCCATGTGGGCGGCGCAGCCTTGTGTTCTCACGCAGCCTGGATTAATTGCTTTTGGGGGTAACATTTCTCTGAGGACCACCAACATTTTCCTGCTGACCACCAGTGGTCCCCGGCCCACTGGTTGGCGACCACTGATCTAAACAGTCACTAAATGAAAGTCGATGGCTACTTGTATTTTTTAACTCTATCCTATTCCTTGGCTTCCTGCATCTAACAGGTGTGTAGTGGGTTTTTCCCCATCCTCACCTTTGTGGTAAGAGTAGGTGTTGGCAGTACTGAGACGAACCAGGTGTTCTCCAAATCTGGCCAGCAACTGATCTTTGGTGCATTGAGCCTGGAATTCCTGTGGGCACAGAAGGGAATCAGAATGGAGAGACACCTCCAATTTTTACAGCCCTCCCCACCCCAATATTATTTTTTCCTGGCCGGCCAGAGTCCATGTGCAATACAACTACGGGGTAGTTAATCTCTAGGAATTACAGGTAATCCCTTATGGCCGTATCCCAAAGGTGCTTTTTGTTTTTCCAAGAGGCAGCTAGACTTTCTGGTTTTTCTTTGAAGGCATCTCGCTTCTCATCCAAAGAAGCTTCTTTAGCTCTGACTGGATGGTGGGGAATGGAAATAAAGAAAATATTGGAATCCACCAAAATGGACAGGTTAACGATAGAAATTAAAGACAAAGGAGAAACAGAATATTATGTAATATGGGACCTATGGTACGATTGGCTATACAATAGATGCAAAGGTTAGAAAATGGATGATGAAAAAGTATCAACAAGTTAGAAACAAACACCAGGTATAAAACTATATAGAAGGATACATATTGTAAGCAATGTTGGTACTAGATTGTATATAATTGCAAATCAAAATATATAGAGTTATAAATGCATAGAGAAGTATGTTATAGCCATGGATACAATAGATATAAGTATGTTGTATAATATTAAGTTTTTGTTCTTTTTTTTCTATGGACTATACTGTATGAAAAAGAGAAAAATGGTCATAACTAGGATGTATAACATCGTGTATATTTTTTAAAAAGGTGTTGATACAACCAGCATATCATTGTTGCAAAATTGAAATTGCAATGTAAAATGAAGGAAAATGCATAATAAAAAAAAAATTTTTAAAAGGAAGGATTTATACTCCTTGCAGACAGCTGGTCATTTGTATCCTTTTAGAGGATTGCTGAGGCCACTTGGAGGTTTATCTGTGTCCTCAGAGTCACCAAATGACCCTGAGGACACGATGTGGAGCTTTCTTAGAACTGCTGCAGATAAACCTCCAAGTGGCCTCAATGACTCTCTAAAAGGATACAAATAACCAGCTGTCTGCAAGGAGTATAAATCCTTTCCATTCCCCACCATCCAGTCAGAGCTGAAGAAGCTTCCTTGGATGAGAAGCGAAATGTCTTCAAAGAAAAACCAGAAAGTCCAGTTGCCATTTGAAAAAATAAGCACCTTTGGGGCAAACCACGACCTGGAGGACTGAGAATCTCCATAGACCTTACGACCATAATTGACCCTGGAATTAGGCATTAAGTGGGTCATCCCACGATGGACTCCATTTTGCAATTTTTTGCGGCAATCATTAAATGAATGATTAATGATTAACGTTAAACGAGCCCATTGCTTGCAATGGACATTTTATTTTATTTTTTGCAGGAAAGTAAACACCGACTCCCACCCCCAAAAAATGTAACTTGCGCTCAGATAACCTCAGGATGCTAAGTAAAGATTCACTTAACAAGCGTTTGGCTTTTGGTCCCAATTGTGGTTGCAACAGATTATCTGTATTTATCATTTGGAGCACATCGGGCTCTGGGGGTGTGTGGCTGAGTGATTTCCTCAGACAATTAGGGGCATTTAGAAAGTAGCTGTTAAGAAAACCACAAGATTGCATGCCGTGTAAATATAACCACTGCTGTTTCTACCTGTGCAATAAATTTCTCCCTTTGATCACACTCGAAAATATTTATGGAGGGAGCCTGGGATCACTTTCAAGTTTTGCAAAATGGCTTCACAGCCCCAGACTGATCATTTGACTTTATTAATTCATGCTCTATACCAAGGAGTCTCAAAAACATAGTCTCAAAAATATTAACCTTCTACCGCTGCACCCTAGAGAGTAATTTAACTTATTGCTCCTGTGCAGTTTGCCAGTTGCACAGTGGCAGATAGGAAAGCACTCCAGAAGGTTAACGTCATTGCCCAGAGGATCATTGGTTGCCCTCTCCCCTCCTTGGAAGAGCTTTATAGCTCCCGCTGCCTTAAGAAAGTTCATAACATCCTTAAAGATCCATCTCATCCTGGGCACCCCTTTTTTGAACTATTACCATCTGGCAGATGGTACAGGATAATAATAAAAACAAGGACAAATAGGCTGAAAAACAGCTTCTGTCCCAGGGCATATATTGAATTCTACTGTATATAGTGCAATATTAATGCAATATCAGGGGTTTTCAATTCAATTGTATAGAATGCAAAGGATGTGTTTTTGTGTTTATTTTCATAGCCATAATGTACACTGAAGATGGTATTTAATTTCATTGCACCTCCTGCAATGAATTCATTGCCCAATAAAGCAAATCAGTAAGTAAACCAGTGGCTTTTAGAGATTAGGATGGTTCCAACCTGGAACTAAAGAGAAATTTCCTGACAGTGAGAACAATTAAAGAATCAATCAGTCAAATGGCTTGCTGTTGTGGCTGCTCCATTGTTGGAGGCTTTTAAGAAAGGATTGGATAGCCACTTGTCTGGAATGGTATAGGGTCTCCGGCTCATGCAGGGGTTGGACTAGAAGACCTCCAAGGTCCCTTCCAGCCTTTTGATTCTATGGTATTTCACCCAAATTTATAATGCAGGGGACACTTACGGTATTGTCAGTTAATCCCTGAAGAATTACCGGCCGAGAGAAGGCATACCTAGGAGGAGGAGAGGGGGCGGAAAGGATGGAGGAGTTGGAGGAGGAGGAGAAACAGGAGGAGGAGGGGGAG
>CM019164.1:8471269-8547428 GCA_009733165.1 Naja naja
AGAAGGAGGTGAAAGAGACAAGAAGAAAGAGAAGATCCTTGTAATAGCATTATGGATTACAGTATAAAACCATAGGACAAAGGCTGTGAATTGTGAAAGCTTTTCAGAGTGCAGAAAGCAAAGGCCCAGGAAATATGGTTCTTTCCGCACCAATTTGATGTGGTCTGACATGAAGCTGCATCCTGTGGATAATCACTTAGCACCTCCCAAAGAAGCAGGCTTGTTATTTGCGGCACCGACTTTTCTACAATATGTTCCTCCTTTAATTTCTCTTTTATTTGTTTGTTTGCTTTTGTTTAAATCAGCATGCATTTGCATTTGAAATCACTTGCCCATACTGCTCAACAACATTGGCTTCTGGTCTACCACGAAGGGCTGATGGAAAAGGCAGGGAAGAATGTCAAATGACTATTTAGAATAGAATAGAATAGAATAGAATAGAATAGAATAGAATAGAATTCTTTATTGGCCAAGTGTGATTGGACACACAAGGAATTTGTCTTGGTGCAAATGCTCTCAGTGTACATAAAAAGAAAAGATACATTTGTCAAGAGTTGAGAATCATGAGGTACGACACTTAATGACTTATGCCTGACTCTTATTTTAAAGGTTCCGGGAGTTCGCCGTGATGGAGGCTCTGATAAGGAGCCCAAGAAACAGTTTTAAATAACTCAAAGAGTTAAATAACTAGGAGCTTGTGCAGGAGACTCTAGCAAAAGATGGAGCTGTCTCCTTTGTTTGTTTTTTTAATTCCTTCTTGCAAAAAAAATAATCCGGAACTCGTGCCTGCTGCCCCCTGGTGGTGGAAAAAGTAGCAAGCTGGATCATTTGCCATCACTGAACTGTTGAATTTTTGTTTTGTTTTGTCTTTTAATGATCCCGAAATCCCTTGCATCGTGATGGAGTCGGGGAAACTTAAAGGAGCTGAGTGTTTACTAGCCAGATGCCCTTCCTGACACCAATGCGGAGTTTTGTTCAGCAGATATATTCTCATTGAGTCCACAGAGAGAAATACCTGTCTCTATCTAGGATCAAACTCACAGCCTCCTGATTGTGAGGCAAGAGCAGCACATCTAGGCCATCGCACCAGTCCCATCACTTAACTGTTGAATAAACTGTGCATAAGTTAGGGAGGAGTCCCTTCTCTCCACCGTACAGCTCCCGTCTTCTGCCAACGCAGCATGCCTGCTTGTCAGCCTACAGGGACAAAAAAACCAGAAAAACTTGTGTTTCCTCAGAGAGATACAAAGATTTTTTAAGGTTTCATAAGTAGGAAACAGCTTACTGTCTAAGCTTTGTTCACAGCAGAATTAACTGTATGGCTTCTGATTCTGGAAAGAAGCACCCAGAATAGAATATAAAAATAAGTGGAAAAGTGCCTTGCATGTAGAAATCTAGCATCGTCTTCTTTTAAAGACCCCATAATCCCTTGCAGGATGGAGTCTGAATGGAACTAGCAGAGTATTTTTTTTAAAGTATTTTTTATTTTTACAACAAAAACAACAAATAAAACCATCTTTCAATTTTACAGTGTGCCGGTTGGGTACATATGTCTTGTGCGCATAGTAATATTTTTATACATTTCTTATTTAATTATATTCATAAACCATCCTAATCAACCTTTTATATTACATTATTCCATTATTATATTGTCATTAACATTATAATTTCGGTTCTATATTATCTTTCAAAAACAAATCTCATCCTTGCAACGTTATATTCATGTTCTTACTCATTCAGAAATTATCAATTATAATGTATTATTGCTGTTACCTCATATTTCAGTTTCTTACTCTTCTATCTAACCATTCATAAAATAAATCCCAAATCTTATACTTTTTTTCTTCCTGTTCTCTAATTGCCATTGTTAGTCTACTCATTTTCGCACATTCCATTATTTCCTTAATAGTTTCTTCCTCTGTCGGAATTTTCTCACTTTTCCAATTTTGTGCAAATACAATTCTAGCTGCTGTTAGTACATTAATCGTCAAATATGTTATCTCTTTATCATAACCTTCAGGCAAAATCCCCAATAAAAATAGCTCTGGTTTTAGATCTATATGTTGTTTTATCATTTTTTTCAACCATGTGTGTATTTTAGTCTGGTATCTTTTAGCTTCTATGCATGTCCACCACATATGGTAATATGATCCAGGTATCTGATGACATTTCCAACATTTCACTGATTTGTCTTTAAACATCTTTGCTATTCTTGCTGGGGTGAGGGAACTAGCAGAGTATTTTACTGGCCAGATGCCTTTCCTGTCACCAGTGTGGAGTTTTGTTCAGCAGATATATTCTCAGTGTGCCCAGAGAGAGAAATAACTGCCTCTACCTAGGATTGAACTCATAGCCTCCTGATTGTGAGGCAAGAGTTCCACCTCTAGGCCACTGCACCATTTCATGTAGAAATCTAGCATCCCACTGAGAAATGCAAAACCTCTTTGGCCATAACACCTGTCTTTCTGTGAACAGGGCCATATATTAATAGTTGCCCTTAAAGCTCTACTGTATATCCCTGGAAATACTACTGTATATCCCTGGAAATAAGACCTACCTCAAAAATAAGCCCTAGTGCTTATTTTGGAGCCCCCCCCCCAAAATGTAAGACCGGGTCTTATTTTCAGGGAAACATGGTACATATGCATGTACACCCAACCAAACCAAGGGCTCTTTGTGCGTGATTTAAATGATTTTCATAGGAGTTCTTTTTGAAATCTGTCAACAAAGCCAAAAATCTATGTGCAAAAAAAAAATCTTCCAGAAAATACTACTAGATTTGGGAGGGAGGAGGGAAGAAAGGGTTTTTTTTGGAGGGGGGGGAAGGTTGCAAAGTGGGACAAATTTATCAAACATGACAGACAGGAATTCTGGGTATTATGTTCTGCTAGAACTTAAATGCCTTGTTAAGCTGAGATACCATAATTTATGTTGTGTTGGGTCAGTCTTTTTCAACCTTGGCAACTTTAAGAGAGGTAGACTTCAATTCCCAGAATTCCCAGGTGTTTTGTGGGGGGAACCCTGGGAGTTGAAGTTCACCCATGCTGTCTGGGGGATTCTGAGAGTTGAAGTCCATCCCTCTTAAAGTTGCCAAGTTGAAAACCACTGCTTTAGAAAAATCCATGCAATTCATTCATTCATTCATTCAATCAATCAATCAATCAATTTTTATGCTACCCAGCTCCTCTAAAAGGTGATTCTTTCTGTTTTTTTCCTTGCTAGATGCCTAACTCACCAGCCTCCGTCTGTTTCTAGCAGCGTGAAACTCCCCGGGAACAAGAAGAACATGGATAAGGGTAGAAAAAGCAGGAGTTGGGACTTGGTCTCCATTGATTGCAAGGCAAAATCCTTCCTCTGGGTGATTCTCAGCAAAATAGCCGGGTATCTTGAGAAAAGGTTAGAAGACGGTCCAGCGTGGAAGAGCAAATCTTCTGAAAAGAGGTAGAGAAAGGTAGAACATTAAAAGAAGCAGAAGACCAGGGATAAACACTTGGAGATCTTCTAGCACAGTGTTTCTCATAAGATGTGTGGACTTCAACAGCTTCTGGCTGGAGAATTCTCGGAACTGAACTCCACACATCTTAAAGTTACTGAATTAAGAAACACCGTCTCACTGATGATGTCACCTAGTTTGGTCGTGAAACGTCTGCAAAAAAAGCAACCCAGCTCAGAAAGCACCGAGGATCACCAATCGCCATTTTGACCCCACAGTCCCTGTGAGAGATGAAAGGAAAGGTCTCTAAAAAAAAAAGACTGGATCTCTGTTGATCGAGGATCACTTCAAATGGACACCACCGACAATGCCATAAAACTCCTCAGAGGAATCAACTAAAATTGTATGGTAGAAGAAATGATGCTGTTACCTAGTTAATAAAACGTTTGCAAGAAAAACAACCAAGCGCAGAGAGCAATAAGGACCCCACAGTCCTCCTCCTCCTCCACTCTGCAAATGCCACTCCCTTCTAGCACTGATGTTGTCACCTAGTTGGGTCATGAAACGTCTGCAAGGAAACAACCAAGCTCAGAGACCCCCAAGGACCCCACAGTTATCCTCCTCCTCCCCTTCTCCTCCTCCACTCCGTAAACCCCTCCCTTCTAGCACTGATCTTAGTGCCTAGTTGGGTAATGAAATGTCTGCAAGAAAACAACCAAGGTCAGAGAGCACCAAGGACCCCACAGTTCACCTCCTCCTCTCCTTGCTTCTCCCTCTTTTCCTCTTCCTCCTCTATTCTGCAAACCACACGCCCTCCTAGCACTGATGTTGTCACCTAGTTGGGTCATGAAACGTCTGCAAGGAAACAACCAAGCTCAGAGAGCACCAAGGACCCCACAGATTCGAGATAAGTTGGCTGAAACGCTATGCTTAGTTTACAAAAATCCTCCCAATCCAACAATCTGCACTGGGTCTCAAAAACAAGATGGCCACCAAGTAGGATGACAGAGGGTGACTTTGACTTAACCTGTTTGGGGTTGGGGGGGCAAGTAAAGCCTCAGGACCCCAAAAACCTTGATGCCTTCCCCCAAAATTTCTGTTGATCGGGGACACCACTTCAAATGGACACCACTGACACTGCCATAGAATTCCTTGTAGGAATCAACTAAAATTGTACAGTAGAAGAAATGATGTTACCTAGTTGGATAAAATGTTTGCAAGAAAAACAACCAAGCTCAGAGAGCACCAAGGAACCCACAGTCCTTCTCCTATGCCACCACCACTCTGCAACACACACACACACACACTGCACTGATTTATTTTTATTTTATTTATTTGATTTGTCAATAGCTTACAAGATAACAGGTATAAGTATAAACATAGTTATCAATACATGAAATGGATACACATAAGAAAAATAAAAAGAAACAATAGGACAGGGACGGTAGGCACGTTGGTGCTTATGCACCCTACAGGCCTCTTAGGAAAGGGGTGAGGTCAATAGTAGACAGTCTAAGGTTAAAGTTTTTGGGGTTTGGGGAAGAAACCACAGAGTCAGGTAGAGTATTCCAGACATTGACCACTCTGTTGCTGAAGTCGTATTTCCTGCAATCAAGTTTGGTGCGGTTTACCTTGAGTTTGTATCTATGTGTGCTCTTGTATAGTTATGGTTGAAGCTGAAATATTCATTGACAGGTAGGACATTGCAATGTATGATTTTATGTACTATACTTAGATCGGACCGAAGGCGGCATAGTTCTAGGTTTTCTAGGTCTAGAATTTCAAGTCTGGTGGCATAAGGTATTCTGCAACGAGTAGAGGAATGGAGAACTCTTCTTGTGAAATATTTCTGGACTTTCTCAACTGTGTTAATATCAGATACATAATGTGGGTTCCAGACTGGTGAGCTGTGTTCAAGTATTGGTCTAGCAAATGTTTTGTATGCTCTAGTTAGTAGTGTGATATTACCAGAGAAAAAGCTATGTAAGATTAGGTTAACAACTCTTAATGCCTTTTTGGCTATGTAGTTACAGTGGGCTCTAGCACTTAGTTCATTAGAGATGAGTACTCCAAGGCCCTTGACAGAGTTTGGATCATCAACAAGGTCTTGACTATTCAACTTGTATTTTATTTTCTAATTTTTTTGCCAATATGTAAGACAGAGCATTTATTTGTTGAGATTTGAACTTGCCATTTGTTTGACCATTCTGATACATAGTTGAGGTCTTTTTGAAGGGTAGCAGTATTGTCGGTGGTGTTGAATAGCTTTACATCATCATTACATCATTACATGTTGCTATACCCTGGTTAAGCAATGGGATATCTGCAAGAAAACCACCTCGCAAGCAGCCAGGCATTAAAAGCAGCATTTGGGATGAATGGAATCAATGGGTTTTCTTTCAGATGTCCTCAATCTGGTCTCTGTTATCAGCTCTTGCTAGGTAACTAAGGAGAGTTGACCCAAAACTTTAGACAGGTAACAGATTCCTTGGCCCACTTGCTCAGTTGTGGGATTCAAAATGTTTTACTACCGGTTCTGTGGGTGTGGCTTGGTGGGCATGGCTTGGTGGATGTTGCAAGGTCTACTGCAAAATCCTCATTCCCTCCCACTCCTGGGAGCAGGTTATTGCAAAATCCCATTCCCTCCCCACCCCACTAACCTGCTTTCCAGCTCCATTCTCCTGTGCAGGGCAACCAAAGAAGACCCAGCTGATCAGCTGGGACTCAATGGGAGGCAGAGAAGAGATGGGGTTGGCGGGGCCAGTCAGAGGTGGGATTGGCCAGTTCTCAAAACTACTCAAAATTTCTGCTACTGGTTCCCCAGAACTGGTCAGAACCTGCTGAATGCCACCTCTGCACCTGCGTCAGATCAATGGATGCAATTTATCCTTTGGGGCTGAATTCACCCAAAGGAGGGAACGTGATCGTGCTTTGCAAGAGAGAAACGCAGTGGCTCTTTCAGGAAATTAGCCAGGTCTCGTTCTTCCCCTTTCTTGCAACCGAAGCATATCAGGAAACTAAACTGAGCCAAGGAATAATAAGGCTTGGAACCGGTTTCCCCAAGCAAAGCCTTCCTGCAACAAACCTACACTTTAAAAAAAAAAATTACATTTATATGCCGCCCTTCTCCGAAGACTCAGGGCTGCTTACAATTTTTGGGATACAACCCAATGCACTCAGCAATAGCCTTCATTCCATTGTATATGCCTGCTTATTACTAAGCGGCATTTTTACAAAGTCAGCTTATTGCCCCCAACAATCTTGGGTCCTACCCCGAGAGGATGGAAGGCTGAGTCAACCTTGAGCCTGGTGGGATTCAAGCCTGCATTAATTGCAGGCAGCTGGAACTTAAGTGCTAGGCATTTAGCAGCCTGCACCACCAAGGCTCCTTTGGAAAGAAGGAAAAGAAGCATTGCCTCCCGACTGTGTGTGTGTGTGTGTGTGTGTGTTACAGTAGAATAAGACATTATCAACAATCACAACTTTTGGTTTTGCCTTCATAGGACAAATCAGTCGCTTCTACCCAAATCTATCCGTCTAATAATCTGTAAAAGCCCTTTTTCTTTCCTCACTTTCCTCTCGCCTTTTCCCACTCCCTATCCCAGCCCTTTTGTTTGCTTTTGTATTTTGTACTTTATAACACTATTTTATAGCCTAATAAAATGTATTTGTATACCGAAAAAGGGCTCCTTTGGGTTGGAAAAAGGCCAACTTCTCAACAAGTGAGAGTTTGCGGATTCTGTTCTTTTTCCTAACTCAGGGTCCTGTTGGTTACAAGGTGGTTAGGATGTGTGTGGGGGGGGTGTTCTTCTGCACATTGTGCCACTCTCCTCTCTCTCCCATCACACACACACACACACACATCAACCCACCCACCCCCAAGAGAGCTGGGATGCCCCAACTCTGGAGGCTTTTAAGAAGAGGCTGGACAGCCATCTATCAGAAGTAGCATAGGTCTCCTGCGAGAAGCAGAGGGGGGGGTTTGAACTAGATGCCCTCCACAGTCCCTTTCCAACTCTATTACTACTGGTATTATTTATTTATTTATTTATTTGGATTTGTATGCCGCCCCATCTCCGGGGGGACTCAGAGCAGCTCACACAAAGAATCGAAATACAAAGCATAAATACAAGGCATTAAAATATAAAAGCCATCCAAATAAATCCCTAAAATACAATAAAACCTAATTAATTAAAAAAACCCAACCAACCTCAATCTCCAAAGGTGCTTTTTGTTGTTGTTTTTTCACCCAAAAAAGGCAACTGGACTTTCTGATATTTTTTTTCTTGGAAGACCTTTCGCTTCTCCTCCAAGATGCTTCTTCAGCTCTGACTGGAGGGGTACTACTACCGGTATTAGTATCTAGCGCCTCCCAAGACGAAGGGAGCTCCGCGGTTCGACCGCTGCTTGGTCTCTAGGATCATTCAAGAAGAGACTGGACTGCCCTTTGTCAAGAAAAGGTGTAGAAGTGGTCTCCTGGCTTGGTCAGGGGGTTGGACTAGATGACCTACAAGGTCCCTTCCAAGTTCTGTTAACCTGTTAATCTTAAATTCGGATCGGATTCCGGGATGGGGGGGGAAAAAGATCTACAGCCTCGCCCGATCCCTCGTTGCTTTCCGCGCCTGAGATGCATGCAGCCCTCCGCGCCCTTCAACGCCCCTATCCGCCCCCTCCTTTTTTTTCTTTAATTTTTTTATTTTTTGCATCCCTTTTCTTTACCTCTCCGGCGTAAACGCAAGGCGTTGGAACTCCCAGAGATCGAAAAATCCCCGGGAGAGGCAGCGCTCCCCCCATCTCTTCTCTGTCCCCTTTGCATTCTGGCTGTTGTAGTCCAGGCGTTGCAAATGCGCTCCGTGGGGAACCCAAGGAAACTTTTCCAGACTTTTTTTTTAAAGGGTCTCTAAGACTTTTGGCTGCTTTGCCATTTTTTAAAAATCCTTTATTTATTTATTTTAATGCATTTTTATTTTTTGGCCGCCAGCGCCGGTACCCTAGGGATGATAGATGGACTACAACCCCCAGCAGGCATTGCATGGAGCCGAGTGGGGGGAGTGTTTGAAAAGGACGAGGGAGAATCCTCAATTGCGATTGGATAGGAGGTGTGGAAACTACGTTACCCGCAAGGCATCGCGGCTGAAACTGATGCCTTGGCACCTTGTATGTTGGGGGGGGGGGAGTCCTTTCTTCGGTGTCTTGGCAACCGAAGATGTTGGAGCGGTGGGATTCCTGCATTCGGACGTGCGCCCCCCCGCCTGAAGATCGGGCAATGCTGGCGTTTACACGTGCATCAAGTTTAGTGGTTGCATGTTGAGACGTTCAGCGGAGAGTTAGCAATTGCTGCAAGTGGGATCCGCATCGGAGATCTAGCAGTTCCTTATTCTGAAGTTTCAGCCTTCTCGCATGTGCCCTGTCTTATCCACTCAGTGGACCCATCACTGCAGCTGGAAAACCAGAAATCACCTGGATTATCAGAATTGACCTGGAGGAATTACCTGGATAACCAGAATTACCAGAAATTACCTCCCTTACCTGGATCTCTGCTGCCCGATGCATGAATTAATTTAATCCAGCCAGGTTGTGCCTCCTGAGATTTAGATGCATGCAAAACAAAACTGACTTGCAATCAGTTTACGACTAACAGCCGTAACATTCTGGACTTTATCCTGAGATCATACTTCTCTCTGGCACTATTCTTTATCTGTCCATCTCTCCAGAGCTTTCCTTATATGCTCCAGAAGGTTTCCTTTCTTGCCTTTATTATGGCTATAAACAACACAAGGTGGTGGACATATCCAACACACCTTCTTCCTCCTGTTTTCCCCCACAGCAACAGCCTTGTGGGGTGGGGAGAGAGAGAGGCAGAGAAAGAGAAAGAGTTCCACAGAGAGACACAGAGAGAGACACAGAGAGAGAGAGTGTGTGTGCGTGTGTCTGGCCCAAAGTCACCTTTCATGACTAAGCAACACTAGAACTCACAGTCTCCTGATGACTGGCTGAAAATCACCCAACTGGCTTTCATGCCTAAGGCAGACTAGAACTCAAAGTCTCCTGGTGATCGATCGAAAGTCACCAGGCCAGCTTTCATGCCTAAAGTGGGACTAGAACTCACCAACTCCTGGTGATTGGGCCACAGTCCACATCTAGAGTATTGCATCCAGTTTTGGTCACCACATTATAAAAAAGATGTTGAGACTCTAGAAAGGGTGCAGAGAAGAGCAACCAGGATGATTAAGAGACTGGAGACTGAAACATACGATGAACTGTTGCAGGAACTGGGCATGGCTAGTCTAGTGAAGAGAAGGACCAGGGGAGACAGGATAGCAGTCTTCCAATATTTGAGGGGCTGCCACAGAGAGGAAGTGGGGGGTCAAGCTATTTTCCAAGGCACCTGAAGGCCAGACAAGGAATAATGGATGGAAACTGATCAAGGAGAGATTCAACCTGGAAATAAGGAGAAATTTTCTGACAGTGAGAACAATCAACCAATGGAACCGAAGTTGCCTTCAGAAGTTGTGGGAGCTTCATCACTTGAGGCTATCAAGAAGAGACTGGACTGCCATCTGTCAGAAATGGTGTAGGGTCTCCTGCTTGGGCAGGGGGTTGGACTAGATGACCTACAAGGTCCCTTCCAACTCTGTTAATCTGATTTATAAAAGTCACCCAACCGGCTTTCATGTGTAAAGCAGGACTAGAACTCACCATCTCCTGGTTTCTTAAACTGGTACCTTAATCGAACTGGCTCTCTAAATTAGCCAACAATGAGAAAGGCTGTTTTCCCACCTCTAATAAGGACTAGCCTCTTGGTTTATCTAGGAAGGAAGAAAAGAGGCCGTTTTACTTGTGCATCTAGTTCTTGCTTTAGAGGGCTTTATTAGTCAAGGAGCGTTTTTCTTCTTCTCTCTCTCTCTTTTCACACTGGGAGTGTGCTAGTGGAGGACGAATATTTGACCTCGTCTCTCTGGGATGACCCCACATAGTTGTCCCGCCTAGCAGCGTACTCCCCGACGTTGGGCAGCCCCGGGACCACGCAGCAGCTCAGTGCACTGCGGTAGATGCTCATGTCATGGGCATCATACCACTCGTCTGTCTTCTCATCGTAACACTCGACGTTGAACGTGGTCGTGAAGCCGTTGAAGCCACCCACCACAAAGAGCAGGTCGTCCACCACTTCGATGCCGAAGTTGCTCCGGGGGTTGAACATGGTTGGGATTGTGCGCCAGGTGTTGGCAATCGGGTTGTACGCCTCGGCGCTCCGCAGGCGGTTGGCGCCATCGAAGCCACCCACCTGCAGACAGCGAGAATCAAAAAACCAAGGGACAGATTAAAGGGAAAGGGTGGCTTGGCCCCGTGGCAGATGGACAGGTGGAGGGAGAAAAATCCAAAATTTAGAATTAGAGTAGAGTAGGCTGGAAGGGACCTTGGAGGTTGTTCTAGTCCAGCATCTTGCTCAAGCAGGAGAACATATAGTAACAGATATAGTAACCTATACAGCCATGATGACGAACCTATGGCACGCGTGCCACAGGTGGTACACAGAGCCATTTGTGTGGGCATGCGAGCCCCAACCAAACTTACCTGCATTGTGCATGTGTGCGCCTCCCAGCTGATTTTTGGCCCATTTGAGGCCTTTTGGCCCATTTGAGGCCTGCAGAGGCTCGAGGGGAGCCTCTGCAGCCTTTGGAGGCCAAAAAACTGGCCCGTTTTAGCACTTCTGGTCTTTACTCCCAGCCTTCAGCTGGGAGGCACGTACATGTGCAGTGCAGATAATGGGGCAGGGGGTGTTGTGCGCACATGTGCAGGGGGCAGGGGGCATTGCCTTCTGGGTGCTGGCATGCAAGTGCGCGCACAATTTTTGGCATGGGAGCCCAAAAGGGTTAGCCACCCTTTTGAGTAACAGATCAATGGATGATGCTTCTTCTATTGTTGTCCATACTGTATTGAATCATTTGGAACAACAGGGAATGTACGCAAGGCTGTTATTTGTGGATTATAGATCTGCCTTTAACAACAGTCTACCCAATAGTTTGTTTCTTAAAATGTCCAATTTGGGTATAAATCAGAAGATTTGTTTGTGGATAAAGGATTTTCTGACAGATAGGCCACAGTCAGTGAGGATGGGATCTCACCATTCTTCTACTCTGTTACTAAGCACAGGAGCCCCCCAGAGTCGTGTGCTAAGCCCCTACCTTTATTCTTTGTACACACATGACTGCACCCCATTGTATAACACCAACGCAATTGTTAAATTTGCGGTTTTTATTGTGAATTTTCGTTGTATGCATAATGTGTATATATACGTACAATGACACATATGTACTGTGTATATACGTACAGTGACAATAAAGAATTCAATTCTATTCCCATGATGGCAAACCTATGGCATGCATGCCAGAGGTGGCATGCAGAGCCCTTCCTCTGGGCACGTGAGCCATCGCCCCAGCTCAGCTCTGCCACGCATGCATGTGCGCACCTCCTGGAGACCAGCTGGTCTTCGGGTCTCTGCCACGTATGCGTGGGGTGACAGGAGGCACGATGGTGCACTTATGCATGCCCCTTACAGACCTCTTAGGAATGAGGCAAGGTCAGTAGTGGATAGTTTAAGGTTAAAAGAGTGGGGGTTAGAGAATGTAACAACAGAGTCAGGTAGGGCATTTCAGGCATTGACCACTCTGTTGCTGAAGTTGAACTTTCTGCAATCAAGTTTGGAGTGGTTAACATTGAGTTTGCAACTGTTGTGTGTTCTTATATTGCTGCGGTTGAAGCTGAATTAGTCATTGACTGGTAGGACATTGTAGCAGATAATTTTGTGTGCTATGCTTAAGTCCAACCGTAGGTGGTGTAGTTCAAGGTTTTCCAAGCCCAAACTTTGTAGTCTGGTGGTGTAGGGTATTCTGTTGCGAACAGAGGAGTGTAGTACTCTTCTTGTGAAATACTTCTGGACTCACTCGATTGTATTAATGTCCGATATACAGTGCAGATTCCAGACAGATGAGCTGTACCCTACTCCGTTGTTACAGCCTCAACCCCTCGTACCTTCAACCTCAAACTGTCTACTGTGGACCTCATTCCTAAGAGGTCCTTAAAGGGGGCGTGCATAAGTGCACCAGCGTGCCTACCGTCCCGGTCCTACTGTCCCCATTCATCTGTATTTACTTCTTTTGTTCTTGTTTATGTTCATACCCATACTTGTCATCTTGTACATGTTTGACAAAAAAGCAAAATAAATAAAGAAATAAATAAAATAAAATCCTAGGAGTTGTTTCCCAGCTGTTATAGAGGGCAAGGGATTGGAGAAAGCTGCAATAGACCGAGCAAAGGGGCATGTATGGTTCTAGCAACCACGACGGAAGGATGCTGCAGGCTTGCTTGCCATTACTTGGTCAGAAATGGTGTAGGGTCTCCCGCTTGGGCAGGTGGTTTGACCTACAAGATCCCTTCCAACTCTGATTATCTTTAATTCTTTTTTAACTATTTATTGTCGATGTATGTTTTTAGTTGTGAGCCTCCCCGAGTCTTCGGAGATGGGGCGGCATACAAGTCCAATAAATAAATAAATAATAAATAAATAAATAAATCTGTTAAATTAAATTACCAGCCCAAGGGGACCCCAGCCTTACTGCATAGACGTGTTCTCCGTAGGCAATCACGCCGATCCCGCTGCGCCTGCTTCGCATGGGAGCAATCAAACTCCACTGATCCACCTTGGCATCGTAGACCTCTGCCGTGAAGAGACACTCATTCCCATTGAAACCACCACAAATGTAAACCTTGTATTTGCAAAGAAAAAGAAAAAAGAAAAAAAAGGAGGTGGGGAGTTAATTAGATGGATGCTCGCACTGAGAATGTTGGAAGGATATTAATCATATGCATAAGGAAGAGCCAATGTATATATAGTCAATGTCGATTCTATGCATAACGAAGTGTCAATCCTATGCATAAGGAAGAGTCGATGTAAGGTGTAGAACCTGGTGAGAATTAGTGTTTATAATGCAGATTATCTCTGTGCTATTGGCTAGTTCCACAACATGAACTTGGACCATAGGTGATATTCAGCAGGTTCTGACCAGTTCTGGAGAACTGGTAGCATAAATTTTGAGTAGTTTTGAGAACCAGCAAATCCCACCTCTGACTGGCCCCGCCAACCCCATCTCTTCTCTGCCTCCCAAGTCCCAGCTGATTGGCTGGGTCTTCTTTGGTTGCCCTGCACAGGAGAATGGAGCTGGAAAGCAGGTTAGTGGGGTGGGGAGGGAATGGGGATTTTGTAGTAGTATCCTCCCCTGCCACGCCCACCAAGCCACACCCACCAAGCACACCATGCCACACCCACAGAACCAGTTGTAAAAAAATTTGAATCCCACCACTGACTTGGTCCCATTCTACAACACAATTAACTCTGGGTACTCTCTAACCTTTATTTTATAGCAGTGTCCATGCTTGTTTTAATGCCTAGCTCAAATCATGGTTTTCTTCTCTGTCCGGAGTGGAGCAAGGGTCTCTTAAGGCAAGGGAAAGTTCATAATGCCTGGAATTCAGTTCCAAAAAGATGCTTCAGACTTCCCAGGAGTGTGAATTGAGCAGCTCTTTAAAGCAACTGCATCTTTCCCTGGTGTAGCACAGCTGCTGAAGCTGGCCTGACTGAGGCCATTTTGAGACTTTAGAGCTGACACACCAGGGAGGAGGGATAGGGAGGTGGGTGATAGAAATAGAGATAGTTGGGGTGGTGTAGCCAAAACAAAATGATTTCTTGGGGGAACCAAGGACATTCCTGCAGATGCTTGTAAGGAGGGGGCTGGAGTCACCTAGCAACTAGACAGCATCCTGATTGGACCATGGGACTGATTAAAAGTGACAAACTTTCACTTTTAATCAGGTGAACCCACGGGAATATTCAGAGTTGGTTTTCATGAGCTTGTGCCAACGTGACATATCCAATAAATCTATTCTTTGAGGAATTTGCCTGCCTCAGAGTTTTGTTTGCTATGGGTATGTTACTTGGAAGCTGCTTTAAGGAGCTGCAAGCTGATCTATTACCCTGACCCAACAAACATCAGATGGTTCAGGGAAGCCATTTGGATATGACTTAGACTGAGTTTTGTTCAGTGCATTACTGGTTGTGAGAATCACATTCCACCTCATGTTCTGGCCTTCACCTGATTTTAATGTAGAAGAGAAATCAAATTAGGTGTCATCAGTTTCTTGAGCATAGCTCGGTTATTTTGCTCCTGCCTTTCTCTCTTTGAAAATAAACCTGTAATGTTTGCCCTAACAGCAGCTTTGGGAAATGTACAAGGATAAGAAATGTGGGGACAGAAAGTTGGTTTTGTTTTTCCCGAGGCAGGAACCATTGTTGATCTTTATTGGCATACTCCAAAATCAAAAGTTGTCATGCCCCTGTTGGAGTCTGAATCTGCAACAGATCCAAGGCATGAGTGTGCAAAGGACCTGGCAATTGTATTCACTGTCTGTTGTGGTTAGGTGGCAGCAGGTGCAGATGGCTGAGGAGAGCGAGGACTTGGATGAGGGGCCAGGACCATTAGGGAGCGGACTGCTGCCTTCAGAGATTGTGAGGGATGGCAGCAGTGATGAGAAGGTTCCCAAGGAGCCTGTGCCAAGTGCGCGTGCATACAGGGTTGCTCGCAGAAAACAGCAGCTGAAGCAGCACGGGCAACTCAGGAGTAAGGCTGCAAAGTAATGGCCCCTCCTTCAAGAAGATAAAAGCCAGCTGTGAAGCGAACGTTCTTTGCAGGAAGCAAAGACATTTTGAAACTCGAGCCTCGTGGACATTATAGTATCTTAAGTTGGTATTTGAAGAGTCTTTTGTGTTGTGAAATATTTCTTATCTGTTATTCTTGGCAGCCTCGCACAGTTTTGGTGAGGCTCCTGCTTATCAAAGTTAATTAGTTTGCAGCAGCCTTTTAACTGGGGATTTGTAAGAATCATTAAAAGGTTTCTGTTCCTTTTGGTTCGTGTTTGTTTTATCGGAAAAGGGTTTGGGTCAGAACACTGTTGGAAAATTCTGCACAATAGTTACCTTTCCGTAGAGTGTCGTGGCACTCGCGTCACTCCTCTGCTCATGCATGGGAGCGATTAAGGTCCACTGGTTGGTCTCGGGCTCGTACCTCTCTGCCGTGTTGAGGCGCACATAGCCGTCAAAGCCACCCATGGCGTAGATGAAGTTATCAAGGACAGTGACGCTAACGTAGCAGCGCCTGGAATGCATGGGGGCCACCTGGTGCCAGGTCTTTTTGATGGGCTCAAACCGCTTGACGCTGTTGAAGTAGTCCACACTGTCAAACCCGCCAATGATGTAGACATAGCCCTTCAGGTAGGCAGCACCATGGTACGCCCGGGGACTCTCCTGCTGGCAAGTCACGTTCACCCAACGATCCGCCCGGGCGTCGTATGTCTCAATTGCATTGGTTGGGCTCCCTCCGCTCCAGCCGCCGATGGCAAACAGAATGGCATAAGGGAGCCGGGGTCTCGTCAGCGGATTGGTGAAGTCGGAACTCGAAGGGCCATTCATGTTCAGGTCGTACATGGCTTTGAGGGCATCGATCACGATGGGCTTGCACTCCTCGCTGTCCTTCACGTAATCGTGCATTTTGACATTGTTCATGAAATACTCTGCATGCATCAAGGCCAGACGGACCTTCAAAGACAGGAGGAGGGTTGAGAGCAGAGGTGGTATTCAGCCGGTTCTGACCGGTTCTGGAGAACCGGTAGTGGAAGTTTTGAGTAGTTCAGAGAACTGGCAAATCCCACCTCTGGGTGGCCCTGCCACCCATTGAGCCATATTATTCTCCGCCTCCCATTGAGCCATATTTCCGGACCATGCATTGATGTAAACTACGATGTGGGGCTTTGGGGATATCAGTTGGTGGGGGTTTATGATTCTGATTCAGATAGATGGGGGAATGGGAGGTAGGTAAGGATACAGAAGGGAGAGCACAGGGAGAGAAAGGAATGTAAATTCCTTGTGTGTCCAATCATACTTGGCCAATAAGGAATTCTATTCTATTCTATTCTATTCTATTCTATTCTATTCTATTCTATTCTATTCTATTCTGCTCTCTCTGTCTGCTTATCACTGCTCACCAATCAAGTTTCTGAAAGTTGTTTCCATAGCGGTCAGTCTGTGCCCAGGTTGGTATGCATGCAGCTCTCTCTTTCTGCCCAGCTGGCCGACCTTGAAGCAGTGCCTCAAGGCAGCTTCTACTTTCATTTTCCCCCAAGCATCCCGCTCCCTTCATTCCCCCTCCCCACAGTTTCATGGCAGACCATCGCCGCATAATAGTGATGCATGAGATGGCGGCTGAGACTCACCTTCGGTAGCAGGACAGCCATGTGCTGTTTCCGGTTGGGGGGTTCGTGGGCGATCCACTTGAGAATGGCTTCGAAGACCGCGTCTTCCTGCTTCACGTTGAGTTCGTCCTTTTCAATGATGTCCTTAAACTCATTGACCGAGAGCTCCAAGAATTCAGTAGACGCTTTTACCATTTCCTCGAAGTTGTGCAGGATGAACATGTAGGCAGCCTGACGTAGCTCCGGGCAGTAGTAATACTCGGTGAATTTGCAGATGCCGATACAATTCTCCAAGCAGAGCTGAGACTTCATAAAATCGGAGCAGGCTCTGACAATACCCATCACGTTAAACTGGTCGGCGGCTACAAGAAGCCTTTCCACATTGTCCACTGTAATGGGCACTGTCCTTGTGTAGGCGTATTCGATAATGAGTTTCATCATATCTGGGGTAATACCAGGAATATTATATATCTTTTTTTCAGAGTTGTTCCAACTACTGGTAAACAGAGCTCTGAAAGAGAAGCACAACAGTCATGGTGCTGGATGTCAACTCATAAAATATTTCTCTGGTCTTCTAGAGTTGCCAACAGAAAGGGAGAGCAGTGTGGCAGCTTGCAAACCGAAACTGCATGCCATAAATAGTTTTCAAAGATAGTAACTAGGTGACTGAAGTTTCTGCCACGCAAAATTCTAACTGGAGAGCATGATTGATGACTCTGGGCTATGGATGTGTCCCATTGGAGAATATGAATTACAATACACCCAGGGGGTGGGGGAAAACCAGGGTCAGGGTGACAATGAATTATGTGTCTCAGAGTCAGCTACACCCATGCAGTGCCAGACATGTTAACTCCCAATAAATCCTTTTTAAGTTTTGGAAGTTTGGCTCGAGACTCATGACTTAAATGGGGGTAACTGCCAGAATCCTGACACTGGGCTTCCAAGGGACAGTGTTAGCTTAATACAGGGGTCTCCAAACTTGGTAACTTTTTAACTTTTCCTGGCTGGGGAATTCTGGGAGTTGAAGTCCAGAAGTTTAAAGTGGTTAGGTTTGGAGTCTCCTGGCTTAATGAAATTCCTCCAGCTTGCTTGCTTGTTTATTTGTTTAAAATAAGATTCTTGTCACTTTTTTCTGTGAACACACTGCACACATTAAAAAAATAATGAAATGCTGATGGCTCACTCTCAAAAGAAATACATATATATATACAAAACAATAAAAATATATAGTCATAACAATAAATATAAAAGCATAAACATAACAATATAACCATATAGTTATTGTATGTATCCGACCTTTATTATTTTTATGGATAACCCAAGGCAGCAAACATATCCAAAATATTTTCCTTCTATTTTTCTCCACAACCACCACCCTGTGAGGCAGGTTGGGCTGAGAGAATGACAGGCCCAAAGTCAGCCAGCTGGTTTTCATGCCCAAGGTGGAAGTAGAACTCTAAGCTTGTTGACTTAACCACTGGCTCTCAAACTGGTTAGCTTTTTTTCCTACCGTATCTCTTATACCTTTGAGATATTGAAAGCTATTAGTGCCCTGCTTGTTCCTAAGGAGGCGATTCACAAAATGATTCACAAAATTTGCTTTAGATGTTAGTCTTTCTCTCTTACCCTCCTATTTGATTAAAGAACTTGATGCACAAGGATTTAACTTTGGATCATTTGGTGTCCAAAGTCTATTATGGGCTTCTTTCCTGGCAGTGTTAACATCTGTAATAATGGTTTAACTTGGTGCCATTTGTATTTATTTCACACTGTTTTAATTGTGTTTGTATCTTATATGTGCCTCCCAGAGACATGAGATGGGCAGATGTAGAAATCAAATACATAAATGCATAAACACACACATATGTTCCTTAATAAATCAACAAAGAAGTAGAATGTTTGTGATTCATCAGTTTAACTGGGTTTTTTTAATCTTGTTTTAGGACTTACCTGGAAAGCAGGTCACATTTTAGATTGCATTGATAAGGAAATATTGAACATTCAAAAGGGTTTGCAAACTTTTAAGCACCATAGATGATTTCTCAGTTGGAAGTAGATGGTCTCCTTCTGCTGTAATGCCTTAATTGCTATACCCCATTCATTTTGAGGTGCCAGGCATATTCTCTTCTAGAAGAGAGAGTCAACCTATTCCCCCAAAGCTCCTGAAGGCAGGCCAAGAAGCAATGGATGAAAACTAAGCAAGGAGAGAAGCAATCTAGAACTAAGGAGAAACTTCCTGACAGTTAGAAAAATTCATCAGTGGAATGACTTGCCTCCAGAAGTTGTGGGTACTGCAACACTGGAGGTTTTTGAGAATTGATTGGACAACCATTTGTCTGAAATGGTATAAGGTTTTCTGCTTGAGCAGGGGATTGGACTAGAAGACCTCCAAGGTCCCTTCCAACTCTGTTATTCTGTAGAGGTATGGAAGCAAACACATTTCTGACTAGATCTCACAATATCCTAAAATCATTTTCAATGGGATCGTTTCCCTAAAAAACAAAGATACTTAAGTTCAAACGCCATCTGCCTTCTGTATAGCAGCTTCCCCAAATTTGATGTTCTCCAAATGTTCTCTAATTGTAATGTATCTGGAGGGTGCCAGATGTGGAGAAAAGTGCTCTAAATTCCCATTCTTGCTTTCTGTGACCCTATCTCATGCATTGTTGTTGTTTTTCACAGCAGTATTGAACACCCCCTGAGCCACAAGCTGTACAAATGTTGGAGGGTTAAAAACTCCCTTCTTTATTTTTGAATGTCATTTAGTCCGAGAAGGCAAATAATACCCTTTAAAAAAAATGCTTTGCTATCTATGGTTTTTTTTATTTAAAAAGACAAGTTATTTCAAAGGAAGCTAAAGACTCTTCCCCCAGAAAGATAGGTAGGGAAATTCTCAACCATCCAGGCCAGGATTGTCCCAAAAGTCCTTTTTCCAAAAGACAACTGGACTTTGTTGTTGTTTTTTTCCTTTGTATCACTTTTCTTCCAAGAAGCTTAGAACTCAGGAAGCTTCTTGAATGAGAAGCAAAACATTTTCAAAGGGGAAAATAAAAGGACCAAGAAGTTCAGTTGCCTTTTGGAAAACACACCTCCACAAAGACGATTAGAATTTCTCAATTCCTATAACCAGGGACAAAAGATTTATTTATTTACTATTAAACCTAGGTGCTGCCTGTCTGACCAGAGGACACTCAAGGAGACTACAGTGATTATGCTGCCGGATGAGAGAATCCACCATCCAATGGATGGGAGAGCTCGGCTGGTTGCTTACATCCCTTTCAAGAGACAGGGAGCGCACTGACCGAAAATAAGAGCTGCAGCTACAGAGAATGTTCTTATGAGCATTGAATTCACACCCGTTGACTTTGATGATGACGTCACACAGCTTCCCTTCCAGCCGAAGTTCGTTGAAGACCGTACAAGCCATCGCACTCATCTTCCGCTCCATGTGACGATAGGAGTACCCCGCCGAAGCAGAGGCATCATCCATTCTTTCAAAGTGGGGGAGGCAGCGGGAAGAGCTGCCGGGCCTTCCACTTAAACCCTCCTCTTGGAAAAAAAAAAGGGTGTGATTGGCCCAGGGGTTCCAGAACCCCCTTCCATAATGAGACCCTTGACATGACCAGGTTCTAGAACTCCAGCTACCCTCCGAAGCTAGCAGGCTTATTGCCTTCACAGGAGGGAGACGGTCGTGTTGGGTATCTTGAGGGCTCCTCCATGTCTCCTGCTCCTCCTCCATGGAGATTCTCAATCATCCAGATCACGGTTGGAGGGGACTGGAGGCTAAAACTTCTGAAGAACGGCCACAGGAATTGGGTATGTCTAGTTTAATGAGAAGAAGGACCAGGGGTGACATGATAGCAGTGCTCCAATATCTCAGGGGGCTACCACAAAGAAGGAGTTCTTCTGATTAAGGTTTCTTGAGACCGTAATTAAGCACACACTTAGTTAAAACAACTCTTGTTTTATTTCAATGCTGGGAATTATGTTCATTCCCAGCTGGTAATGAGTCTCAAACAGTTCCTCAAGATAAGCACCCACCTTTCTCTCCTTTGAATGGCTGCCAACAACTAGAGTGCCAAATGAACTATAAAAGAACCCAACCTAAGTACAAAGTCCACAAAGAGCTTCAAGGTTTAATCCGAACAGAGCAAACGACTTTGCTTCCCGCAAAGGTTTCTCTACCTTTGCACTTCCTTTATCCCTTATGGGAGGGGCAATCATCTCCCAGCTTTACTCCTGAGTCGCCCCTTTTGTCTTAGTTGCTCTTGCCTTCTGGCAGCTCTGTGCACACTTGCACTGGGAACAGGCTCCCCTTGTTCTTCTGCCTCGCTGCTGCCAGACTCTGGAGGCTCGAGTCACCACCCCCTTGCCAGAAGGTCCTGGCCCCATCTCTGCATCGGACGCAGGACCCTCATCTGAGTCCTCCCCAGACTCCTGGACTGGTCCTCCATTCTTCCCCACTGTCCAATTCCGCTGCCATCTGCACCGGCTGCCGACGAACCACAACAGGAGTCAACTTATTCTCCAAAGCACCTGAAGCCAGGACAAGAAGAAATGATGGGTGAAAACTCATCAAGGAGACAAGCAACCTAGAACCAAGGAGAAATTTCCTGACAGTTAGAACAATTAATCCGTGGTGCAACTTGCCTCCAGAAGTTGTGAGCGCTCCAATACTGGAAGTTTTCTAGAAGGGATTGGACAACCATTTGTTTGAGCAGAAGGTTGGATCAGAAGACCTCCAACGTCCAACTCTGTTATGGTTGTCCCAAAGGTGCTTTTTCCAAAAGGCAACTGGACTTCCTTGTGGGATTTTTCCTCCTTGAAAACGTTTCACTTCTCATCCAAGAAGCTTCTTCAGGTCTAGAGGGTTCCTCCTTCCCATGCCATTCAAAATGAATCATGCTTGGACATGGTCTACCTCTCCTTGGAAAGTGGAAGGAAAGCTTGAGGCACAGCGTGCTTTTCCCAGGAGAACTGAAATGTTCTGGTGCTGGAGAAACCAGTAGGGCTCAGCCTTGACACCGATTGTTTGTTTACAGATAGAAGGTTTGAAGTTCAGGATTGAACAGTGGGATCCTTGGTGCTCTCTGAGTTTGGTGGTTTTCTTGCAGACATTTCATTACCCAAACTAGGTAACATCATCAGCCCTAGATGGGAGTGGGGTGTGTGGAATGGAAGAGGAGGATGACTGTGGGGTCCTTGGTATTTTTCTGAGCTTGGTTGTTTTCTTGCAGACATTTCATTACCTAACTAATATCATCAGTGCTAGAAGGGAGTGGAGTTTACTCTTTTTTATATATACTAATTCTATATAGGTGGTTCCTTAATCAGGCTGTTGTTTACTGTTGGATTGTTTGTCTTTTTGGTAAGTTCCTTGATTGGGGTATGAATTGTGTCACTTGCTTACAATCAAGTAACTACCAATACAAACAACCTAACAGTAAACAACAGTCTAACCAACATTTTTTTTAAATTACATTTATATGCCGCCCTTCTCTGAAGACTCAGGGCGGCTTACAATTTTTGGGATACAACCCAATGCGCTCAGCAATAGCCTTCATTCCATTGTATATGCCTGCTTATTACTAAGCGGCATTTTTACAGTCAGCTTATTGCCCCCAACAATCTTGGGTCCTCAATTTACCTACCCCGAGAGGATGGAAGGCTGAGTCAACCTTGAGCCTGGTGGGATTCGAGCCTGCACTAATTGCAGGCAGCTGGAACTTAAGTGCCAGGCATTTAGCAGCCTGCACCACCAAGGCTCTGAGTTTGAGTTTGTATTTTAAACATTTTGAATAAAAATAATCAGACACAGGATTTTCCAATTCTAAGCTGAATTATGTTAACCAAATTTTCATGCTACTACTTCAGTCTCAATGATGAAACGTTTAAATGTACCTATATGTTAATGGTAGATATTCTTCCATTTTCATCCTTCATGGAACCTTTTGAACTTAAATATTTCATTGTTGCATTTTCTTACAAGTTCCCCAGGCAAGGTTTTCTTTAAAGTGAGAGAGATATAATGGCTAAAGATAAAATCCTAGGTAAGTTGATCTCCGTAATATCAGCTAAAAAATCAGGTTACATCATAAAAATTGCTGTTCCATAAGCAATGCTACCATTTTAGAAAGAAAGAAAGAAAAAGAGGAACCAGGAAAAAAAGTCGTAATGTGTCAAGGGAGGGCTTGATTAAAGAGTTCATAAAACAGTGGTAGATCTTAACAGAGTAGAGAGAGTTGGAAGAGACCTTGAAGGTCTTCTAGTCCAACCCCCTACTCAAGCAGGAAATCCTATACTATTTCAGACAAATGGTTGTCGTTTCTTCTTAAAAACGTCCAGTGATGGGGCACCCACAGCTTCTGAAGGAAAACCTCTCCACTGATTAATTGTTCTCACTGTTAGCAAAATTTCTCTTTCATTCTAGGTTGCTTCTCTCCTTGATTAATTTCCACCCATTGTTTCTTGTCTTGCCTTCTGGTGCTTTGGTAGGAATAGCTTTTTCTAAATCATTTTAAAGCCCCCCTTTTTTTTTGCTCTTCATAATACGTGCACACACTTCACTGCCCTGGTGGTATTTCAAATTTGGTAATTGAAAGAATGCATGCATCACCCAGTGGTGCTGAAACTGGGCACCACATAGAAATATCCGTACACTGAATGCACAGCTGTCTCTTAAATTTCATCTTCTGCTGGTTTCTACTGTCAGGAAGATACCAGGTCTTCTGACCCAAAAGCAGAAAAATGTTTTTAAAAGACGAGACGCGGGTATGATGAAACTGAAGGAGAAAACCATGCGAAAGCAATTAAAAAAAGGTTCCTGGTTTTAAAAGGCTGGAAAGCAAAATCCATTTTCCACCCGATTTACTGAGCAGTGAGGTCTGACAGAGCAATCCAAGTGTTTCGAAGATGAATAGAGCAGTTTGAAAACGAACAATTCTTATCAATGCCCTTTTGTGGCGTTGTAAATCTGTTCGAGCCAGCAGCTTTGGAACAATGGAGAGCCAGCGGACCAAGTCATAACGTTCTTTATTTGACTTTAATACCCCAATGCGGTGTTTCACAACCTTCGCCACTTTTAAGATGTGTGGGCTTCAACTCCCTAATAATACTAAGCTTGCAAGAATAGCCAATACCCCAGATGATACGTTCAAGATCCATATAGATCTCAGTGTCGACTCATAAAATATTTCGCTGGTCTTTTTAGAGACAGAAAGGGAGGGGGGAGCAGTGTAGCAGCTTGCAAAACCAAAACTGTATTCCATACATGTTTTCAAAGATAGTAACTAGGTGACCAAAGTTATGAATGATGTGTCTCAGAGTTGGCTACACCCAGGCTGTGCTGGCATGTTAACTCCCAATAAATCCTTTTTAAGTTTTGGAAGTTTGGCTCGAGACTTATGATTTAAATGGGGGTAACTGCCGGAATCCTGACACTCGATACTTGATAGATAGGCCCTCTATCTAGCAAAATTAAATTCAATGTAAAGAAAAGATCTCACGTTTAGGCAAGAAAAATCAAAAGTACAGGTACAGATTGGGTGAAACCTGGCACAATAGCAGTGACTGTGGGAGGATCTTGGAGTGCTAGTGGACAATCATTTAAATATGAGCCAGCAGTATGTGGCGGCTGCCAGAAAAGCCAATGCAATTCTAGCATTAACAGAGGGATAAAACTCGAGATTACGTGAAGCACTAGTACCGCTTTACAAAGCTTTAGTAAAACCACATCTAGAATATTACATCCAGTTTTCGTCACCCCATTACCAAAAAATATATATATATTTTGAGAGTGCAGAGTAGAGCAGCAAAGATGATTAGGGGCCTGGAGGCTAAAACATTAGAAGAATGGTTGAATGAATTAGGTATGGCTAGTCTAGTGAAAAGGATCAGGGATGAACTGATGGCAGTGTTCCAATATTTGAGGGGCTGCCACAAAGAAGAGGGAGTCAAACTATTTTCCAAAACACTTGAAGGCAAGACAAGAAGCAATGGATAGAAACCAATCAAGGAGAGATCCAACCTAAAACTAAGGAGAAATTTCCTGACAGTGAACATTTAATCAGTGGTACAACTTGCCTCCAGAAGTTGTGGGTACCCCATAACAGGAAGCTCTTAAGAAGAGACTGGAAAACCACTTGCCAGAAATGGTGTAGGATTCTGCTGCTTGAGCAGCAGTAGAAGATCCACAGGATCCCTTCCAACTGTTATTCTGTTATTCCCAGAATTCCCCTGTTGCTGGCTGGGGAGTTCAGGCAGTTGAAATCCACACACCTTAAAAGTTCCTGGGGTCCTGGAATACTGGCCTTGTAAGAGAAAGGCTGTAATTTTCTGCACCCAAGAGGCCTTGGTGGTGCAGGCTGTTAAACGCCTAGCACTAAGTTCCAGCTGCCTGCAATTAGTGGAGGCTCGAATCCCACCAGGCTCAAGGTTGACTCAGCCTTCCATCCTCTCGGGGTAGGTAAATTGAGGACCCAAGATTGTTGGGGGCAATAAGCTGACTTTGTAATAATGCTGCTTAGTAATAAGCAGGCATATACAATAGAATGAAGGCTATTGCTGAGCACATTGGGTTGCGCTCCAAAAATTGTAAGCCGCCCTGAGTCTCTGGAGAAGGGCGGCATATAAATGCAAATTTAAAAAAAAATTCTTGTTAGATCAGATGGACTTTTTTTTTAAGTTTGGTAAGAACACAGTACATAACTCAGTACTTTTTTTCCTTTTAAAAACTGTAGAAGCTTGCTGAGAATGGAGGATCTCTAATGTTCATCTCTTCAGATCAAATGCTCTTGTTTAGTTACTCTGCATAAAATCGTAAAACAATTTCAGTAAAATATAAAACCCTCTCTCGTTCAGCCCAACCATACCTTCTCCAGCTGCGAGCTGGAAATTTTAATTTTTGGCCTAAGATCAGCAAAATATACATTCTGGTGTCTCCTTCTTTTGAGGAGAGAGCCACAATCCTGTTCCGCAGCTGTCCAGTTATTTAGAAGCCTTTATACAGAAAAGTTTTGCAAATGCAAACGAGAAAGCGGTAAATTTCACCTTGTTTAATTTGGTATAAAAAGAACTGCCTGTCACTTTCTGAAGCCATCCTGGCTAATAAAACAGGTTTTGTATAGAACCATCCTGGCTAATAAAGCAGGTTTTGTGTAGAATAAACTGCCTCCACAGCAGGACATTAGAAGAAAATGCCTAAGTGGTTTTTTTTTTTTTCCTAGCAGAATCTCCTGAACATGTGGCTGTGCTGTTCCCCCCACCCCCAGGAAGCATAAAAGCCACGGCCCATTTTGCAACCTCCAACCTGGTGAGGTTTCACAGTAGCTATCTAGATCAGCAACCACGGTGACTATCTCTCCCTTCCTCCCCTCTTCCATCCATCCACCCCCCCACCAAAAAAAGTGAGGTTCTCAGTTCTAGGCAGCCCCCAGGAATTTGCGGCCCGGTGGACATCGACGTTCTCTTAAATTCAGGTGTATTCACAAAGGTGACCACATCCTGTAGGGCAATGAGAGCTGGTTTCCAGCCATTTCATGATATGTTGCAGGTGACCACCGTGGCTGCAGCCCTGGCACCACACAAAGAGGCCCTTGACCACGTGGTGGCACACGGCGCACATGCTGGCACACTGCCGGCACCTGAAAAAGAGCACAAAGGAGAAACGCAGCTGAAGGACACAGGTAGGGAAGAGCCTCCAGCAAGAGAGAGATTTCAATCTTTCTTCAGCTACGAAGCTCAGCCTGTTACTTGATCTGTTCTTTCTCTCTTTCTTTCCTCTCTTTCTTTTTCCTTTCTCTATCTCTTTTTCTTTCTCTTTTTTCCCCTTTCTTTTTTCTCTTTCTCTCCCTGTTTTCTCTCTCTCTCTCTTTCCTTTCTCTCCCTCTTTCTCTCAAGAGAGTTAAGAGAGTCATAAGCCTGGAGTCACTACATTCCCACAAACAATCTAAATCCAACCCCCTTTGAATTCCATTGACCCTTGTTTAGTGCCCATCTAACATTGAACTGTAGTTGACTAAATTCTTGGGTATAGGGTTGAGCAATAAATCTTCTGAACTGCAGCTTAATGGACGGTCCTGAATCTATGCATCTGACACCCTTCGCGGACGGGTGGAAGTCCCCCTTCTGCCTCCAGGTTATGAGGGAGGCTCCCTGGGCTACAATTGGGACATCCCAAAGAAGTGAGATCATCACGGGTTGCCTAATTCATATCTCCTCTTGCTCTCCTGCTTTCAGTAGGAAGGATGCTGCGCGTTGGCTTCTCACCGGTCACAAATCCATCCCTTGTTGCTCATCGGCCGCTTGCAGCTGCTGCAGTTGATGTGCAGGGTGGTGGAGGCCTGGTTGAGGCAGTGAATGGCCCTGCAGGTGCTCAGTTTGATCACTTCATTGGAGATGTTCCACAGCTGAAACCGCTGCAGCAGGTCAATGTACGACATGTACCAATGTTCCTGGGAGGAAACAAAAGACGATGATATCGTGGCATCCCGAACTACAGAAGCCGCCATGCCATCTTTCCCCACTAAGGCTCCAAAGTGCTTGTGTGGCTGACGAGTCATCCTCACTGAATGACCAATCACTTAGTGAGCATCAGAAGTTGCTACGACGGACTGATCCAAAGCTAACTGATGACCTAGTCCCGGAGTTCCAACAGCTAGACCATTCTCCTTCAGACTTACAGGACTGCACTGCATTTCGGGCTCTTGGCAACCGGCTCACTTTTATGGTGGGCTTTCTCTAGCGCCCTCTACTGGGACAGGAGACTTGGCTGGTGCTTGACTGCCAGCTGTGCCTATAGGTACCTGTGTCTGGTCATCAATCCCTTTCTTGATGCGATCCCCCAGCACAATCAGGACCGACACGGCCATCTGGACATCTCCCTGCTCGGCATAGAAGAGCAGCATGTCGTGGACAATGGGGCTGAAGAAATCGGCCGGCAGGCGATTCTCGTAGAGGGAGTGTGAAATGGAAATGAGGGAGAACGATTCCACAGGGGTGAGAGACACGGTCTCCGCCTCGTTGCCACTGACGTGGGGCGAGTCAGCTTTATCCTGCAGGTGGTCCAGGGCAGAGGGGTTGTCTACGATCTCGTGGCGTAAAGGAAAAGCTTCCTGGGGAAGGATATACTCTTGTTCTTCGGCTGCAGGAAGACACGGAACCATGAAGAAGAAAGCAAGCAGACACAAACCACTCCATTCTCTCCTCTTATATAATATAATATAATAAATATAAATATAAATATATATATATATATATATATATGTATATATATAATATAAGACTAATTGGTTACACACTGTCATCTTTTGCTTGCCTCCTAACGGCCCTTTGGAGTGCTCACCGAGCACTGGATAATGAACAAAACAGAATTAATGTTTTTATTTATGTCCAGTGGAGAGAAAGGGATTAGAAGAGAGCAAGCAGGCACACAACAGAGAATACACATCAAAAGCTCTGCACTGGCACCCAGCAGCCATGCACATGCTTGAAAAACAGCATTGTTTCCCCCATTGTGTGCCTGCTTAATCTCTTGCAATCCTTCCTTCTCCAATCTCCCCACTCTGCAAAGGGAGAATAGGAGAAGAAAAACAACAGATTAGGCATTACAGTGCAGGGCAGGCACTCACTGTGAGGATTCTCATGGTCCATCATGTACAGATCATCTTCATCAGCTTCCACATCACCCAGGAGATAATCGGCAGGAACGTCACTTCCTTCCGTCTCCTCGTTCTCTGGACACCCAGGAAAAAAAAGAAAAAGACACTTACAAGTAGAGTCATAGAGTTGGATGGGGCTGTTTTGGCCACAGAGTTCGGCTTCCTGTTCAGTGCAGGAGTTCAGATTAAAGTACCTCTGATCAATGAAGTGTAGTGTCAGTCTAGGTGCCACTTGAACAAAAGCAACAAAGAGAGGTTCACTCCTTTCTCCAAGGTTTGCTGTTGAAACGATTGGCTACTTAGAGATCCTGCCTTTATCTAGCATGGATCTATTGTTCCATGTCCTAGACCAGGGGTCGGCAACCTTAAACACTCAAAACAGCCTAACTGGAAGCCCCCGTTCAATTCTGAGCCAACCAGAAGTCCAGTTCCCCCACCATAGAGTCTCCTCCTAGCACAGCATCCTTTTTCCTCTATCTGTCCTAACCAAAAGCGCTATCAATTGTGGAGCCGACTGGTGACAGGAAGCTGCAACAGAGAGATAAAAGAGCCACATGAGGCTCTAGAGCTGCGGGTTGCCAACCCCTGCCCTAGACACTAAAAGGAGACTATCTTCTTTTAGGAAACCCCTCTTTGGGTGTTGAATGAATGGTGTCATACAAAGATAGCTGGGCAGCATTTGCTTAGTGACTGTTTGAAGTTACAGTGGCCCTGAAAAAGTGACTTACACCTGGTTCTTGCCCATGCAACCATCTCAGCATCCCCGTGATGAAAATTTAGGTGCTTGACAACCAGCATGTATTTACGATGGTTGCAGCATCCTGTGGGTCATTTGACCGCCATTGGCGACTTTCCCAGCCAGTTTCCATCATGCATAGTCAATGAGGAAAGCTGGGTTCACTTAACAAGCATACAAGTCACTTAATTAAATGCAGTGGTTCACTCAACAACCGGCTCCCTTAGCAACCACCTTGCTTGGCAACAGCAATTCTGATCCCAATTGTGGAACTTATCATCATCATCATCATCATCATCATCATCATTATTTATTGGATTTATATGCTGCCCCATCTCCGGGGACTCATGACTTACACTGAAATATATATACAAATAAATACAAAATTTATCAAATTTACTCTAATCCAAATATAATAAAATCAAATTAAAATACCCTTGAATTAAAATCCCCAACCCTGCTCAATCCAGGCCGGCCTGTGCAAACAGCCAAGTCTTGAGATCACGGCGGAAGGAGCGCAGGTCCGGGGCCAAACGCAGCTCCAGGGGTAGCTGGTTCCACAGGGTGGGCACCCCCGCAGAGGAGGCCCTCCCCCGGGGGACTGCCAACCCACACTGTCTGGCAGACGGCACCCCCAGGAGGGCCTGCCTGTGGGAGCGTACCGGGTGATTGGACCTCGATGCTAGTAGGAGGCGCTCCTGCAAGTACCCCGGACCCAAGCCAAATCTTTATGTCTAAGGACTACCAGTATTCTGCTTTCTTGGCCATCTTTTGCCTGGACTGAATATATCCCTTGCATCGCTGTCCATCCCCTTTTTAGGTCTGCTCACCATCGTTATTGATCAGAGTTGAGGAGGAATCCATGAGAATGGCTTCAGGACGGTTCTCCGCTTTGGTCCTCTCCAGGCGTGACTCAGTGCCTATTCCAGAGGGAATATCTTTCAAGTTAAAGCTGGGAGAGAAGCAGAAAATGCTGAATAGTCCGTAGTAAAATTGTCCTTCCTAATATCCATTTCTTCTCTATGGCTGCAATCCTTGCAATTTTGGCTTAAGGGCGATTGTTTTTAATTCCGAGTTTGTCACCAGCTGAGCTATCTTTGTTTATTTAACTTAATTTCTTTTCTTTTTTTTTTCTTTGTTCCTATCTCTGCTATTTTTTTGTTTGCTTTCTGTCCTTTTTCTAGTTTTCATGTTTTAACTATTTGTGAGCTGCCCAAAAATTGCTGGGAGTTGGACAGCATATACAGGCAGCACTCCACCTAAGACAGCTCATTTAGTGCTGACTAACAACGGCGATGAAAACAGTGTCTTTTTCACAGTTATGACCATTGCAGCATGGTCCAGAGGTGGTATTCAGCAGGTTCTGACCAGTTCTGGAGAACCAGTAGTGGAAATTTTGAGTAGTTCGGAGAACTGACAAATCCCACCTCTGACTGGCCCCGCCCACATCTATTCTCTGCCTCCCATTGAGTCCCAGCTGATCGTCTGGGTCTTCTTTTGTTGGCCAACACAGGAGAACAGAGCTGGAAAGCAGGTTAGTGGGGTGGGGAGGGAATGGGGATTTTGCAGTAACCTTCCCCCAGGAGTGGGGAGGGAATGGAGATTTTACAGTCTCCTTCCCCTGCCACGCCCACCAAGCCAAGCCATACCCACCAAGTCATGCCAACAGAACTGGTAGTAAAAATAAATTTGAATCGCACCACTACTATGGTCATGTGATTTATATTCAGATGCTTGGCAACTGACTCATATTTATGATGGCTGCTGTGCTCAGGAGATATTTTGCAACCTTCTGACAAGCGAAGTCAATGGGGAAGACAGATTCATTTAACAACTGCAAGGGTTCACTTAACAAATGTGTCAAGAAAAGTTTTAAAATGGGACAAATTCACTTATCAAATTTTTCACTTAGCAAGATAAATTTTGGGCTCAACTGTGGTCATAAGTTGAGGACTATGTTGTAAATCTCACGTAGTCACAGCAACAGGTCCTTGGGAAGGACTCAGTTAGGCAAACAAAAATGCCAAATCCATTGGGATACCGTCGGTTAGGCATTGTCGGCTGGCAGTTCCCAGGGCTAGGGCCTTCTCCGTGGGAGCGCCTGCCCTCTGGAATCAGCTCCCCGTGGATCTCCATTTGGCCCCTGACCTCCGCTCCTTCCGCCGAGACCTGAAGACCTGGTTGTTTCAACAGGCCAGCCTAGAATGACCTGGGGGGGGGTAGGGTTTTTTAATCTTTTCTTAATGTTTTAATTGTATTTGACTTGTTGTATTTAATTGGTTTTTTTATTGTAAATTTGCTCTGTTTTTAATGTTCGCCCTGAGTCCTTAGGGAGTAGGGTGGCATACAAGTCGAATGAATGAATGAATGAATGAATGAATTGCACAGTCAGCCAGATGTCAGAACATCTGGCTGACTATGCAATGAACTGTTAATAATAATTTTGTAGGGCCACCGATGTTATGTACACGACTCTGGGCAGCCAATGGCAGAAAAACAGCAAAAACAACCCAAATCAAAAAGGCAGCCAAGAATGCTCATGATATTCCATATTTAATACAAAAATGACCAAGAACCAGGCTCATCCGCATTATGATAATATCATCATTACAAACACATACAGACTAATCAGCAATAGCTTTGAATTTAGGGCCGGGATTATGTGATTTAACGTTTTGTGATATTTCCTGACCTCCCAGTATTGATGGTTCCAGAAAGTCTTTAGGGCAATGTTTCGCAATCTTGATCACTTTTAAGATGCGTGATCTTAAGCTCCCAGATTCCTAATCTAAGGGGGGGGCTACAAGGCTCCAGGATTTGTCTCACCTGGATTTGCCCCAAGTCACCCTTGACTGCCCATGTCCCCACAATGCAGGCCCCTCCCCTTCTCTTTACCTGTTCATGAGTGGAAGGCTCGAGCTACTTTTGCCCAGACTGTGGTTGAGGTTCGTGGCAGGGACGGTATTAGGGCTTGAATAAATAATCCGGAGCATTGTCCACGTTTGAGCAACCTGGAGAAAAAGAACAGAAAAAGCTAAGAAACCACCAGCTAAGTCCTGTCAATCGAAGGACTGTAAACCAATCCTCTAGCAGAGTGTCTGTCAACCTCAGTCACTTTTAAGATGTGTGGATTTTAATTCCCGTGCTGGCTAGGGAATTCTGGGAGTTGAAGCCCATCTATCTGGAATGGAGTATGGGATGGGATGGGATGGGATGGGATAGGATAGAATAAGGAATGGAATGGAATAAAGAAGGAATGGAATGGAATAGAAATAGAAATAGAATAGAATAGAATAGAATACATTTTGTGTTTCTATTAGATTTAATTTATTTTTAATTGTATATTTGTATTGTTTTTATTGTACGCCACCCTGAGTCCTTAGGGAGATGGGGCGGCCTAGAAATTCAATTAATAAAATAAATAAACAAACAAACAGGATAGGATAGGATAGAATAAGGAGTGGAATGGAATAAAGAATGAATGGAATGGATTAGAATAAAGAAGGAATGGAATGGAACGGAATAGAAATATAATAGAATAGAATACAATAGGATAGAATAGGATAGGATAGAATAAGGAGTGGAATGGAATAAAGAATGAATGGAATGGAATAATGAATGGAATAGAATAGAATAAAGAAGGAATGGAATGGAATAGAAATAGAAATAGAAATAGAAATAGAAATAGAAATAGAAAGAATAGAATAGAATAGAATAGAATAGAATAGAATAGAATAGAATAGAACAGAACAGAACAGAATAGAACCTGGAATGGAAAGGAACGGAATAGCTTTATTGCCCAATTGTGATTGGACACACAAGGAATTTGTCTCCAGTGCAGAAGCTCTCAGTATATACATACACACAACAACAACAAAGTGATAGGTCATAGATCAGAAAGCAGAATTACAATCATTAGTCATAAGATACAAACAAGAAGTGATAAATCATAAGATACCAATAAGGAGACGATAGCAGGAAAGGAGAGAAGGTGAGCAAAGATGAGAAATGAGGAGAAAGAAGGATAACAGCAATGCAGCCTTACTGCATGAGTAAATATCTTTAGGCTTAAGACAGCGCTGTGGGAATTAGGTGTTCAGCCAAGTGATGCACAGGGGAAAAACCTATTTTGTCTCTAGTTATTTTGGCAAGCCATGCCCTATAGCGATGACCAGAGGGGAGGACTTGAAGCACTTTATGTCCAGGGCATGAGGGGTCTCTAGATATTTTCTCAGTCCTCTTTCTCATTCGTGCATTATATGGATCCTCAGTGGAAGGCAGGCTGGTTGCAACTGTTTCTGCAGTCCTAACTATCCCTTGAAGTCTGCACCCATGGTTGGGAAAGACCTCCCTAAGAGGATGAAGTCCTGAACTGAAACATATTTCAAGAAGAGACTGGACTGAAATGGCGTAGGGTCTCCTGCTTGGGCAGGCGGGGGGTTGGACTAGATGACCTACAAGGTCCCTTCCAACTCTGTTATATGAAGAGATGGAGCTTTACCTGGTTGCGCTTAAGCTCTTTGGCTACTTTGGCATTGTGGTCACACAGCTCAGCCAGCGGCCGCCCGGTCAGCAGGTACTGCCTGGCTGTTCGCACAAACCAATCCATGCTGCTGGTGTCACACCCTGCGTCGGCCTCGAAGACGCTGAGGGCGCTGGAGGAGGAGATGAACTCGAACTGCTCGGCGGGGTCCAGCTTCCGCTTGAAGAAGATGGGATGGCGGCGGTCACCGAGGTAGGGCTTCCGGTTCGAGTCGGAGGAAATGAGGCTCTCCTTGGCCGCGAACGCCAGGTCTCCAAAGAGGCTGTAGCAGAGGCCCTCTGGATTGGCTCTCTCGATCGGCTGACTTGCATCCTTGAAGATGTGCTGGTAAAGGGTACTGTCCTTGGATCCCGAGAGGAGGAAGTAGGGGTCGTGCAGGTGGCGCCAGACGATCCCAGTGGTGACGTCTTTGTGCTCCTCAAACATGGCGGAGGGGATGAAGGGCCGCCGGATGTCCCACACGTAGATGTTGTGGTCCACCATCATCGAGCAGGTGGCGATGTGGTGCTTGCACTCAGGCCTCCACTTGACCCGGGCTACGGAGGCAATTGTTTGCACGCAGTAGATCTCTTTGGCCCGGTTGGTGCTCATGTCCCAGACTTTCACCATCTTATCTCGGCCGCCGGTGGCCAGCCAGCCTCTAACGGAAGGGAAACGCATTTAAGAATTTCTGAGACAAATAGCACTTAGACTTATATACTGCTTCACGGTGCTTTACGCCTTGGGGTGCAGTGGTTAGAGTGCAGTACTGCAGGCCACTTCTGACTGCCTGCTGCCTGCAATTGAGCAGTTCAAATCCCACCAGGCTGAAGGTTGACTCAGCCTTCCATTCTTCTGAGGTGGGTAAAATGAGAACCCAAAATTGTTGGGGGCAAGAGGCTGACTCTGTAAACCCCTTAGAGAGGGTTGGAAAGCTCTATGAAGTGGTATGTAAGTGTTATCGCTATTGTCCTTCCTTCCTTCCTTCCTTCCTTCCTTCCTTCCTTCCTTCCTTCCTTCCTTCCTTCCTTCCTTCCTTCCTTCCTTCCCTCCCTCCCTCCCTCCCTCCCAGGGTGCACAGTGGTTAGAATGCAATATTGCAGGCTGATTCTGCCCACAATCAGGAGTTTGATCCTGACGGCTCAAGGTTGACTCAGCCTTCCATCCTTCCAAGGTGGGCAAAATGAGGACCCAGATTGTTGGGGGCAAGAGGCCGGCTCTGTAAACCACTTAGAGAGGGCTGGAAAGCACTGGAAAGCAGTATATAAGTCTAAGGGCTATTGTTAAGTGCTATTTACAGCCCCCTCTAAGCAGTTTACAGAGTCAGCTTATGGCCCCCAACAATCTGGTCCTCATTTTGCCCACCTTTGAAGGATGGAAGGCGCAGTCAACCTTGAGCCGGTCAGGATTGAACTGCAAAACTGCTGGCAGCTGGCCGTCAGCAGAAGTAGCCTGCAGTACTGCATTCTAACCATTGTGCCACCGGGGCTCTTATAAATAAAATAGCTCAGCCATAATCTTTAAGTTGGTGCAATAGGACTTCAGAACCAGCAGTCTTCCAGGTGTTGTAGCTAGTCCTTGACTTATGACCATAACTGAGTCAGGAATTACGATAAGTCACTATGGTCATAAGTCAAAGCATCATGTGACCAAACCCAAATTTTTGTCTCCTTTTTTTACGGCATTTATTGGGGTAATTAACTTTCATCATTGAATGGTTTGTTGCTGTAAATCAGAAGTAAACTTTGGAAACATAGCAAAAAACATTGCAAACTGTGATCATGTGACCACAGGATGCTACAAATGGTTGTAATGGTGAGCTGGTTGCCGATCACCCAAAATGCAATCCTGAAACAGGATTTAATATCTGTGTGATTTGCTTAACAAACTGCCCTAAAAATGGTAAAATCTAGGCCAACCAGCAACAACCTATGGCAGAAAGTCTAATCCCAATAACTGTTGTAAGTCACAGATTACCTGCAAACTGTCAGAAGGGGCAAAAAATGATGCTTAAAACAGGAAGGACCACATGACTTTCCACACAAAATGCTTTGCAGAGAGTTGTTGCACAAGGCGGAGGGGAAACTGAAGAAGCTCTGAAAGTGGAATCCTAGATTGCTCTGTCAGAAGGTGCTAGAAAACAAGGCAGGCACAGAAAAGCATCCGAGACAGAAAAGACAGACAGACAGACACACACACACGTGTTTGTACCTGTCCTCTGGATGCCAATCGCAACAGAACACAGGTCCATTGTGGGCCGTGAACATCCTCTCGTAGCGGTCAGGCCGGCGAATATCCCACAGTTGAACGTTGCCATTTTCAAAGGTGGCAGCAAAGGTGAAGTAGTCACGGATACTAAACTGGACGTCGCGCACGCTTTCCGACTGACCTGAAGGAGGCAGAAAGCACACATTGGGTTGATCTTCTACCTCAGAGCTCTCCAAACGTGGCCATTTTAAGACTGGTGGACTTCAACTCCCAGAATTCCCCAGCCAGCCATGCCAAGTCTTTTTTTTTTCTTTTTTGAAAGTATATGTTTTATTTTTATTCATAAACATTTTGAATACAGTGTATTGTCAGGGCATAACATTTTGCGAAAAGGAAAAGGAAAAACGAAGAGAAGTATCAACATATATAACTGTCATGTCCCTGTTAGAATCTGACTCTAAAGGAGAGGAGGAACAGCCGACAGGGGAGTGTGGCTCTGGAGGTTGTGGAGGAAACTAGGGAAAGGCACAGGCCGGCTGGGCATTCAGAGGAGGACCCAGGCCCATCCCCTCTTCATCCTAGGGCACGCAGGGAGGAGAGGATAAGGGAGAAACATGAATGGCCTGGTCTATGAGGGAGGAAAGGGCCTTGATCCCCTTCATGGGCTGCAGCTGTGAGGACTGTTTAAAAGGACAAACTGCACATGGGCCACTGCTGGAAGCAAAGCATGAAAATATTTCTAGTCTAGTGTGAAATAATTCTAATCCTTCGGTTCTTATCTGAGTTCTGCCGTCCTTCCCAGTGTGTGTATTTCGATATCTATGGACATCTTCAAGCCCTTATCCTGCCTTGTCTCATTAATTCTTCAGTGTGGTTTGTGTTGTCTTTTTTTCATTTATAATTTATATGTATTTTGAGTCTGAATGGAAGTTCTTCCTTTTAGCAACTGTTTGTGGGGGAGTTTTTTCTCCAGTCAATGATAATTGGACTTTTAAAGCCAAGTTGAAGGAATTAAAGGGACTTCACCAGTTTTTGTGACTTTGTTGCTTTTGTATCCCACCCTGGGTCACCACAATAACTGATAGCAATAATAACAGTGTAACAAAATAGTTTTAACTAAATTTCTCTTTGTATTAGCTTATTTATGCTTCTGTTAATTATATCAACATGTTTATAATTTTTTATTCATTTATTTATTTATTTATGAGATTTATATGCCGCCCTATCTCCCTAAGGACTCAGGGTGGCTTACAATACTAAAAAATAAACAATATAAATATTAAAGTTAATTAAGTTGCCAATTTCATAGATCGAATTAAAGTATTAATTATCAACCCTCTTTGTATTTAATTCATACATAGCAATGATCTTTCTTCGCCTAATTTCTACCTCTGATCTCTAACCACTTGTAAAACCTGTTCCATGTTAAGTAATACTCTATGTCTTCTTTGTCCTTAATGTCAATCTATCCATGTCTGCACATTCTAGTATTTTCTGAATTACATCCTCATCTGATGGGGTGTTCTCATTTTTTCCAGTATTGTGCAAATACAATCCTTGCAGCTGTCAATACACGCAAAATTAAATATACAGTCCCTTTATCATATCCTTCTGGCATTATAGCCAACAAAAATATTTCAGCCATGCCAAGTCTTAAAGTTGGCAAGTTGCCCTATTCTGCCTGGTAAACCATCCAGGTAGTGTTTTCCCCTCTGAAAACAGGTTCTGTCCGCAATCTGGGGCTCCTCCAAATGTGTTAGGCTCCAGTGTCTTATAATCTCCTAGCCAGCCTGGGCTCTGGGGATTATGGGAAGTGAAGCCTCCTCACGGCAAGGTCAGATTCCCTCATTTCCAAAAGGGCTTTTTGTACAAAATAGAAATGGGGAAATTATCAGTAATACTAATAAGCTATTTAAAAAACAAACGCTGGGATGTAACCTTAGAGAAAGAGTTTAATGTACGTTTCATTTACATCTGCTATAAAAAAAGTCGGAAGAACACATAGAACATAGGGCTGGAAGGGACGTCAGAGGTATTCTAGTCCAGCCCCCTGCTCAAGGTAGGAGACGTAATACCATACCAGTCAAATAGTGGTCCAATCTATTTTTGAAAGCTTCCAATGATGGACCCACAACTTCTGGAGGTAAATCATTCCATTAATTGTTCTCAGAAAATTTCTTCCTAGCTGTAGGTTAGATCTCTCTTTAAGAAGTTTCCACCCATTACTTCTTGTCCTGCCCTCAATGTGCTCTCTGTGAAAACCCCTTGAATATTCAAATGAAGACTTTGCAATGTCTATACCACCTGAACATCTATGAATTTGCTTTCAAAAGCCTTTTAGAGCATTTCTGTCCTTTTCGGGTTTTTTTTTCTTTTTAAAGACCCTGTAATTTTTTTTTTTTTAATTACATTTATATGCCGCCCTTCTCCGGAGACTCAGGTCGGCTTACAATTTTTGGGATACAACCCAGTGTGCTCAGCAATAGCCTTCCTTCCATTGTATATGCCTGCTTATTACTAAGCGGCATTTTTACAAGGTCAGCTAATTGCCCCCAACAATCTTGGGTCCTCAATTTACCTACCCCGAGAGGATGGAAGGCTGAGTCAACCTTGAGCCTGGTGGGATTCGAGCCTACAGCAGTTGTAGGCAGCTGGAACTTAAGTGCAGGCAATTAACAGCCTGAGCCACCAAGGCCCATAATAATAGTAATCCCTTGCATCGGGGTTGAGTCGGGTCGAATGGTCAGAGCTCAAGCGTTTACTGGCAGGATGCCCTTCCTGATGCCTATGTGGGGTTCACAGCAGACTATTACTCATTGCACCCAGAGAGATAAACACCTGCTGCTGCCAAGGATGGAACTCACAGCCTCCTGATTGTGAGGAGAGTGTTCCACATCTAGGCCACCATGCTGCTCCATTTCTGTTCTTCTCAGTAATGTAAGGTAATTCCACCCCATCCTATTCTACTCATGAGGAAATCATCGATTCGCAAACATGGATCTTTACCTGAGAAAGTGCTGACTGAATCTTTTTTCCGTAGGTCGAAGCACTTCATGTAGCCATCCTGAGACCCACTAAGAAGCATATAGACCTCAGTAGGGTGAAAGCACACCTTGTTCACCGTTCGCTTGTGCTCCATGAAAAGCTGGTCCTGTTTGTTCCGAGAGGGCTTGCCAAGGTTCCACGTCACTACCACCCCATTTGTGGCTGCCGTGGCCAGCAAATTCTCATCCATCTGGTGCCACACCACATCGGCACAGCTGAAGTTCAGGGATGGTTTGCGGCCGACACGCAAGTTGAGTTTTTCCACAAACTGGTCTTCTTCGATGGAGTAGATTTTGAAAATGTTGCGCCCGGCCACTACCACCTGAGCAGCGTCCCGGCACACGCTGATGGCATTAGAAGGGGCGTCCAGGTGGCAGCACATGGTCCGTCCAGTGATCGTGTTGCCACCAAGGGCGGTGGTCACCCTGGCCATTTTCTCCATGGCGCCCTACAAATTCAAAGGTTTGTCTAAACCAGGAGCATCTGAAACACAAAGCAACATGGCAATATTAAAAGCAATCTGCGACAAACTGCAACTCATTGCTAAACAAGACAGTTGTTAAAGTGAGTTTGGCCCAATTTTACAACCTTTTTTTTGCCAGTTGTTAAGTGAATCACTGGAGTTGTTCAGAGAATCATGTGGTCCTTAAACAAATCTGGCTTCCCTCAGTGACTTGTTGGAAGTGGGCTGGGAATGTTATTAATGGTGATCACATGACCCCAGGACAGTGCAACCGCCATAAGTACATGCCAGTTGCCAAGTGTTTGAATTTTGAACAGGTGACAAGGATGCTGCTGCACTGGTCGTAAGTGTGGAAACCGATCATGAGTTACTTTTTTCAGTGCTGTTGTAACTTCAGATCAAGGGTCTTCAAACTTGGCAAGTTTAAGACTTGTGGACTTCAATTCCCAGAGTTCAAATCCACAAGTCTTAAAGCTGCCAAGTTTGAAGACCCCCTGATCTATCTATCTATCTATCTATCTATCTATCTATCAATCAATCATCTACCTACCTACCTACCTACCTACCTCAAGGGTCTTCAAACTTGGCAAGTTTAAGACTTGTGGACTTCAACTCCCAGAATTCCTGAGTTAACATGACAGGAGGAGGAATTCTGGAAGTTGAAGTCCACAAGTCTTAAAGTTGTCAAGTTTGAAGACCTCTGCTTCAAATGGTCATTAAACGAATGGTTTTAAGTCAAGGACCACCTGTATGCACTTCCACTCAACTATTTCCAAGAAATCTATGCAAGGCAAAGGAATTTGGGGGGGGGAGGGAATCCCTCAAACCACTGATTGCCTTTTAAAAAATGGTGTATAAAAGCAAGAAAATTGCTATTGGTTGCTGGGATTACAACAGTCTACCTGATCTGAATCCTATATAAATTATTTTTGTATGGTTTTTCTTTTTTGCAATGAAGAACACTAAACATCTGGGATATCAATGCCCTTCCCCATCTAGTGTTTTATAAATTTATTCATTAGATTTTCATCCCATCTTTCTTAACTTTATAAGTAACTCAAGGTGGCTATTCCTCCTTCCTATTTTCCCCACAACAGCCCTGTGAGGTGGGTTGGGCTGATGAGAGAGAACGACATACAAACTCGTTTGTCTGTCTAAAAGGAAAATAATAATAATAAACATAAACGCTGTTACTGGTTGAAATGCACGTGCAAAACGTGTGTGTGTGTGCATATCTTACAAACTCGTGCGCCTGCCTAAAAAAGAAAATAGCCACCAAGATTGCTACTGGCTAAACGGCAAGGGAGGAAATAGGGGCGATTTTTGACGTGCAAATCCGTGGATCTGGTCCAAAACGAAAATATTTTATTTTAAATAACATTTAAATAAATGAAGGGTGGTTGCTATGACTCCGTGCTTATGCGCATGCGTTGTGTCCTTTTCTATAGAAAGGCAGGCGCGGAGCCGGTCTAGCAAACAAGATCTCCACGGGGTTTCCGAGGGAGTACTTCCGGCCCCGGCTTTCGAGGCAGCAACCCCCGCGCTCAGTCCCAGCCACGCTTCCCTCGAGGCGATTTTCTCTCTTCCTCACCTCACGCGATGGTCTCCACTGGTCTTCCGCACCGGAGAAGGCCCGAAGCCACCGGGCCGCCTCGCCGAGAGGCAGCCACACTCCCACCCGGCCGGCCCAAATCAGGCCAAGGCTCGCCCGCCATCTTGGATTACCCGTCAGGCCTTTCGGGGTTTAGGAAGCTGGAGGCCGTCATTTCCCGGCAGCTTCCCTTCCTCCTCCCCCCCTCCCCTCTGGAAAAGTGACGTAGGGAGGTTGTGGAACTGGATGGATCATGCCATGCAGAACCCGAGGCGGGGGTAGCGGCATTTATGGATTTGCGTTGGTTTGATCCGTAAAAAGAGTCCAGTAGAAAGGTAGCAGTGCAGTACCAGTTGTCAGAAATTTTATTATTTATTTATCTGTCCATCTCAGGCTTGTGACTTTGGGCAGCACTGTAGGAAGTTGGCACCCAACTCTCCTAGAAAAATGAAGTATTCTGGTAGATATTTAAAAGGCAGAATATTTCTTCTAAAAAGAGTAGAACCCCAGAAGCAGAATCTCACCCCCACCTTTCTTAATGGGTGGACCATTAAGGCCTGAGCCAGAATACTTTACATAAGAAAGGTCTCCAGGTAAAGCTATAGCAATTGCCAAAAGCCCTTTTAAGGGCATAGATCATCCAGCAAGGGTCAACCAAGCTTGGAACTCAGGACAGCCTACAGAGTTGCCCCTCATGGGAGTCTGACAACCAATTAGAAACAAGCTTCAATTCAAATCCCAACAAAGGTTATAAAACCCAGATACTCTCAGCACCTCAGCCCTTTTTTCTTGATCTTCTCCTTCAAGTATGTGATCTTCTTTCTCTGGAGCTCCAGACCATGTGGTCCTGTTCACCATTAAACTTTCCAAGCAGCCTCCATGTTTCCAGTGTCTTTTTCCCCACTTGGAACTGAACCCAGAAGGATATTTCTTTCAACAGCACCTATAATATAATTGCCCAACAATAATTATGCCAATTATAAAAATAATAAATAGAATTCTTTTTTGGCCAAGTGAGATTGGACACACAAGGAATTTGTCTTGGTGCAAATGCTCTCAGTGTACATAAAAGAAAAGATACATTCCTCAAAAGTCAAGAATCATAAGGTACAACACTTAATAAAAGTCATAGGGTACAATAAGCAATCAAAGCATACTAGGAAACAGTCAATATAAATAGTAAGGATACAAGCGACAAAGTTACAGTCATACCGTCACAAGTGGGAAGGGATGGGTGATAAGGAGTGATGAGAAGATTAATAGTAATAGTGCAGACTTTGTAAATAATGTATGTATGTGTATGTATGTATGTATATATATATGTGTGTGTGTGTGTGTGTGTGTATGTGTATGTATATGTATGTGTGTGTGTACAAATATATATACACATACAATTGCATTTAAATGCATAATTGCTAATTATGTTTGGGGCATATTTATCCAACACAGCTCAATTTGGTTTTATTGAATCAAATATGGGTGATCATAAGCTATGATGGCCAGGCTATAGCCAGTTCCATGCATTGGGCTGAATTATAGCCAAACAAGACCCATTTATGGTTTAGACCAGAAGTTCCCAAACTTGGCAACTTTAAGATTTGTAGACTTCAACTCCCAGAATTCCTCAGCCAGCTATGTCCACAAGTCTGGGAGTTGAAGTCCACAAGTCTTAAAGTTGCCAAGTTTGGGGACCTCTGGTTTAGACCCATGGTTTGCAACCTTGACAACAGTTTGAGATGTACCTCAAAAAAAGCATGTTAGTTGGGGGATTCCTGGGAATTGTTTTATTAAATTTATTGGCTGCTCATCTTAACACAGGGTAATTGGTACATATTAAGAGTAATCGGAGTTGAGAAATTTTGGTGTAGCTTGTTGTCTTGACCCAGTGAGGTTGCTCAGGAACTGCATTCACACAACAAACAACTGAGCCATCCCAGTTTATGGATTCAGACAAATCAATCTCCTACAGACATTCGCTACTATTACCAATTCAAACAATTTTTTTTAAATTACATTTATATGCCGCCCTTCTCCGAAGACTCAGGGCGGCTTACATATTTTGGAGCACAACCCAATGCTCAGCAATAGCCTTCATTCCATTGTATATGCCTGCTTATTACTAAGCGGCATTTTTACAAGGTCAGCTAATTGCCCCCAACAATCTTGGGTCCTCAATTTTACCTACCCCGAGAGGATGGAAGGCTGAGTCAACCTTGAGCCTGGTGGGATTTGAGCCTACATTAATTGTAGACAGCTGGATCTTAAGAGCAGGCATTTAACAGCCTGAGCCACCAAAGCTCTTAAATTCATGGACAGAAATATAATTCCAAAAATTCACTGACATTTGAAGCAGCAGAGAAGCCCACTAAAATAAGTAAACGAGAAACTGAAAGAACCAGATTTGCAGATCAGGTTAAATAATTCTAAAGATTAAATTTGTTATGCAATGCAAAAAAACCCAACCCCAAAACAAATGCCTGCTAATCTTTCTCTGTTAGTAATCCTGTGGCACAAAACCAGTCAGTAGGTGGGATTTTTGCTTGCCCAGAATTTCTGCTTTCCTGGAGCTCCTCACGATGACAAATTGTAAGTTTATAATTGTATGGATTGTGGAAGACTATTAAGCAGTCTTAATAGTAATGAACATTTTACCCTAGGGCTCCTGAACATAGCAAGATTTTTTTTAGTGTAGCCACCATTAATTAGCAAGCTTTCAGCTTAGCTTTCCCTCTGCATTAGTGGTTAGGTTTGTAGTCATTAGTGGTCAGTCAGGCAATTAGAACTAGCAGAAAGTTGTGGTTTGATATTTAATAAGTGTGATGCAACAGACAATCTATTTTAAACATTTTATAACCAACAACATCACACCACTGTAAAAAATGTGGTTTTAAAAAACCCTGAATCCAATATGGTGATAATAATATATATATATACACATACACACACACACACACACACAGTATTTCAGGAAAGCTTTTAAGAACAGGCAGAGTCTGGGGGTGGAGTCAAGAAAGGAATCAGTCTGGAATCATTACATTCTCACAAATGGTCTAAGTCCAATCTTCTTTGTTAAGTAGGGGGTTGATTGAAGAGGTAGGGCAAGTCAAGTAGTAAACACAGCTCTTTATTTGCAGTCCGGTACAAGAAGGGCTTTGCTTCTGGCAGCTCCCTCTTTTAAAGGGAGCTGTCCAGGCAATTCAGCCACTGGCATTCCTCCAACTTCCCACCAGGAAATCAGACCAATAATATGAGACTTTACTCCCTTTAAAACATGTTTAACACCCCTCCCCTCCTGGAAGGAGCGTTGACCAATCATAGGGCTTAACTTACGTAGTTGTGCAGTTAGGTGGGCCTACAGAGGGTGCGACTGGACCTACACAGCTCACTTGTATCTGTGGTGGCGACCTGAACAGTCAGGTCTGCTGCCACTCCAGAGTCAGCCAACGAAATCACCTGGAACTTGTTCTGGGGCATGGCCAATTCTGCTGGAACCGGGTTCCTGGGAACTCCCCACTGGATTCTTGGTTCTTCAGGTAAGTGTGTGTGTTCCTAGTTCGGGTTTGAGCTTAGTGTAGGTGTGTTTCTATTTTGATTTTCTGAGCTTTCTGAATTTCCTGAGTTTCCTGAGTTTGTGGTAGGGTCTGCAGTTGTGGCCGGTTGTATTTCTTTCTGTTTTAGGACAGAGTGTCCTGGGCGTCCCTGGAGTTGGTGGATGTGCCTTCTTCAGATTATACCGTCATCTAATTTTACTCGGTATGATTGGGGACCTGTTATATTAACTATTTCTGCCAGAAACCAGGTTGCGCCCCCAGTATAATTTTGGGCATAGACTAAATCCCCAATGGTGAATACCCAGGGATTGCTTGTTGAATCAAGATGTGCCTCTGCATTATAATTGGGGTGCAACCTGTCCATTTGGGACCTTAGCTTATGACCCATTAGCAATTCTGCTGGGCTTCAATTTGTGGTAGCGCTAGGTGTTATGTGCTTTGTGGGGATTCACTTATCAATTTTCACTTGCCAATTCCCTGGACCCATGCAGCCAATGCCTCTTTGGTTGACCACACCATCGTCTCCGCCTGACCATTGGTGGCTGGGTGGAATGGCGCTGCCAAGGCATGATGGATTCCTTGCCCTGCTAGGAAAGCTTCAAATGTGTTTGCAGTGAATTGGGCCCATTGTCCAATACTACCACATCCAGTAGGCCATGGGTTGAGAACAGATTCCTGAGCACTTTAATAACCGCTTCTGCCATGGTAGTGAGCATGATTATTATTTCAAGCCACTTGGAATATGTATTACCACTATCAGGAATGTTTGGCCCTGTATCGCCCTGCAGAATCAATGTGTATTCGAGACCATGGTAATTTTGGGGTCTCCCATTCCCTTGTTGGGTGCTTTGGGTGGAGCTGGCCTGGGTTCCTGACAGGGCTGGCACGTCGCAACCTAGTCTTCTATGTCCTTATCCATACCCACCCACCAAACATAATTCCTGGCTAATGCCTTCATTCTAATGATGCCAGGGTGACCCACATGCAACATTTGTAATACAGGCTTCCTTAATGTTTGTAATATCACAACTCTATCCCCCCATAACAAACACCCCTTTAATACAGACAGTTCAAGTTGATGTGTCTTAAAGAGTTTGAAATCACTTCCCATTGATCCCTCCGGCCACCTCCTCCACACTCAGTTCAAAATTTGTGCCAAAGTTTTGTCTTTGGCTGAATGTCTCGTGATCTCGGCCAACATGATAGGGCCAGTTTCAGAGTCCTCGATAAGAAGAATGGGTGCGATTGTGGTAGGGTCTTCAATGGATTCTTGGAGTTGGTACTGGTTGAGGTCATCTGTGTGGTCGATGGCTTTGCCCGGCTGATGGACCAGCTGGGACTTACAGGCTGCCAGGAAAACTGTCCGTCTTGTCATTCATGGAGACAGTATGGTTGGGGTTGGGCGGTCCCCTGCTATGATTCCTAAGAGAGATTTGTGGTCAGTGTTCAGGTCAAACTCCCTTCTATATAGGTACTCTTGGAACCACTTTACCCCCACCACTGCAGCCAGCGCTTCCTTGTCCAGCTGGCTGTAGGTCAGCATCACTGGCTGTAGTCGGCATCACATTCCGATCGCCCTGTACGCTCCCACAGGTAGGGCCTCCTTGGGGTACCGTCAGCCAGACATTGTCGGCTGGCGGTGCCCAGGGGTAGGGGCCTCTCTGTGGGAGCACCCACCTGAGACCAGCTCCCCTGGGTCTTCGTCTGGCCCCTGATCTCCGCTCCTTCCGCCGGGACCTGAAGACCTGGCTGTTTCAGCAGGCCAGCCTGGACTGAACCGGCGGGGGGTGGGATTCTTTTTAAGGTAATTTTAATTAGTTTTAGTTTATTATTGGGCTTGTATTATTTAATTATTTTTAAGTAATTTATTGTATTGCGTTTTTACACTGTGAGCTGCCCTGAGTCCTTAGGGAGAGAGGGCGGCATACAAGTCTAAATAATAATAATAATAATTATTGTTGTTGTTGTTGTTGTTGTTGTTGTTGTTAGGCTTTAGATAACATTTTTGAATAAAAGGCAATTGGTGCCTCATTGCCATTTGGCATCCAGTGACTGAGAACAGCTCCTATGCCAAATGGGGAGGCATCGCAGGTTAATATAAGGGGCAGAGTCTCATTGTATTACACCAGAACACTTTGAGAGGTTAAGAATTCTTTCATAGCCATGAATGCGGCTGCTTCTTTGTGACCCCAGGTCCAGTTTGCCATTTTATTGAGTGTGTAGTGGTTCAGCAATGGTAACCTTCTGTAGCAGAAAAATACTGTAAAAGTTTAAAAGGCCTAGGAATGCCTGGAGGTCTGTTTGATTCTTTGGGGTAGGGGCTTCCTTAATAGCTTTGAGTTTGCTCTTGGTAGGGTGAATGCCTGACCTGTCAATTAAATACCCCAAAAATTCAACTTGGGGGACTGCTATTTGGCATTTTTCTTTTTTAACTTTAAGTCCGGCTTCCTGAAACCGATTAAGGACTATCCTTAATCAGTGAATTAATTGTTCTCTGTTGTTTGCGGACATGAGGACCTCATCAAAATAAGGCACCACCCCTGGAATACCCTGTAGGAGGTGTTCCATTAGGCTTTGGAACAGTCCTGGTGGCCACGCTCAACCCGAATAGCAATCTGCAGCATTTAAATGCCCCCCTGTGGGTTGTGATGGTCAGTGCCTCTGCAGTGGCATCGTCCACTGGCAATTGTTGATATGCCTGGGCTAGGTCAAGTTTTGCAAAAGTTTTGCCTTTTCTAAGGGAATGCAACAAATGCTGTATGGCCGGCACAGGATAGGCACTCTGTTGCAATGCCTTATTTATCGTGCGTTTATAGTCCGCGCAGATGCAGTTTGAGATTTTGAAAATTCTATGCCCCCTGGAATATCGTCTTGCACCCCCCAGGTTGGAACCCCTGTTCTAAGGTGAATTAGAAACTTCTGTTGGAAAAAAATTGTCATATATACTGTGTGATTAAATACACAGATACCACAAAGGCATAAAAAGAACCCCAGCACCAGATGGTTTGTGTTTTTAACTTTTTTAATATATATTTTTATAAACAGATCACATGATAAAATAGCACAAGAAACACTTACCAAATATAAGATTATATCTTCAGAATATACAGGAGAAGGAGGCTTGTATGTACAATAAGAAAATGGTTTTCAGAATTGCCCTCTCCTTTTTTCTCTTCTAAATAGCAATCTGAAATATCACAGCTTCTTTCAGTAGCTTTAAATAATACTTTGGACCAGCGGACACTTTAAGCAGCGGTGCTGAAGAGACTTCTGGAACACAATTCTCGAGAAAGGTCTCTTGTGCAAAATGGGTGGAAATGGAGCAGGTCCTGTTTGGGCCAGGAGAACTTGCCCAGAGAAAGATAAAATAAAAATGAAAATAACCCCGAGGGATTGTGTGCCCTGTCTTTGGACAAAGATCTTGGTGGAACTCTTGCAGAAAATGGAGTTCACTCCCTAGAACCGTGTGCATTCTTTGTTTTAGAAAATCAGTGACTTTAAGTCAACTTCTCTTCCTTTAATACAGAACAATAGAGTTGGAAAAGAGCTTATGTCATTCTGGACAAGTGACTGTCCAGTCTCTTCTTGAAAACCTCCAGTGATGGAGCATCTATAACTTCTGGAGGCAACCACTGGTTAATTGTCCTCACTGTCAAGAAATTTCTCCTTAACTGGATCTCTTGTTTCATAAATTTCCATCCTTCCAACAGCTTCCCCAGGTGACATTTCTATGAAAACCATTTCCTGATCCCATTTCTTATAGGCACAAGTTTATCTCAGCAGGATACCCTAATTTCTTTTCATGAGAGATTTTCCTCTAGACATTTGGGAATAATATTTTTTTAAACAGCTGCTGGGCCTGGTATAAAGTTTAAAACTCTTGCCCAAGTAAACCAGCTCTTGTAATATCCTCGCTGCTGCAGTTGCTATTTGTGCAGCTGGCTGGCCAGGTGGGCTGCCACCCTAAGGTGGGTAAGCAGCAACACCGGTATATTATTCCCCCAGGTGTAAGACTGCATCCTTTACCTGGGACATCCAGTCCATCAAGTAAAATAAGTGTAAATTGCTGGCTAGCATGCCATACAATACAAGAATCAACCTTGTAAAGGAGATGGGTGACATCAAAACTTAATAAATAAATATTAATAAATAAAACCTGGTAAAACTATTTGCCCAGGATTACTTACTGAAATCCCAACCTTAACACAGATAGTCCTCGACTTACAACAGTTCATTTAGCAACCATTCAAAGTTACAATGGCCCTGAAAAAATGTAACTTATGTCTGTTTTTCACTCTTATGACCATTGTAGCATCCCTGCAGTCACATGATTAAAATCTAGATGCTTGGCAACTGGCTCATATTTATGATGGTCAAAGTCTCCTGGGGCCATGTGATCCCCTTTTGTGACCTTCTGATAGGCGAAGTCTAGGGGGAAGCCAAATTCACTTAACAACTGCCTTACTAACTTAACAACTGCAATGATTCACTTTACAACTGAGGCAAGAAAGGTCGTAAAATGGGGTGAAACTCCATTAACAAATGTTTCACTTAGCAACAGAAATGTTGGGCTCAATTGTGGTCATAAGTCGAGGACTACCTGTATCTGGCTTTATACAATATGTTAAGACATCTCCCTCAGGTCCATTCTGCGGCTGGACTTTACCAGGAGAACTCTTTTGAGTCTCGGACCATCCAAATTCAAGGCGTTGCAATGCTTTGAAAGCACAGCTGCCTTTGAAATGAAGTTGAAACCATGCCGAAATACGGGAAGCAGCTGTGGGAATGCTCAAATAGGATATCTGGAAATTGAAATCTTTGGCATGGCCTTTCTCGCCACGACTACGTGATATTTTTGTAGAGAGATGCAGAGGGTTGAACTTAAACAGATTTGGAACACTGGCAGAAACTCTGCCGAGAACCGCAATCCTTTCCCCTTGCAATAACTTGAAAAATTCACAAAAGGGCATCTTTAATATCATCATAGGAAGAGCTCAGGGGTTGAGTGCCATTTTTAGAACTTTGCTAATTTTGAAACATTGGGTATGTCTTGATATCACTGTTTTTGCGACTCATCCACTTTAAGAGGCATGGACTTCAACTCCTAGGATTCCTCAGTCCGCATGTCAGTTGGGGAATTCTGGGAATTGAAGTGCACGCCTCTTAAAGTGGCTGAGTTGCAAAAACCTTGTGTAGTTTCTAAGAGAAGATGCCAACTTGACAGTATATAATTTTTTAAAAAAATATATAGGGAAATTTTTATAGGGCTAGACGATCCTATCTCATAAGAGGTCAGGACTGTGCAGTCTAATCAATCTGAAAGTCAATTAGATTCTTACATAACTATATACATAATGTCATCAATAACATGCTGTTAATATTCATGGAAGATGAGAGGTCATATCCTTTTAGCGCGCTGAGTAGAAACAAAACCTGACATATGGAATCTCATCTCAATGCTCATAATCATCCCACTCCTATGCTCTCATTGTAACCCCAAGCTAAAATATCCCATTATTATTGATCCAGAAAAAAAGTGCCACTGAACATAACAACAATATATTCTGTAAGCTGCCTAGAATCGCCATGTGCGAAGAGGCAGCAATATAAATTCCCTAAATAAAATAAAATAAAATAAAATAAAATAAAATAAAATAAAATAAAATAAAATAAACAAGCAGCAAAATTTTACTGCTAGAAGTGGTCCTGCCTGGATTTGACTGACTCTACTCCTTCCGGTAATAAAATATTGACTCCAGCAAGAGAGAGAGAGAGAGAGAGAGCAATTCCCATAAGATTCTGGTCCAAAACAAGTAAGTAAATACCTCAGTAAATAAATAACTATAAATAAAGAAATAAATAAATATTTTGGGTGGGTTTTTTTGCTAGCACCTCTCTCCTTTAGAAGAAAATAAAAAAATATGCACCCTTTCAAAAGGCACTCTGCTCAAATGGCTTTTTTTTCTGCATTCTCTCAAACATCTTACCCAGAGGGGCCCATGTGGAAGTGGGCGGCCGGCCTGAAAAATAAAGATGGCAGCCGCATTCATCTTGATTTCTTTCTTTTTTAGTCTACTGCAGATATTTCGTATTTGTGCAACCTGCCTTACATCATACAGGTAGTCCTCGACTTAACAGCCATTTGTTTAGTGACCGAAGTTAACAACAGCACTGAAAAAAGTGACTAAGGACTGTTTTACACACTTATGACCATTGCAGCATCCTCACGGTCATGTGATCAAAATTTGGATGCTTGGCAACTGGCGTGTGTTTATGATGGGGTTAATGCAGTGTGCTGGGGTCATGGGATCCTCTTATGCGATCTTCTAATAAATTTGAAAAACATTGGTCTGCACCAGTATCTGGAACTGCATCCTTCTCACCTCCAAACTCATTGTCACACCTTCTGCTAACAACCATGGATTTCCAGAGGTTATTAAGTTGGGGAAACAGACGAAACCAAACCAAACAAAATCAGGAAATTGTACATCATCATCATCGTCGTCGTCGTCGTCTTAAAGCTTTACAGAGATGTCACAGCAACAAAACCTTTGCATTTGTATGCATTGTGATCGTGTATATATTTAAAGAAAGCAGCTGTTAACCGAAATTTGTCGGCGAGTGTGTGTTCAAAATGGCAGCGGAGGAGGCCACGTCCAAGCACATCGGTTGAAATGACATGAGGGTTGGTCATCCAACGTAGGAGGCCCATCAGGGTTGGACTGGGTGGTGGAGACTTGTATGGAGAGACAGGTCCTCAAAAGTATTGTGTGAATCAACTAGCCCAAGTGAAGATGTGATTGGAAGACAAATCGATGGCCTCTTTGTAGAAGATTCACAAATAAATGGAGTTTTTTCCCCGTCACCCCCCCACACCCTCCCGAAACCCCATCGCTCTTCATGCATGATAATCTTTGAAACCTCAAAACTACCCCCACCTCCCGCACCCCCTTTCTATGATTCTGAACATTTAGTTGGATTTTATCAAACGGTCCATGCAGGATATTTAGTTTGTGGTCCCATCACTTCCCTCTAAGATGATGAGCATGAGATTCCAGTCTGGGGGTACTTAGGAAAAGGATGAAGCAACTGGAAAACCAGAATTTCCTAGAAGGAAAATCTAAGGGCAGCTGATCTGGAGGAACTGCAGGTTGGAAAGCCACTAGGAACACCGCGGTGAGCCTACAAAGATCCTGGAGCTGACCATGAATTTGGGAAAGCTACTTAGGAAAGCCACCCCTACAGGGCTGTCTGCAAGATTTGATTAAAAGGAGTCAAGATGACACCCGAGATGCTACAATGGAGTCTTTGCTCTGGTTTGTGTTTGTGCGATGGACAACAAAACAGGTAGAACCTCAATTGCCACATTGTGGCTGTTATCAACATCGCATTACATTAAGCACAACCTCCTATCTCATCGCTAACTTAGATTAATTTCACTCCCTTTTAGGTCTTGGGAATCTTGGCAAGAGCAATTTGGTAACATAGGACATAAAACAATAGAGTTGAAAGGGACCTTGGAGGTCTTCTAGTCCAACCCCCTGGTCAAGCAGGAGACCCTATACCATTATGGACAAAATGGTTGTCCAATCCCTTCTTGAAAACTTCCAGTGATGGAGCACCCACAACTCTTGGAAGCAAGCTGTCCCATTGATCAATTGTTCTCACTGTCAGGAAAGTTCTCCTTAGTTCTAGTTGGATCCCTTCTTTGTAAGTTTCCATCCATTACTTCTTGTCCTGCTTTCAGGTGCTTTGGAGAATAGGTTGACCCCTTCCGCTCTGTGACAGCCCCTTCAGTCCTGGAAGACATCTATCGTCATCACCCTTAGTCCTTCTCTTTGTCAGACATACCTAATTCTCTTAATCGTTCATCGTATGGCTTAGCCTCCAGGCCCCTAATCATCTTGGTTGCTCTTCTCTGCAGTCTTTCTAGGATCTCAGTATCTTTTCTGTATCTTTTTACTATGGCTAACATGCAACGCTAGATCTATCTTTCATATATGATATTGATCTCATTTTTTCAAAAGCCAATGATGCTTCATCCCTCGGCCATTAGTTTCTAGTGAGAAGCATTTCACAAATGGACAATAGAATAGAAATGGGACCTTGGAGGTCTTCTAGTCCAGCCCCCTGCTCAAGCAGGAGATCCTATACCATTTCAGACAAGTGGCTGTCCAGTTTCTTCTTAAAAGCCTCCAGTGATGAAGGGCCCACAACTTCTGAAGGCAAGCTGTCCCACTGGTTTCAGGCTTCTTTCACCGAGACCTCAGTATCCATCGGATTCCTGACGTATTGGGTGGGAATTATTGGCCTCGCAGTCCCACCCATCTGGAGCTTTGCAGGTTGGAGGAGACATTTAACGGTGACATAGAAAAAGCCAAGGTTGTGATGGTAGGAATTTTAGAAACTGTTGGGAAAATGGACAGGGAAGGAAGCCTGCCTTACTCAGGGGTGTCCTTAGGATGGAAGCCATGGCAAACCAATTGATGCATCACAAAAGCAGGTAGCGTCACTTGTGATTTTTTTTTTACCCTGTCCTATGAGAGATTTCAAGGCTCTTTCCTAGAAATAAATCTTATGGAATACAATTGGCCTAATTCTGAATTAGAGAGATAGGGGATTGCCCTGAGAGCAAGTTGTTTAATTTATTTTAATAGCGTGCTATTCATACGTATTAAATTATGGATTTATGAAATATTAAAATAATTTAATTGTCTGTTGCAAAATTAAATTCTAATTTGACTTAGATAAGTATTGATTCTTCTAACTAGATAACTGGCTGAGAAGATTATGGGGACGTGATCAAAACATCACCCGAATATATCATGCTATGGACGAATAAATAAATGAATGGATAATCCACCTAGATTGGAGTCAATCTGCCCTTGAAATTATACCATATCAATGGTGCTAGTCTTCTTTGGCTCTCTGTTATTAACTGTGCTCTAATGATAGTTTTCTACTTCTGAGCCAGTATATATTCTCCTATTTTTGTAATAGGAAATCTGAGACCCATGGGAAATAATTCCCTTTAAGCCAAATTCCCAGTAGACTGAAGAGTCCCTTTCGGTGAGATGGATGGCTATATGAAATAAATAAATGAATAAATAAATAAATAAATTCTGATTATTTTTTTTTTTACAGTGACGATACCATTTTGGTGCACCCTAGGGTTTCATTTGAAGACTAAATTGGTGGGGAAATGCCCCGCTTTGGTTTTGAATTACTGTACTGTAATGTACCTATTTCTCAGCCTAAATCATACATAAAATAATAAAACTTTACTATTTCGATAAGAAAAAGTACAGCCGTGGAAAAAAAAATACTGGTTGGGAATCTAACTGAGTGCTCTCCAAACTATGATAATTTCTGGATGGGAATTTTATCAAAAGGTTTGGGTTGGGTTGTTCGTTTTTTTTACAAATATGCAGCAAAGTTATTTTTCTTTAGAATTTTGAAAGCCTTCTGCCAAAGGAGAGGCAGCTCACTGACCTGAGCTGAAGAAATCAACAGCAGATCCCAAGGTCTCTGTTATCAGGCTGTATTACAGGTAGACCTTGAATTACAGCAGTTCGTTTAGTTACAAGGGTGCTGAAAAAATCGACTTACGGCTGGTTTTCACGCTTATGAATGTTGCTGCATCCCCAGAGACACGTGATCAAAATTCAGCCGCTTGGCAACTGACTCAGATTTATGACGGTTGCAGTGTCCATGGTCATTTTGTCACCTTCTGACAAGGAAAGTCAATGGGGAAGCCAGATCCACTTAACAGCCACGTTCCCAACTTAACAACTGCGGCGATTTGCTTAACAACGGTTGCAAGAAAGCTCATAAAGCGTGGGGCAAAACTCACTCAACACATTGTTTTCACTTAACCACGTAAACTTTGGGCTCGATTGTGGCCATAACTGGAGGATTACCTATGTCTCGTTCATCTACCTGATATGTTCAGTGCGATTTTTGCTTCCTCGGAAAATGAGATTGGCCGCTTGGGAAAAAGAATGCAAATGCTGCGAGTGGTAGCCAGCTGACAATTTTGGCAAAACTGCATGGCTGGTAGTGAAATTCCAGGTGCAGATGAAGCCCTGGGCAAGATGCGCGTGCTGGGAAGACTCAGAAACCATAGTGTGGTACACAGTGGTTGTGGTCTGCTGGCATACAGAGAGGGCATCGCTCAGTTTCTGGAAGAGCTCAAGAGATGGTATAGCCTCAGGCCAGGCTTTATGGTGTGGCATCTCTCTTTTCCTCCAAGATCAGAACTGAAGGGCTATGGTAGTTTGGTGGGTGTATTATCATTAATTTTTGGCTTTATTTAAATCTATAAGAAAAATGAGGCGGCCACCAAAGGCACTCGTGAACTCAATGCTGTCTCATCGGGTCAAGGCCAGAAGCCTTGGCGAGACGGCTACTTCAGGACCGTGGTTTAGGGGAGACAATCTAGTGGGGAAAACCACAAAGGCAATTTTCCTAAACTGGGCTTCTCCAGACCTGTTGAACTACCCCTCCCAGCATCCCCAGCCTGCTTGCCTGCCTGGATAGCCACCTCCCCTTCCTCTTCCTCCCGAGAAGATAGAATGACATGCAATAGCCTACGGCAAGGTCCCCTCAGCTGCCCTATTTGTGGGTCCTAAAAGAAAGAAATGAGCTCAGACCGCATGCCATTCTGAGGCCCAAGGGTAGTTCTGAGTCATTGGGTGCAATATTGTTTGAAGCCCACCTTCAAGATAATCTTCCCTGCTTTCCCCAGTTTTTACGAGACTAAAGTTCCACCAAGTCAGGGCTTCCATAGGTTGAACCACCATGCTGGGAGCACGATGGCTCCTGAGGTTAGAATGTCGGGCTGACGATCAGCAGCCTTGCGTTCGAGACCCATTGCTGCCTCAAGGTGGGTTGAGCGCCCGTCACATACTCCGGCTCCCACCAACCCAGCGGCTACAAAAGCAGGCAAGTAGATGAATGGGTACCACTTTGGTGGGCAACTTTGGTGAGCCTCCTGGGAATCCCCCAGGCAACGGGGATGTCACCGTAAATCCTTTAGCCACAGAAGCATGTTGGTGCTTCTAGCATGAAAATATTAGTATTAACTGCCATGCCTGCTTCTTTCTAGGTTCATTAGCATGCAGAGAACTGGATCTTGGGGGAAGGGAATGCATTGCTTCCATGGTTTGCCCCATGCAGTAGAGAGGGAGAACAAAAATAAAGATATGGTTTTTATCCTACCAACTTTGGAGAGGGGAAAGCACCCAGCGCCCATCCCAATAGCTTCTTGGAGATAGGAATGGTGGGAAGAGTTTCTCTGCTGTTGACATACCCACCCAGGGAAATAGGTTCTCCCTCCTTTCTCTTCCAAAAAAGTGAACCAAAACGAACCAAAACCACACAGGCACTCTACTGGGGTTGCAAGAAGAGCCCAGCAGCTCTTCAAAAGCACAGAAGGGGTGGTTTTACCTGCCCAGCCATCCTAGAGAGATTCCCAAGGCTGGAAATTCAACTCGAACCCATGGCTTAAAGAGCCTGGAGCTCTCCCAATTTTTTTTCTTCCAGTGCATGGTTCTGCCCCAGAACAGATCTCTGGGTCTGAAGGACGAATGCCTGAAGGCTGGAGGTGCCCTTAGCCCCCTGTATCGTTCCATGGGGGCCTTGGAAATGGCTTCTTAAAAAAGTGATGGGGCGAAAGCCACGAGTCACCAAACATCTGGTCAGCAGCAAATTTTGGCTTGGAAGAGCCCCAACGAGTACAGCTTCCCCTTGGTTTGGTGGGGTGAAGTCGGGAAGGAAAGAAGGGGATCTGGTGATTGATGGAGGTGTGTGTGTCTCCCAGGATGGAAGGTGGAACTGGGGTTGGTAGGAAGGAAAGGAGGTGTTTTCATCCCTCTTGAAGAAGACTGGGATGGACAGCTGATGATCTGCGTGGTTTGGAGAAATGGAACAAGGATGGTATCACAAGCCACACCAGCTTTTTCTTCTTCTCCTTCTCCTTCTCCTTCTCCTTCTTCTTCTTCTTCTATTTTTTTTTTAACACCAGAACAGACGAGCCAAGCTAGGATCAAAAAACTGCCACCCACAGCCCAAAAGCAGAATTGAGACTCTACCTGATCACAAGACGCAAAGCAAGCCAACATGCAAAGGCTGTGGTTTTGCTCCAAAGAGAGGGCAAGAGAGAGAAAGAGAGAGAGAGAGAGAGAGAGAGAAAGGGGAGAAACCCCTCCTTATTCATTCGCAAAAATCAAGAGTCGAAACCAAATTGAAAAAAGAGAGAGAGAGAAAGAAAAAGGGAGAGAAGAAAACAAAGGGAAGGAGGCAGATGGGATCCATCAAGGATCGTGCGTTGCGTGAGCTTCGAGTCAGCTGGGACAGTTTAGGTCCAATGGATCTCCTTACTCTCTAGCTTTGATCCACTTGCTGGAACATCCAAGAACCAGGAGCTCCCCAAAATCCAGAGCTCCATGAACTTCCGGGACCATTTCTCTCACAGCATTGGTCAGTTTTCTTCTTCTTCTTCTTCTTCTCCTCTCTCTCCTCCCACCAACAAGAGTCCTTTCACTTCTGCAGCGTTCCATGCTTGGAAGTCAGAAGCGGCTCCATTTCACCACTGTTGATGCTCCATCCCACCCAAGGAATTCTCCGGAGGGCTCTACTACGACTTGTTCAAACTTCCCAACCTCCAATGTAAACAGTGCCCGCCTTTCGTGGGCAGGTTCCACCATCCAACATCCATACCTCGAAGGCCTTCACAAGGGCTGACCCCCCTTGATCCTTAACGCCGCACCCAGATTGGGGAGGCTCATAGGCACAAACCTCTCTCTTGCCCGTAACGATGAAACGCCCGGACGGGCACAAATGGTTTGCATTCAGCACTGATGTCAGCTTGCTCGCCAACAAGGCTAATCGGCCGTTGGGATCTTTTTCTGGCTGGTTTAAACCTACATCTCTTTCATTTGGTTTTGCTGTCGGGGTTTCGGTGCAACATGGGTGTGTGTTTCCCTTATTCTTGGTTTTTTGTTTTTTACCCCCAAAAGGTAAGATTTCCAAACAGCTCACTACGAGGAAGATGAGAGATGATGACAACATCGGGATTTACAAACTCGAGGGTCAATTCTTCCACTTGCGTTAGAGCCATGGCCGATCCGCCTAATGACCAACTCTTTCTCAATTGTTCGTGTGCATCCGCCACACTGTTTTTCCCCGTTTGAGTGTACATGTGTGAGCGTGTGATTTTTTTTTCAAGTCACAGCACCCTCTTCTGGAAAAAAAATCATCCATATATATCTATATATCTCCATATACAGTTATATATCAATGACGAAGAAATAAAGAAAACCTTGACTCTGGATGGTTGGTCAGTGCTGAGTTAGGATTGGAGAGCATGGCTCCAGGATTTGGCCAGATCTTCCTAGCGAGTGGCTTACTCAATCACCATGCAGCTAGGCAGGTGTTGGGAAAAGTATTTAAAGAGCTCTGGAGTCGCGCCTGGGCAATTGGTCAGCTCCAGTTCTTCCAAGTCGTGTAGCTGAGCCAGGCCTGAAAGTCCCGTAGTGGTCAGCAGAGGGCAGCCTGGCAAAGTGAAATCAGAGAGGGCCCCATGAATAAAGAAAGAACAACGAATAAATGAGAAAATTAGCTCAGGGTTGAACTGTGGGGTCCTTAGTGCTCCCTGAGTTTGGTGGGTTTTCTTGCAGACATCATCTTGTGACCCAACTATGTAACATCATCGGTGCTAGAAGGGAGTCAGCTTTGTGGAGTGGAAGGGGAGAGGAAGAGGGAGGAGGAGGAGGGCAGGAGCAGGAGCAGGAGGAGAACTGTGGGGTCCTTGGTGCTCCCTGGTGCACCACTCCTTGGTGGTTTTCTTGCAGACATCTCATGACCCAACTATGTAATATCATCATTGCTAAAAGGGAGTCTGCTTTGTGAAGTGGAAGGAGGGAAGGAGGAGGAGGAGGAGGGAGGAAGAGGAGGAGGAAGACTGTGGGGCCTTTATAACTCTCTGAGTTTGTTTGTTTTCTTGCAGATGATTCATTACCCAATTGGGTAACATCATCAATGCTAGAAGGGAGTGGGCTTTGTGGAGTGGAAAAGGAGGAGGAGGGGGAAGGAGAGGGAGAGGGGGAGGAGGGGGAGAAGTGGGGAAGGAGGAGGAGAACTGTGGGGTTTTGGTGCTCTCTGAGCTTGCTTGTTTTCTTGCAGACATTTCATTACCCAACTAGGTAGCAACATCAGTGCAAACGTCTGCAAGAAAACAAGCAAGCTTAGAGAGCAGCAAAAATAAGAAAGAATATCTCAGCTGGAAAGACTAAAAGAGAGACGTTCTTCCACTCTGAGAATGTTTAACTATTTCTTATTGGCCCTTTTGAGCATATGGCTGCGTGTGTATCTGTGCAAGCAGATGCGTCTGTGTGTATGGGTGCATACTTCTTCGCATCTGTATGTGCACATGGGATCATATACGCACATATGTATGTGTGCCTGTATCTGAGTTTGTGCATCTGAACCCAGCGTGCACCACTATGAGTGAGTGGTTGCATACCACAAACTAGTCTTAAGATCAGAGGAAGCTGGGTGATTTGGGATTCAGGCTCTGAGGAAGTCCAAAATCTCTCTTCCAGACCCGTGTCACACTGGATCTGAAAGGATCCACCCCAATCCAACACTCACCAGCAAGTGACAACAGGCGTAAGCTTCTCATTCCCAGCAGATGTTTCAAGCCAAAATCTTGGACCTACAAGGGAGGAGAAGACAGGATTGTGAGACACCAAACACGTTTGTTTGTTTGTTTGTTTGTTTGTTTGTTTGTTTATTTCTGGGTGGGGGGTAGTCCTTGACTTAAACCACTGCCATTTAGCCCAAAATTTCAGTCGCTGAGTGAGAGGCTAATTTTATCCTCCCTGGGGATAATGTTCCACAGAAGGGAGCTATCATGGAGAAGACCCTTCTTCTTGGTCCCACTAGATGGACCTCCTTAAGAAAGGGAATCTAGAACATCTTCTCCCTCCTCACCTGCTCTGGTGGGTCTGGTAGATATGACTGGGAAAAGACTGTCCTTCAAACAATTTGGTCCCAGGTCTTGTTGGGCTTTCAAGGTGACAACCAGCACCTTGGATTGGACTAGGAAGCAAATTGTCAATGCAGGTCCTTTAAGAAAGATGACACATGTGCAAATCTAGATTTGGACAACACTGTGCAGGGTGCCACATTTTGAACCAGCTGAAGCTTCCAGATACCTCCAAATACAAAATCAAACTTTGTCACCAATCGTCATCTTCTTTTAAAGACCCCATTATCCCTTGCAGGGTGGAGTCTGGGCAACTGAATGGAGCTGAGTGATTACTGGCCAAATGCCCTTCCTGTCACCAATGCAGAGTTTTGTGAACTTTGTCCCCAATGCTCCCTTACAAATTGCAAGCCTTGTCCTGGATGAGGCTCACAAAGAGAGACGCCCAGCTCCCTTTGACCTACCTGGCAGCACCAGCGGAGATATAAGTTCCTAAGCGAGGACATGGTGGACAAGTAACTGAGCCCAGTGTCTGTTATCCGTACACACCTGCCAGAGAAATGAAGATGGACAACTGTAAAGTTAAAAGCCCTCTTTAAGCTGTTTATAGAGTCAGCCTATTGGCCCCAACAATCTGGGTCCTCATGTTACCCACCTCAGGTATGGATGGAAGGCTGAGTCAACTTTGAGCCTGGTGAGATTCAAACTGCCAAATTGCAGTCAGCAGAAGTAGTCTGCAGTACTGCACTCTAACCACTGCGCCACCGAGGCTCAGTGTCCCTTTGCCTCTTTGGATGGTGTCCTTTGTAGGTTCTGCTCTGTGGCTTTTTGGGGTCTGTCAGTTGAAGACCATCAAAGGGATGACCCCAAGCTGTGCAAACATTTCTATTCCCTGGTGTACCTAATTCCCTGGGACGTCTTATTTCAGGCCCCAATCTTGTCACCTGGAAAAGGAATCGGAGGATTCAGGGCCCACCTTACCTATCCAGCACCAGCTCTTCCAACTTGTGGAGGTCACAAGCGATGTACTCAAGAGCCATATCTGTGATCCGAGGGCACCATGACAGGTCCAAGCTCCGAAGCTTGCGGAGGTTCTCTGCTACCAACTCCACGCCATCGTCCGTCACCTTCGAGCAGCCGGAGAGGCTGAGCACACTCAGGTTGGGGAGGCTGTGCACCATGTTCACCACACCGTGGTTCGTGATTTCCCAGCAGGAGTTCAGGCGGAGAGTGTGGGTGGTGTAACCTTGCTTGGCAGTGAAGTAAGCCAGGGCTGTATCCGTCACGTGATAGGCTTGAAGGTTGAGCTCAGTCAAGTTGGGCAGCAGCTGTGAGATGGCCGCAATGGCATCATCGGCCACATTAATGCAGTCGCTGACGCTCAGGGAGCAGATGCGGGCATTCAGACTCGACCAGAGACCGGCCTCGGTGAAATCGTTGCATCCAGACAGCTCCAGGTGCATAAGCCCCTGCATCTGTTCCAGCATGACCTGCAAGTTGTATTAACAGAGGGATACAGTCAAGATCAAGGGAGGCACTAATACCACTCTATAAAGACCACACCTAGAGTTCTGCATCCAGTTTTAGTCACCACACTATAAAAAAGATGTTGAGACTCTAGAAAAAGTGCAGAGAAGAGCAACCAGGATGATTAGGGGACTGGAGGCTAAAACATACAATGAACGGTTGCAGGAACTGGGCATGGCTAGTCTAGTGAAGAGAAGGACCAGGGAAGACATGAGAGCAGTCTTCCAATATTTGAGGGGCTGCCACAGAGAGGAGGGGGTCCAGCTGTTTTCCAAGGCACCTGAAGGCCAGACAAGGAACAATGGATGGAAACTGAACAAGGAGAGATTCAATCTAGAAATAAGGAGAAATTTTCTGACAGTGAGAACAATCAACCCATGGAACCGAAGTTGCCTTCAGAAGCTGTGGGAACTTCATCACTTGAGACTTTCAAGAAGAGACTGGTCTGCCATCTGTCAGAAATGGTGTAGGGTCTCCTGCTTGGGTGGTGGGTTGGACTAGATGACCTACAAGGTCCCATCCAACTCTGTTAATCTGTTAAAGGCTCTGTTAAAGGTAGGCTATGTTCACAAAACTCACCCTAAACCTGGGAGAGTCAAATAAGCCCGGCTGCCTTTACCCAACACACTTCACATGTTTGCTGTAGTGGTACTCCTCAACTTGCAACCACAATTGGGATTTCAACTCTAAGTGATGCGGTCATTAAGCAATGTGGCCTTCATGTGACTGGACCCGATTTTATGATCATATTTGACCTGATTGTTAGATTCACTGCATTCAATCGCTGCAGGAATTCACCCGTGGTCTGAGTTCACACAACAAGCTCAACTTGGTTGGTGAATTAACCAATTAAACTTTTAGGTTTGCAAAATGTCTTGTACCTATATGGATCTGTACAACACACTGCAAGTTAAGCCTCCCACAAATTACCCAAGCTTAACATTGATCAAGTTTAGCCTCTTGTGGAAAAATGCCTGCTGATCTTCATATAGAGCAGGGGTGTCAAACTCAAGGCCCATGGGCTGGATCCTTCCTGTGGGGTGCTTAGATCTGGCCCGTGGGGCTGCCCTGGAAACAGCAAAGGATCAGCCCATGGTGCCTCTGCCAGTAAAAATGGAGCTCGGAGGACCTCAAGCTCCGTTTTCACTGGCAGAGGGCTGCAGGAGGCTATGGTAGCTGAAAATGGAGCCCAGGAGCCTGTTTTCGCTGGCAGAGTGCTTGGGCCACCATAGGCGCCTCCTGACATTTTATTATTTATTTATTTATTCGACTTGTATGCCGCCCTATTCCCTAAGGACTCAGGGCGGCGAACATTAAAACAGAGAAAAATTTACAGTAAAACAGAATTAAACAAGTAAACAAGCCAAATAAAGTTAAAATACCCAACACCCCCCCCCGGGTCATTCGAGGCCGGCCCGTTGGAACAACCAAGTCTTCAGGTCCCGGCGGAAGGGCGGAGGTCAGGGGCCAAGCGAAGATCCACGGGGAGCTGATTCCAAAGGGCAGGTGCTCCCACAGAGAAGGCCCTAGCCCTGGGGACCGCCAGCCTACAATGTCTGACTGCGGCACCCCAAGGAGGCCCCTCCTATGAGAGCGAACAGGGCGTCGGAGAGTGATGCTGGCAGGAGGCGTTCCCAAGTACCCTGGACCCAAGCCATTAAGGGCTTTATAAGTTGTAACTAATACCTTGAAGGCGACCGGAGGCAACCGGCAACCAATGCAAGCGCGCAGGAGGGGTGTAACATGGGAGTACCGGGATACCCCCATCACAGCCGCCGGCTGCATTCTGCACCACTGAAGCCTCCGGACCGTCCGCAAGGGAAGCCCCATGTAGAGAGCGTTGCAGTAGTCAATCCTAGAGGTGACAAGCGCATGAGTAACCGTTCGAAGGGCATCTCGGTCCAAATAAGGGCGAAGCTGGCGAACCAGCCGAACCTGGGCAAAAGCCCCCTGGCCACAGCTCCCACATGCTCCTCCAAACCGAGCTGTGAGTCCAGGAGGACACCCAGGTTTCTCGCCCTATCCATGGGGGCAACACCTCTCCCCATCACCAAAGATGGTACATCCAATAAAGACCGAGATGCCGGTAAGAACAGCCACTCCGTCTTGGTGGGGTTGAGCTGAAGCCTGTTACTACCCATCCAGACCCGTGCACCGCCTCCAGGCACCGGGACATCATGGAGAGAGCGTCACTGATCTGGCCTGGGGTGGAGATATAAAGCTGGGTATCATCAGCATACTGATGATACCTCACCCCTAAAACCTCGGATGATCTCACCCAGCGGTTTCATGTAGATATTGAACAGGAGAGGCGAAAGGACAGACCCCTGCGGCACCCCACAAGTGAGGGGTCTCGGGGCCGACCTCTGCCCCCTGCCAACACCGACTGCGGCGGCCCGAGAGGAAGGAGGAGAACCAACGCAAAACGGTTCCCCCACCCCCAATCCTCTAAGCGCTGCAGAAGGATACCATGGTCAATGGTATCGAAAGCCGCTGAGAGATCTAAAGGACTAGGACAGAGGAAAAGCCCCTGTCCGAGCCCTCCAGAGATCATCCATCAGCGCGACCAATGCTGTCTCCGTGCTGTGTCCGGCCCTGAAGCCCGACTGATACGGATCTAAATACTCAGTTTCCTCCAGGAACAAGGGAAGCTGCTGAACCACCACGCTCTCAACAACCTTTGCTAAAAAGCGAAGGTTGGAGACAGGACGATAGTTGTTCAAACGGCCGGGTCAAGGCAGGCTTCTTGAGGAGGGCCTCACCACCGCCTCTTTCAAGGCGGCAGGAAAGACTCCTCACTCAAAGAAGCATTAACAACTGCCTGGAGCCAGCCGCACGTAACCTCCCTGGAGGCATATACCAACCAGGAAGGGCACGGGTCCAATAAACACGTGGTGGAAGACAGCCTCCGATGATCCTGTCCACCTCATCGAGGGAGACCAGGTCAAACTCAACCCAGATAGATTCCACCAGACTCACCGCCACCCCATCATCAGACCACTGCCAGTCAGAGTCCAAGCCAGCACGAATTCGAGCGACCTTATCCGCCAGATGTAAGCTAAATTCCTCTGCTCTGCCCTGCAATGGGTCATCCCCCTCAATTGAAGGAGGGAGCGGGTCACCCGAAACAGGGCAGCAGGGCGATCATCGGCAGACGCAATCAGAGCGGAGAAGTAAGCACACCTCGCCGCCCTGATTGCTTCCAGATAGGTCCTGATATAGGATCGCAACTGGACACGGTCGAATTCGGAGTGGCTGGCCCTCCATCTGCTCTCCAGACATGAGTGACATCGAGCTGGCCATGCTCCTCCTGGCCATGCCTCCCCCCACACTCCCCCAGGTCAAACACAACCCTGATGCGGCCCTCAATGAAATAGAGTTTGATGCCCCTGATATAGAGTCTCATAAGATGGAGTGAAACATATCGCTGATATCCCAAGCAGAAGCGTGACATTTTTGCAACTTCTGCAAGTTTTCTTTCCCAACCTTTGTGCCGCAGAATTCTCAGCTAATTTCCACTGGGATGCTCTGAACATTGGCTAAATCAAATTGAGGGTGTGGGGCCGGGTGCCCCTCCAGACATTGCTAAACTCCAACTCCCAGTAGCCCCACTCAACATGGTGAACAGTGAGTGAAGCTGGAGGATGTATCTCGGCAATGTCCTGTGGACCACAATTTTCCCGGTCCCGGATTAAATATATGCTTCAATTTGAGGCATCTTCCTGTCTTACTGAAGTTCCTTCATAAGTCAGGGAAGGTTCATTTCCCTGGTTTAAACTATTGTAGCCCCAGGGAAATCAAGAGATCCAGGGAGTTCAAATGAATATAAACATTTATTGCAAACTTAAGGTCTCTATAAGAATCTGAACTACTAACGGCCAAAGGAAATTGGCGGTATATAAAAGTCAAAGGAATTCAAGGTGGGCTGGACTTCGATCTCTTGTGAGGGACTTGAGACTGATAATGTGTTTGACTCCTCCCTCAGGCTCAGTCTGGTCATCTCCACATCTAGTTTTGTTTCAGAGGAAAGACACAAGCTATAAGGATGTTTTGTGCATCATCATGCCAATGATGCGAAAAGCATATTCTGCTAACACCAAATCCATCACTTTCATCTCTTGAGCAAGTGATATCATTGCAAATGCTTGGTAGACCAAATGCCTCTGGTTTAATCTTCTGCGCTCTCCTTTCAGTTATAGCCAGAATCATTTTTCACTCAAGCAGACAGTACTGCTTTAGTCTCCACCAGTATAAAACCAACACTTTTAATTGGTAAAGTCATTGAGAACCATTTGCTTGATTAATTAGTTGGGAATGAAATAATCTGCAATATGATGATTTAAGATTAAGCTGCTTCTTTTTTTTCCTCCCTGTTATTCTATTTTATTTCTGTTACTATGTCAGGAAACGATCAAAGACAACTTTTCCAATTGCTGTAATCGTAATTGCTCACTAATAGCAACTTCGCCCATCTGCTTAAATATCTCAGAAAGGCATCTGTTCCAAAGGGGTTTAGGCAGTATGTGGAGACACCCCTGGGTTGCTCTGATGGGAAATGGTGGCTTGTTGGGAACAAGGCCACCTATCAGCTAGGACTGGATACCCCTCACAAAAAGAACCAGAGTTGGATCCAGTTAGTCTGGTGTTAATTTTGTACAACAAAACAGGGCTTCCTGTGGGATGAATGCATGTAGACTCAAGCTGGAAAATACTGCATGAGTGAGATACCATTGAAAGTGAGATTTATTGGCTGTGTTCCTACTTCATGCTAAGCCATGGCTGACATTAACCGGGGTTGGCTGAATAACCTGTAATGGCTAGGTTCCCACTTGAGACTAAGCCATGGTTGACAAAGCAGAAGGGATAGAAGCCAATTTGTAATAACAATATGACATAACTTCATATAATTCCAAAGGTGCTTTTTTCAAGAAGCAACTGGACTTTCCGGTTTTTCTTTGGAAATGTTTTGCTTCTCATCCAAGAAGTTTCTTCAGCTCTGACTGGATGGTGGGGAATGGAAGGATTTATATTCCCTGCAAACAACTGGTCATTTGAATTCTTTTTAGAGAGTCGTTGAGGCCATTTGGAAGTTTGTCTGTGTCTTCAGGGTCACCTGAGTAGTGCAAATAACCAGCTGTCTGCAAGGAGTATAAATCCTTCCATTCCCCACCATCTAGTCAGAGCTGAAGAAGCTTCTTGGATGAGAAGCGAAACGTCTTCAAAGAAAAACCGGACGTCCAGTGGCCTCTTGAAAAAGCATCTTTGGGACAGGACTATGATCTAGATGACTGAGAATTTCCATAATTTCATATAATGTGCATATTCCATCTGGAATCTCTGAATTAAAGGCTGTTAAATGTCCCCTATTTCAGTAGCTATTCACATGAGCATTTGCGGTAGTGAGAAGACAGTGGTGCTCCACTGTAGCTTCTAGTGGAAGCCCACAGGTAAATCTGATTTATGCAAAGACACCTGGAGGCATAAAAGTGTTCCTTATACACCTGTTGCAGTGGCATTGGTCACCAGGAGGCCCCTTCTCCAAAGTGGAGGGGGCTATAAACCTATCTGATCCTCTTTAAAGTCGGCTGGGCTGGGCGGGATTGATGCAGAAAGACCTCCAACAATCCCACACTTGCTGCATCTAGGCCACATAAAAATGAGGTGGAACTGTCATCAGGTTTTCCTGGATGTCAACTTGCCTCTTTTGATCATAGCCATCTATTCCATAACACTCTCCATTAGTTCCATTTTAAAAAAAGACAAAATGGGAACAACTGTTGAGAAGATACCTCCAGCCTAGAGAGCCCAGACTGAACTCTACAACAAAAGAAAGGCCATCAGCGTGGAAGAAGATGACCTACCTCAAGACCTGCATCCGTGATGGTTGATCTCTTAAGGCTCATAGATTTCACCCCTTTCTTGGAGAGGGCGTAATTATCGATGAACTCACAGATGTCCAAGTCGGAAACCCCCACAAGACAGAAACCATCAAACCCCCGGATGGCGAAACCTTGAAGGTTGACAAATTCCTTATCTCCATTGGGCAGGACATTGTAGAGCTCTTTGGTGTCCAGCACCGGCGTGAGGCCCACCCAAAATTTGGGTTGATACAAGACCCTCCTCCATGCTTTGCACACCTGGGCCAGGACACATTTCTCGCAGGCTGAAAAGTACATAAACAAACGGTTCAGGATCTTTTCATCCACGGGCAGGTGTCTTTTGGTGGGGGAGCCAGAGAGGTCTTCCAGGGATGGGATGTCCCCATTGGCTGGAGAAATCTCATCGGAGGGAAGTCCCACCACAGTGGCGCCTGAAGGCCCTCCTGCCAGAGCTGCCAAAGACAATGGTGAAGTGAGACCAGGCATGGACAAGTCACTGTGATTCATTAAGGCTGGGCTGATGATTGCAGGCACGGAAGACTGGCACAAGCGGTTTTTCATCGCTGGGGTCCCTTTGGTGATGCTCGCGGAGCCGAGTCCATTGGCCTGGGTGGGGAGTTTAACAAGTCCATTCCGGGGTAGACATGGGGGCTTGGTGTCGCTGTTGGCAAGGTTCGACATCTTCCAAGATCGTTCTGGAACACAACACAGAGAGGCATTCAGTGTCAGACCCAAGTCCAAAGATGACACCGTAGAATCCAAATAAGTCCAATATTTTTCTTGGTTTGAACCCAACAGACAGAATCTTGCCAGACTAAAGCTGTAACCTTCTAACCCAATAGATATACCCTGGGAGATTATAGAGTTGTGGTTACCTTGAACCTCTTCTGCCATCCTAGCAGTTTGAAAGCATGCAAATGCGAGTAGATAAACTTTGGTGGGAAGGAACAGTCTTTTATATACCTTGGTGTATAATCTTGCTGATCATGTAACCACGGAAGTGTCTTTGGACAATGCTGGCTTTTTCAGCTAGGAAATGGAGATGAGCAATGCACCCTAGAGTTGGACTAGACATGGGAAAACTTTGCCTTTAAACCTTTAATAGACAGAATCTTGCCAGATTAAAGCTATAGCCTTCTAATCTAATAACAGATGTACCTGGGAAGTTCTAGGTGTGGCTACCCTGAACCTTTTTCTCCCTCCTCCATGCAGTTTAGCACTGTGCAATCTCTTGTTTTGGGCCCCTCTCTGGAATGAGCTGCCTCCTCCCTGGGAAACCCCAGTTGTCTTGCCGAGACTCTCCTCCCCTCCTCCTTTAATAGTGTGATCCATTACACAGGTAGCTACATGTCTCATCATTTCAACTTGTCAATATCCTGCTCAGCCATTCTCAGAAGAATCCTTCCCTGGGAAATTGCAAAAAAACAAACAAACAAACAAATGCAGTTTCATATTAATGCTAACATGAAGGGACCATAGTCTACCAAGTCTCCAACTCATGAAATTGCTACCTTTTAAAATCTGCAATGAACTAAAAGTGGAACCATTTGGTGTTTTACCATCTAAATGAAAAAGCAGCCATCCTTGGGGCCAGCAGAGCAAAAACGCAGAGCAAAAAGAGCAGAACTGGCTACAAGCCTTGTCACTGTGATAAGGACAATTCTTGAATTATTTATCCCCACCTAGTTAATTCATGAACTCTTTGCGGATGGGAATTTAGCTGGAGTCCCTCACCGTGCTAAGCCGTAAAGTGTTTGCTTTGCAGTTTAAGCCGAGTAAGGTGTGGAAAAACAGGCACCAGAGTTTTTTCAATAAATAGGAAAACAAACCATAGATTACTTTGATTTACACACAGAGTTCACGGAGTCTTGAGCTGCAAGTCAGAAAGGACAACATGAAACAGTGGGCTGCCTGGATTTTATGTGCATTCCCCCAGCCTTGATTTGCATATTCCAGTACAATATGTCATCTCCCCTTACAGCCTTACGTTATGCGCTAGCAAAATAAATCACAGATAATTCTTGCTTCATACAATAGGTGCATTTTATGGGCAATTTATCTCAGACATCTTCCACAAACAGCCTCTACGCAAGGGGTTTTGTGTTCTGTGTGTCAAGGTAGCAGTGACATCGTTTTAAAAGTGTCATGACCAAACTGTTGACTTTTTTGGTTCCCCTGTGGACTCATCTGTCTATTTTACCATAGGCTCTCTTGACTTTACGAGGCACTTGTTTCCCAATCAGTGGTTTTTCTTTTTCTTTGTCCCCTAAAAATGTTCCCTCTCACCTTTCACACCTGTCCTGTAACCCAGAGTTTCTCAATCTCAGCAACTTTTAAGATGTGTGGATTTCACCTCCCAGAATCCCCCAGTCATGCCAGATTTTTGCTTTCAATGTTTTTTTGGGGGGTTGTGTTGCTACAAACTTTTTATAAACAGGCCATTCCGGTGAGTTTCCCCACATCATTTTCATTGCAATACCCTGGATTGCAATGAAAGGATTCTAGATAGATAGATAGATAGATATATAGATAGATAGATAGATAGATAGATAGATAGATATACACACAAACTTTTTGGCAAGCCCACACACTTCCAAAGAGCACCAAACTTTTACAAAGTACTGAAGTAGCTCAGTAGTTTAATCATCCTGACCCCAAACACTTCCAAGCTGCGACTGCAGATAGCTGGCAGCAAAATCCTACGAGCTTCTGCTACCAATTGCTGGAGCTATGCCTTGAAGGAAATTTTCAGAAGTGGATAAGAACAACAATAGTAATAATAATAATAATTAAAATGTCCAGAAGCATTTACTGAGCCCTGGGGGGCTGGGGAGCTAGTATTTGGAAGAGATTTGGTCTGGTTCCTTTATGTCCTACAGAGATGTAAGAGGGAGAGGAGAAAAAACACAATCACACTTGTAATCACACATAACAATTCTGTTATGGTAGCCTGTCTCAATAATGTTTAGTTCCTGTTCTTATGGAGTGGATTTCCTAATCGGAGCAACCTCTGAAGCAGTGATCTCCAACCAGTGGGCTGGGGACCACTGGTGGTCCACAAGAAAATGTTGCCGGTCCACAGAGAAATGTCACCCCCAAAACAATTAATCCAGGCTGTGCAGAAACACAAAGCTGCGTCGCCCACATGGCCCGTGGGAACACAAGGCTTGCATCGCTTGTATTGCAAACAGCACGAAGTAGTGAGGGGAGGGGGGAAAGGGCAGAGGGGTGAGACTTGCCTCACTTGACCCATGCGCCTCGCCTGGCCACCAGGCTGCTTCTTTCTGCTTCTTTCTTCTTTCGCTTTTGGCTGCATGCAAGGAAAGCAGCAAAAGTCTTTCTTTCTCTCCCCCTCAAACTCCACCAGAAATGAGTCTTTGGGACCCTGCAAGGCATCCTGCTCCAAGAGGCTGTGCCGGTGTGACAAGTCGCACAAAGACTCATTTCTGGCGGAGTTTGCGGGAGAGAAAGAAAGACTTCTGCAGCTTCTGCTGCTTTCTTGCATGAAGCCAAAAGTCTCTCTCTGTCTCTCTCCCCCTGAAAACGGAGCTGGAGATAGTATCCTGTTACCCCAAATAAAGAGTGATCGATCAGTAGGAAAACGGGCTGGGGAATTTTCCTGCAGACTTTTTTTGGGATTTTTCCCAGGGTCTCTGGTCCGCAGGATTTAAAATTATGAGTTTGGTGGTTCCTGGGGTCCAAAAGGTTGGTGACCCCTGCTCTGAAGGATAGTCAACCTGGGATGTATTTCCAGATTGAAGGTAACAATGGGCAGGTGGAGGTGGGTGGAGGCTAACTTGTCATTAGCAGGTATAGAAAACTAAATGTACCTGCTTAGGATCCAGCTAGGACTGGATTCATAGGGCAAGTGCATTTAAGTAGAAGAAGGCATCTTTGAGATAAGCTGGACTCCTAGGCAGGTGCATTTAGTATTCTAGTTTCTTAGCTTTAATATGGAATATTTTTCCCATTTCCCAGTCTGGCGTGTAGCCCTTCGGTTTCTTAAAATCTCCCATTAAGGGTTTAAGTCAGTGTTTCTCAACCTTAGCAACTCTAGGACATGTGAACTTCAACTCCCAGAATTCCCAGCCAACTTTGGATGTATGGACTTCATACATTCAAAGTTGCCAACCTTGAGAAACACTAGTCTAAATTCTGCTTAGCTTGAGGTCCATGTGATTTTTCTCAGTAACAAATTGGAAACAGGTTGCGATGATCTTATTCTGGGATTTTGTTTAACTTCCCAGTTCAGCTACCCCTGGAAATTCTGGACAGTTCCTCTCTAAGTCATAAGTCTAACCCTACTAAGCTATTTGAAGATGAGCCAAGGTCAGCTAAGAGCCACTTGCTATAACTTGTAAAACCCACATCCTGCATTGAGCGAATATGCATACGTTGCTTACTTTCTGATGAGCTCGTGTGTGCTCTTATTTCCAAACCCTGTCACATTTCACAAAGATTAGCCTTCTCTCTGGAGAATCTGTTGTTGAGCTAAAAGGTGTATTGGATTTTTCAAGAACCATCGATCAATACCACTGAAAAACCATTTAAGCCATTCCCCGTTCCTCAACTATTGTGTTGAGCAGAATGTCGTATTTCTAAAAAAGAATAGGAAAAGGATCAAATCTGCAACTGAAGAAGAGCCCTCCCCATTCCTGCAGGAAGCTAACGATTTTAAATATTTAGGAAGAAATATTTGGGGACCTTGGAGGTCTTTTAGACCAACCTTTATAAGACTTTATAAGATTCCAGTCAAATGGTTGTCATCTATTTTTTAAAAACCTCCAGTGATGGAGCACCCACAACTCCAAAAGGCAAGCAATTCCATTGATTAATTGTTCTCCCTGTCAGAAAAAATTCTCCTTACTTCTAGATTGGGTCTCTTTTTAACAAGCTTCCACCCAACATGAGAAAACTAAAAATATTTCCTTCCTTCCCAAGAAACTTTCATCAAACCTGATTTCCCCCCCCCCCTCTGGAAACATTTCCAAAGCAAGGGCTGCTTCACCAGACCAAAAGTGATCTCGTAGGGAGGGAAACAGGCAGAATTTCTAGCATCGGCTCAATGCCCGGATAAATCTGCTATTTAAAGCTCAGTTCTAACAGCTGGTTGAACAGCTGGCCACCACGTTGCTTTCTTGACCCGCTGGGGACCTCCTGGCCAGGATTTGGATAGCCTCCTTCCCTTTAAATATGCCAGTTAAGGATTGATGGCCCCTTCAAGGTCCTTCCATGTGTCAGGTCAAGCTTTCCACCCAGCCTGGAAATGTTCTACTCGCACAATCTGTGTGTCATATCCAATTTGTCTCAGGCACACCAGTGCAAAGAGCTGGTTTTTCCTCTCCAGGGACTCTGGCTGAGACACGCTGAAGCCAGGCTTGGATCCTGCTGTCTGCAAGCTTCCTGCGATCACGTGCCAATGCAGATGGCTGGCTTGGAGAAATATCCTCTCAGATCCACGCATTTGACAAGCATGCTGTTTTTCTTGCTGCCAACAAATAGGCCTGCCTGGGCCTTCCTTTAATTCAGAGGACGAGCCAGCAGGAAGGGAAAGCAATTCAGAGGCAAGCTATTTATTTTCCAGGGGGGAAGAGGGAGACAATTATCCACACTTAAAAGCTTTGTATCCCAGATTTCAAACCACGGTCACAGCCATTATAGAGTAAAGATCTGGATTCTGCAGCCATTTTAAATTGAAGCAAAAGAGCAGGCGTCCATTTCTCATGAAGCACACGAAGAAGGGTTGCAGGAATTGGGTCTATCTAGTCTAGTAAAAAGAAGGACTAGGGTGGACATAATAGGAATATTCCCATGTTTGAGGGGCTGCCCCAAAGAAGAGGGAGTCAAGCAACTGAGGGCAGAAGAAGAAGCAAAGGATGGAAATTGTTAAGTTTGCATGAAGAGTCAGACGCGAAGAGCTTCAGTGAAGAGTTTATTCAGTGACTACAGCTCGAATGGACCCGAGTTGGCTGGGCTACGGCTGCCTCTTATAGCCTGCAGTCGTAGTTGCCAGCCAATGGGAGTGCAGGGTTTCTTCCCGCACTATCTAAACCAATACCATTTGACATTTTACAAGAACAGTTCAAATAAACCAATAACATTCAAACCTACATACATAACACCCCTCCCCACTAGGTTCAGTCCATACCAAACCCCAACCTATCTAATGTATTCCTTTAAATAGGTGGGGCTCTTATGCTGAGACCTTCGTGGTTCAGAAGTTTTAACGTTCTCACCCAGTGAGAGGGAAATGTGTCTGCTGACATTTCCTGTTGGGACTTCCTGTGAAAGGAGACCCTGTTAGACTGTTAGAATCTGGTCTCTCCTCCCAACCCATCTCCATTCCAATGTCAGCACCCAAGTCAGGTACTGATGTGCAATCTTCCACTTCTAAGGATGGATCTTGGCATTGTGACAGGGTTCGGGATGGTTCCTGTCGTAATGGCTCGTTACACATGGGGTTGATTCTTGCTTGCTGATTTTCCTCCTGTTCCTCCCCTTCCCCTAGAAGTGACATCAGGTGAGGGACCCAGAGAGAGACAGGGGCGATGTTCCTGAGGGAACCTGGATCTAAGTTGGTCAATGTGACAGCTCCAGAGGAGTCCATCCTCTGTTTGTACCCTGTAAGAACGAGGGCCAGTGATGTGAGTTATTTCAGCAGGAATCCACAGAGGTTCACCTATAAGGTTCTTAGCATATACAGAATCACCCACACTGAAAGTACGAACTTTGGAAGTGGAATCCAGTGGTGCGTGCGTAAGGGATGAAGGCGGTCAAGGGAAGACCTAAGTTTCCTACCCATCAACAACTCTGCTGGGGATAAGTTATTCGATGGGCTAGGAGTGATGTGCTGAACACTAAGAAGTTTTTCAAGCTTCTCAGTGATGTCCCCAGGACCCAGTTGCTGAAGCTTCTCTTTGGTAAAGCGCACCATGCGTTCAGCCCGCCATTAGCGAAGGGTGCCCAGGGGCAGTGAGGGCATGTCTGATACCCTGTTGTGCTAGAAGGATTCAAAAATGTTAGATGTGAATTGAGGGCCATTGTCAGAGACAAGGACATCTGGTAACCCATGGGTTACAAACAGTTTTCTGAGCTGCTTGATGACAGCATCAGTTGTGGTGGATGTCATGGGAATTACCTCGAGCCATTTGGAATATGCATCTACTATAACCAGAAAAGTGTGCCCTCTAGTAGGGCCTGCGAAATCAATGTGGATCCTCGACCACGGGCCCCTAGGACATTCCCATTCCTTTGTGGGGGCGTGAGGCGGGGCAGGCCTGACTACCTGGCAATTGGGACAAGATGCAACCCAGTTTTCAACAATTTTGTCAATACCTGGCCACCATACATAACTCCTGGCCAATCCCTTCATCCTTACAATCCCAGGATGACCCTCATGTAACATTTCCAAAACCTCTCTTTGCAATTTTTGCAGGAATAACCACCCTGTTAGCCCACAAAATACATCCTCTTAATACAGATAATTCAGTTTGTCTGGACTTAAAAGGTTGGGCAAGGTGAGGTAGATCTTGAAGAGGCCAACCTTTCTGAACCCAGCCTATAACAGGAGCCAACACAGTGTCTTTGGCAGTCTCTCTGGCAATCTCAGCAGCATGAACTGGAAGCTTAGCAACAGTCTCTAGGAAAAAGGTGTGTGTTTCAGGTTCAAAGTCCACCTTGTGGCAAGGCAGTGGGCAACAATTCAGTGCATCAGCATGTGCAATGTCCTTGCCAGGCCTGTGAATCAGTTTGTATGAATAGGCTGCAAGAAATTCAGTCCACCTCAGCATTCTTGGTGACAGGATAGTAGGTGTAGGTTTGTCTCCTGCCACAATGCCTAATAAAGGTTTGTGATCTGTAACAATGGTAAATGACCTGCCATACAGATATTCATGGAATTTCTTGACAGCTGCAACAACTGCCAATGCCTCCTTGTCCAGTTGGCTATAATTCTCTCTGCTTTGGTCAAAGTGCGAGAGTAAAATGCAATAGGGCTTCCTTCCACTGGGAAGCCTGTGGCTCAATACCCCCCTCCAAAAGGGATGCATCACAAGTCAGTACAACAGGCAAATTCTCAGAGAATTGTATCAATACAGCATCAGATGTGATTAGTCTCTTAATACTATTAAATGCTGATTGTTCCTTCCTCCCCAGATCCAAACAGCTTTTATCAAGCAAACGTGCAAAGGTTCAGCAATGGATGCCTTTTGAGGTAGAAACATGTGATAAAAGTTAATGAGTCCAAGGAAGGCTTGCAAAATCTGTTTTGCATTTAGGTTTAGGGGCTTTTGATTGCTTTAACCTTGGCATCAGTAGGGTGGATGCCATGCTTGTCAATCATGTAGCCCAGGAACTCAACCCTGCCTGTTTTAAGTGTGCATTTGTCTTCCTTGACTTTCAACCCCGCTTCTTGAATCTGGTAAGGACTTCTCTGAGTCTTTCTTGAAGCTGAGTGTCATTTTCAGCAGTAAGGCACTACCCCTGGCAGTCCTTGCAGCATTCTTTCCATAAGACTTTGGAAAATGCCAGGTGCCACGCTTACTCCAAATTGTAACCTTTTACATTTGAAGGCACCTCTATGAGTCACAATGGTTTGGGCCTCTGCAGTGGCATCATCAACTGTTAGTTGTTGATATGCCTGGGCCAAGTCCAATTTGGCAAAGACTGTACCCCTGCCAAGTGAATGTAGCAGATGATGCACAACTGGTACTGGGTATGCGCTCTGCTGCAGCACATGGTTCAGTGTCCCCTTATAGTCTCCACAAATTCTCACTGACCCATCAGCCTTGACTGGTGTGACTATGGGTGTTTTCCCATCTGGAGTGATCAGTGGGCTCTAAAACCCCTTGAGCAATTAATTTGTCTAATTGTGCATCAATTTTTTCCTTTAAAGCAAATGGAACCCTCCTGGGCTTTAAACGAATTGGGGGCACCTTGGGATCTAGGTTGAAAGTGATAGTCCTATACTTGCCAGTCTCGCTGAAGCCTCTGAACTCAGACTTGGCCTCCTCCCATTCTTGCCCAGTCCGTGATTGAAGCCCTCTGGTTCACTCACACCATGGTCAGAGGCAAACGCTTGGTGTGGCCTTTAAACTGCACGCTGGAAATCTCTTTGCTCCAACTACTTGAATCTGTTCCCTTGGTAGTCTTAAGAGTCAGTGCTTGCTTCTGGAAATGTTTCTTCTGAATGTTGGGAAGTAGTTCAGAATAGTGTCCCATGACACCATAGATAAATAAGAGCCTGGAGTCCACTTCC
>CM019164.1:8548428-8653577 GCA_009733165.1 Naja naja
GGTCTCTTAATACTATTAAATGCTGATTGTTCCTTCCTCCCAGATCCAAACAGCTTTTTTATCAAGCAAGCGGTGCAAAGAGTTCAGCAATGGATGCCTTTTGAGGTAGAAACATGTGATAAAGTTAATGAGTCCAAGGAAGGCTTGCAAATCTGTTTTGCATTTAGGTTTGGGGCTTCTTTGATTGCTTTAACCTTGGCATCAGTAGGGTGGATGCCATGCTTGTCAATCATGTAGCCCAGGAACTCAACCCTGCCTGTTTTAAGTGTGCATTTGTCTTCCTTGACTTTCAAGCTTTTCTTTGAATCTGGTAAGGACTTCTCTGAGTCTTTCTTGAAGCTGAGTGTCATTTTCAGCAGTAAGGCACTACCCCTGGCAGTCCTTGCAGCATTCTTTCCATAAGACTTTGAAAAATGCCAGGGTGCTTGCCTCCAAATTGTAACCTTTTACATTTTGAAGGCACCTCTATGAGTCACAATGGTTTGGAGCCTCTGCAGTGGCATCATCAACTGTTAGTTGTTGATATGCCTGGGCCAAAGTCAATTTGGCAAAGACTGTACCCTGCCAAGTAGATGTGTAGCAGATGATGCACAGCTGGTACTGGGTATCTCAGCTCTAGCAGCACATGGTTCAGTGTCCCCTTATAGTCTCCTAAATTCTCACTGACCCATCAGCCTTGACTGGTGTGACTATGGGTGTTTCCCATCTGGAGTGATCAGTGGGCTCTAAAACCCCTTGAGCAATTAATTTGTCTAATTGTGCATCAATTTTTTCCTAAAAGCAAATGGAACCCTCCTGGGCTTTAAGCGGGTGGGGGGCACCTTGGGATCTAGGTTGAAAGTGATAGGGGTCCCCATATACTTGCAGTCCTTAAGCTGAAGACCTCTGGAAACTCGAACTTAAGGCCTCCTCCATTCATTCAGAGTTGCTCCCGTGATTGATGCCAGTCACCTCGATGCCTAGTGGCTTGAACCACTCAAGTCCCAGCAAGCTTGGGCGATCCTTGTCCCACGATGGTCAGAGGCAAGCGTTTGGTGTGGCCTTTAAACTGCACGTTGAAATCTCTTGCTCCAACTACTGGAATCTTGTTCCTTGGTAGTCTTTAAGAGTCAGTGCTTGCTTCTGGAAATGTTTCTTCTGAATGTTGGGAAGTAGCCTGTGAATAGTGTCCCATGACACCATAGATAAATAAGAGCCTGAGTCCACTTCCATCTGGCAAGGCCTTCTTCAATGAACACCTTCCGTGTACTTTTCTGCTTTTCAAGGGTGAAGAATGACCAATAGTGATTGTTTGGTGAGTTTCATTCTTCCCATTTGCTTCTGAATTAGCCCCCCATCTTTTCAAGGAAGTTGTTGGGCTTAAAATCCTTTTCAGGAAATTTCTTCCTACTAGGTGGAGTTCTGGATGATTTGCAGACTCTGCTAGGTGACCCCTTTTCTCCAACGTAGGCAGATGGTGTCTAAGAACTTGCATTCAGTGGGGATGGCCCCCACAGCCTCTGCAATAATATTCTTGCCTTTTCTCTCAGGGTCTTTCCTTTTCTTCTCCATTCTGAGTCTAAAATCCTTCCTCCACCTCACTGCAATCTGAATCAGAGTCTATTTGTTAAGTAATGGGCTGTTGTGGATTTTCCACATCAAATGAATGGCTTGAGGCCTGGCTTGAGGCCTTGTTAATCTTTTCATGGCGCTGCTGAGGACTTGGTGGCTTCTGCTGAAACAGCTTCTTCAATGGCCTCTTTAAATGTGATCTTAGGTTTCATTAACAGTTTGCTTTGCAAGACCTTATCTTTGAGGCCTAAACAAACCTCGCATGGCCTCTTCTAAGTTGGTAAAGTCACAAGCACCCCCAATGTCCCTTAAACTTGCCAGTCATTAACATTCTTTTCCCCTTGATCCCGGCGGTAAAATTCGTGTCTCTTAATGAGGCCGCGATACTTGTAGCGTAATGGGCTCTTAAAAGCTCTCCAAATCAGGCCATTCCATTACCTTCAGTTCTGCAGCTCCCACTAGCCTTGCCATCTTGAAGACTGCGGGACCGCAGGTCGTGAGAAATACGCCCTCTTCCATCTCTCAGGAATGTCGGTGAGTCGTTTCCTTCCAGGTACATCTGGGCGATCCATATCTGATTCCCAGTCTTCCGCCGCCGGATCGAACGGGGCTGGGGGGGGTGTTCAGTGCAGCCATCTCACTCTTCTGCTTGTCTTTCGCGTCGTCTTCTCTTCAGGGCAATCCCATCCTCGTCGCCAGTGTTAAGTTTGCATGAAGAGTCAGAAGAGCTTCAGTGAAGAGTTTATTCAGTGACTACAGCTCAAATGGACCCGAGTTGGCTGGGCTACGGCTGCCTCTTATAGGCTGCAGCCGTAGTTGCCAGCCAGTGGGAGTGCAGGGTTTCTTCCCGCACTATCTAAACCAATACCATTTGACATTTTACAAGAACAGTTCAAATAAACCAATAACATTCAAACCTACATACATAACAGAAACTAATCAAGGAGAGAAGCAAACTAGAGTGAAGGAGAAATTTCCTCACAGTGAGAACAATCAACCAGTGGAACAGCTTGCCTTCAGAAATTGTGGGTGCTTCAACACTGGAGGTTTTTAAGAAGAGACTGGATAAGCCACTTGTCTGAAATTATATAGGATCTCCTGCTTGAGCAGGGGGCTGGACTAGAAGACCTCCAAGGTCCCTTCCAACTTGGTTATTCTGTTCTATTAAATAACATTATTTCATGTACATTCTTTTCTGGATAGCTAGGAGAGCTCTGAATGTACAAGTGGCCCTTCACTTAGCAACCATTTGATTTACAACCATTCACTTAGCAACCATTTGAAGTCACAATGGCCCTGGACAAAGTGACTCACAACCAGCCCTTGCACTTATGACAGTTGCAACAATCCTCAAGATCACATGATCAAACTTTGGGCCCTTGGCAAATAACATGAATTTATAAGGGGTCACATGACCACTACCAGCAACCTTCTCAACTAGACTCCGAGAAGCAAAGTCAATGAGGAAAGCCCAGTTAATTAAAAACTACATGATTCGCTTAGCAACTGCAAGATTCGCTTAACCACTGTGGGGGGGGAAATGCCTTAAAATCAGACACCATCACTGAACAACCACATTGCTTAGCAATGGAAATTCTGATCCCAATTCTGGCTGTAGGTTGAGGACTACCTATAACCCTCCCCCCTATGGTGGGTCTTCATTCTTTCCCCAATACTTGAAACAAGTCCAGCTCTGATTGAGTCTCTAGTTTTTAGTCCAGAGCAGGAGTGTCCAACCTTGACTGCACTTGGGAAAAGTGCCAACATGTTGCTCCTAATAAATAATTGGTTTTCTTTTGAAGCTTGGCTCAAAGGCTCGTGAATTAATTAGGGCATCCATCGGAACCCTGACAGCCAACTTTAAGACTTGTGGACTTCAACTCCCAGAATTCCCCAGCCACTTCTGAGAGTTGAAGTTCACAAATCTTCAAGCTGACAAAGTTGGGCATTCCTGCTTTAGAGCAAAGGACTTGGCTGTCTTTAGAAGCTAAGCTTTATGTCGCGCTAGTGAGACCATATTGGAATATTGCATCCAGTTCTGGTTACTATAAGAGCAGTGGTGTTGGAATGCAGTACTGCAGGCCGAATTCACGGCTCACTGCCAAGAGTTCGATCCCGACTGGCTCAAGGTTGACTCATCCTTCCATCCTTCCGAGGTCAGTAAAATGAGGACCCAGTTTGTTGGGGGTGACAGGCTGACTCTGTAAATTGCTTAGAGAGGGCTGGAAAAATTTATAAAGCGATATATAACTCTAAGTGCTATTGCCCTTCCTTCCTTCCTTCCTTCCTTCCTTCCTTCCTTCCTTCCTTCCTTCCTTCCTTCCTTCCTTCCTTCCTTGGTGCACAGTGGTTAGAATGCAGTATTGCAGGCTAACTCTGCCGACTGCCAGCAGTTTGATTCTCAACGGCTCAGGGTTGACTCATCCTTCCATCCTTCGGAGGTCAGTAAAATGAGGAGCCAGATTGTTGGGGGCAAGAGGCTGACTCTGTAAACCATTCAGAGAGGGCTGTGAAGCACTATGAAGTGGTATATAAGTCTAAGTGCTAGTGCTAGGGTGCAAAAATAATGCTGAGACTCTAGAAAGATAGCAGAGAAGAGCAACCAAGATGATACGGGATCTGGAGGCTAAACTGTACGATGAACGGTTAAGAAAACTAGGCATGTCTAATCTAACAAAGAGATGGATTAGAGTTTTGATAGCTGTCTTCTAGTATGAGAAAGGACTGGCTCGGATTCCAGTAGGAGAGAACTAGATAATCCCAAATGGTGGACTACTAGCCTGAGAAGTTGGTGGGGAAATTCCTTCTAGTACCATTACCAAGAAAACTGCATTCTTGGGTCACCAGAAATGGAGTTGCTGCACCTAATGTTATCAGACTTGGTGAATAAAAATGTGCAGATTTTTAAATCCTGTGGACTGCACATTTATTCTCGGCATCTGAGAAGCAGTGAGGTCAAACCTTCCACATCAATGCATGAAGGAAATTCCCAGCCTTAAGCTCTTAAGGAAGAGGAATGATGGACCAGCTATCTCTACTCAGCAACCTGTTTGCCCAGGTAGTCGCTCCTAAGTCTGTTTCCTTCCCCCAGGAACTGAAAAAAACTGCACAGAGAAAAATGTGTCCTAATTTCATCACTAATCACTTTTCTATTTTTTGCCGGCGCAGTTCTCAAAATAGGCATTCCCAGATGGACTCCCCCACCATGGATTTTTATGATATGCTTGGGAAATAGAAGGCAACCACCTGCTGGATAGATGATCTCATGCCATAGGTGCATTCTGAAGGTGTGCACTAGCTTTGTCTGTACAGGGAGTCCTGGACTTATGGCCACAATTGAGCCCAGAATTTATCTGGCTGAGAAATTTGTTAGGTGAGTTTTGTCCCATTTTATGATTCAGTGAATCCCTGCAGTTGTTAAATTAGTAACCCGGTCGTTAAATGAATCTGGCTTTCCCCATTGACTTTGCTTGTCAGAAAGTCGCAAAAGTTTTGCCATGTGACTCTGGGATATCACAATTGTCATAAATATGAACCAGTTGTGAAGCATCTAGTGGCTTTTGCTGAGCCGTTGTGGCACAGTGGTTAGAATGCAGTATTGCAGGCTAATTCTGCTGACTATCAGGGGTTCAATTCTCATTGGCTCAAGGTTGACTCAGCCTCCCATCCTTCCGAGGTCAGTAAAATGAGGATCTAGATGGTTGAGGGGCAAGAGTAAACCGCTTAGAGAGGGCTGTGAAGCAATGTGAAGTGGCATATAAGTCTAAGTGCTGTTGCTATTGCTGCAGTTGATTGCATGTTGCATTAGGAGCCCTGGTGGCACAGTGGTTAGAATGTGGTATTGCAGGCTGACTCTCCCTGCAGTCTCGAGTTCAATTTTTTAAAATGTTTTTTTTAATTAGGTTATAGAATAAAATACAAAAATATGAAAGCAAATAATAGGACACAGTGGGGAGGAAAAGGGGGAAAGGAAAGTGAAGGAGGGAAGAAGAAAAGAAAAAAAATGTTGACTTCCAATTCTGTTGGAGTAGAATAAAGCATTAACATCGAACCTCAACTTTTTGCTTTTTCAAAGCAATATAGTCTGGATTTCAGTCCTGACTGGCTCAAGGTTGTCTCAGCCTTCCATCCTTCCAAAGTGAGTATAATAATGACCTGGATTTGGGGGCAAGATGCTGCTTCTGTAAACTGCTCTGACAGAGCTGTAAAGCACTGTGCAGTGGTATAGAAGTCTAAGGGCTATTGCTAACTGGGAAGGAAGGAAGGAAGGAAGGAAGGAAGGAAGGAAGGAAGGAAGGAAGGAAGGAAGGAAGGAAGGAAGGAGAGTCAGCCACTTGCCCCCAGCAATCTGGGTCCTCATTTTGCCCACCTTGGAAGGAGGGAAGGCTGAGTCAACCTTGAGCCTGGTGGGATTTGAACTGCCAAATTGCAGGCAACCGGTAGTCAGCAGAAGTAGCCTGCAGTACTGCATTCTAACCACTGCACACCAAGGAAGGAAGGAAGGAAGGAAGGAAGGAAGGAAGGAAGGAAGGAAGGAAGGAAGGAAGGAGGGAGGGAGGGAAGGAAAGAAGGAAGGAAGGAAGGAAGGAAGGAAAGAAAGAAAGAAAGAAAGAAAGAAAGAAAGAAAGAAAGAAAGAAAGAAAGAAAGAAAAGGCCATGGTGGTGCAGGGGTTAGAATGCAATACTGCAGGCTAACTCTGCCCACTGCCAGGAGTTCGACCCTGACCAGCTGAAGGTTGACTCAGCCTTCCCTCCTTCGGAGGTCAGTAAAAGATTGTTGGGAGCAAGATGCTGACTCTGGTAAACCGCTTTGAGAGGGCTATATAGCAGCGTGAAGCAATATATAAGTCTTAAATGCTATTGTTATAGCTATCTGAATGTAAATCACGTGGCACCCTGGGGATGCTGTAATGGTCGTAAGTGTGAAGCATGGTCATCAGTCATATTTTTCACTGCCGCTGTAACTTCAAACGGATATTGAACAAAGTCAAGGATCAACATTTGCTATGTTCCACTGCTTGGAACAGAAGTCTTCTCTTTGCTGTCCTAGCTTTCTATAAGTGAAGGGGAAAACACTTACAAATATATTTTCCTCCCCCCCCCTTTTCCCCAGCAGTTTGGAATGGAACAGCCCATGGTTCTATCTAACCCGTCTATCGCTTCTCAAGAATGGCCGCCTCCATTTTTAATCCGGGTGGTTGGGTGGGCAACAGCAGCTCATGGCACGAACGGTGTGGCAGGGCAACTGAAGAGGCTGTGTGCCATGCGAACTGCTGCCCACGATGTCTTCCCAGTGATTAGAACAGAGCCTCGCCCTCCCGAGGGGAAAAGCTTTGGGCTCTGCCATTCAAAGGAAAGGTGCCAATTAGGGGCTCACGTCCTCCTACGCCACTTGTCGCCTGTTGGCAGCGGATGCATAATGCACTTCCAGCATGGGGGCTCATAGGCTGGGAGACGGGACCTTTTCCATTTCCTGCAGTGACAGATAGCAGCGTTTGGAGACTCGGTTTTTATAGATGGGGTGAGGTAGGGAGAGGAGAGGAGGAGGCGATCCGTTTGGCATACCACAGAATAAGAGAGCTGGAAGGGACCTTGGAGGTCTTCTAGTCCAGCCCCTGCTCAAGCAGAAGACCCTATACAATTCCAGACAAATGGCTGTCCAATCGCTTCTTAAAAACCTCCAGTGTTGGAGCACCCACAAATTCTGAAGGCAAGTCTTTCCATTGATTAATTGTTCTCATTGTTAAGAAATTTCTCCATAGTTCTAGGTTGCTTCTCTCTTTGATCAGTTTCCATCCATTGCTTCTTGTCCTGCCTTCAGGTGGTTTGGTGAACAGGTTGACTCCCTCTTCTTTGTGGCAACCCCTTAGATCAGTGGTCGCCAACCAGTGGGCTGGGGACCACTGGTGGCCCATGAGAAAATGTTGGTGGTCTGCAGAGAAATGTCACCCACAAAGCAATTAATCCAGGCTGCACAGGAACACGAGGCTGCGTCATCCACATGGCCCGTGGGAACACAAGGCTTGCGTCGCTTGCATTGCGAACAACACGAGGTAGTGAGGGGAGGGGGGAAAGGGCGGAGGGGGGGGCTTGCCCCACTCACCCCATGCTGTTTATATACAAGTGGTTTGCCCTCTCAGTAATGGAGGGAGGATTCATGGTAATTCCTTGGTTAGGCTGTTGTTTACTGTTAACTTGTTTGTTTGTTGTTTGTAGTTCCTTGAATCAAGCAGTGTTCACTCTTGGCAACTGCCTGGATGGTCCTTGGAGTTTTCTTGGTAAGATGTCAGAAGTGACTTGCCATTGCCTGCTTCATAGGGCTGAGAAAGAGTGACTGGCCCAAGATCACGCGGTTCACTTAGTGCCTGTGGTGGGTCTAAAACTCATAATCTCCCAGCTTCTATACCTTAGCCTCTACATCAATCACCTTTTATGTGTTGATTTACCTTTAGTGTCATGGTTTTTTTTCCCCCTGTTATGTCTTCTTCCCTAAAAGCCATGGTGATACTTCTCAGTTGGAGCACGGCCTGTGGAAACTCTCTGGATTGAATCAGAAATGAACTTAACAGCAATTTAGATGCAAACAGTTTTGGATCTGCAATTTCAGGAACATTCCAGTATTCATGGTAAAAATGCAAAACTACTGGCTTAGCAGTTGAAGCACTGGGCTAAAACCAGAGACCCTGCAATTGAAAGGATAATTTTTTTTTCAATCCATGCCTAAGACTATCCCTCAATCATTTTTGAATGATCATGGCTGCCACAAAGAAGAGGAAGGCCAACCTATTTTCCAGAGCACCAAAAAGGCATGACCAGAAGCAATGGATGGAAACTGAACAAGGAGAAAAGCAACCTCGAAGTAAGCAGAAACTTCCTAACATTAAGAACAATTAATCAACAGAACATATTGCCATCAGAAGTTATGGGTGCTCCATCACTGGAGGCATTTAAGAAGAGACTGGACAGTACATGGGGCTCCCCTTGCGGACGATCCAGAGGCTTCAGCTGGTGCAGAATGCAGCCGCGCGGGCTGTGATGGGGGTATCCCGATACTCCCATGTTACACCCCTCCTGCGCTTGCATTGGTTGCCGGTTGCCTCCCGGGTCGCCTTCAAGGTATTAGTTACAACTTATAAAGCCCTTAATGGCTTGGGTCCAGGGTACTTGCGGAACGCCTCCTGCCAGCATCACTCTCCGACGCCCTGTTCGCTCTCATAGGAGGGGCCTCCTTGGGGTGCCGTCAGTCAGACATTGTAGGCTGGCGGTCCCCAGGGCTAGGGCCTTCTCTGTGGGAGCTCCTGCCCTTTGGAATCAGCTCCCCGTGGATCTCCGTTTGGCCCCTGACCTCCGCTCCTTCTGCCGGGACCTGAAGACTTGGTTGTTCCAACGGGCCGGCCTCGAATGACCCGGGGGGGTTTTATTTTAACTTTATTTGGCTTGTTTACTTGTTTAATTCTGTTTTATTGTAAATTTTCTCTGTTTTAATGTTCGCCGCCCTGAGTCCTTAGGGAATAGGGCGGCATACAAGTCGAATAAATAAATAAATAAATAAATTTGTCTGAAATGGTATAGGGTCTCCTGCCTAAACAGTGGGCTGGACTAGAAGACCTCCAAGGTCCCTTCCAACTCTGTTATTCTGTTATCGTTATTCTAAATGGAACTTACTTTTCATCATTATAATATTTTGGTGGGTTTCAACATTTTCTTTTCCTTCCTAGAGGCATCATTTACCGCATTGATGTTCTCTTCAGGTAGAAAAGCAGGGATGGAAATCAATCGTGGTGATAGCAGTGGTGGCTTTATATTCCATGAGAATGTTCCTTGGAGAACAGGCTGAGAATACAGCAGGAGAATGAATAAAGGCCGTACAGAATAGAAGTCTGCAGCATTACTCAGACGAAGAGCCATGCTCTACGCGTTTTCCAGCTCTCCTTTGTAACCAGACTCGTGGTGAGACATCTGGCATTACATCACCAGTGCTTCATTCATCCCATGTTGTGGCAGCCAATGAAGTGAGGCAAGGTCACATGCTCTGTGCCCAGCGTATGCTTAACTGAGTCATGGGTGTGTGTGTGTTAGTATGTTGCAGTAATACCACCAAGGGGTTCATTTTAACCCCTTACAGACCCAGTCATACATGTTTCTAAGCTAACTCTTTAGCCTAGAATATTTTGCACCTGTGATGCGACACCTGGAAAAATACGGCATCCTTCACTATAATCCTCCAGGGAAAGACAGAAGACAAATGAGGTCCAGGCAGAAGAAGAACTTCATGGCTTCAAAACCTAAGGGACCAGTTTGGACAAAACTCAGCAGCGCTTTTCCGTGTGGCTGTTGATCAAAATAGGGTCGCCAACATGATTGCCAACATCCAATGACAGATATGGCACAAGATGAAGTAGCCTACTTGGGACTTATTTTATCAATGGTTGGCTGACAAAAACAGGAGCTAGAAACAGGGAAATATATGAAAGGATTAGTGATATAAGGAAGAGACAAATAGTATGATTATTATGGTTATTAACATTAATATAATTAATATTAATGCAATGAGGATTGTTGTAAATAGTGTGATTATTATTTCCTAAAATGATTTGTATCCAGACAACACACTGCTCAATTGAAATTGGAATTTTTGTATGTTATAAAATAAAAACTTATTACAAAAGAAAAGATTTTGGCCTTCCAAATATAATGGTTATGTCAAATGGTTATGTCCAATAAAACAAGGCTTGGTAGAGGCACCGTTCTTAATGTTGCTATGCTCCTTTGAATCAGTTCTGGCTCCTGGTTGCTTCAGGAGCAAGTCTCTGCAGTTTTCCTGGCAATATTTTCAGAAGTTATTTATTTATTTATTAAATTTATATGCCACCCGTCTCCCAATCCAGGGTGAGTACTCTATTGCCGGCTTTCCAGAGCTGAAAAAGACAGCAACTGACTTGAAGTCACCTGGCTGGCTTTTGCATCTACAGCAGGATTAAAATTCACACTCTCTCAGCTTCTAATGCAATATCTCAGACCACTATGCCAAACTGCCTACTGCAATATATTAGTATAGTATAGTATAGTATAGTATAGTATAGTATAGTATAGTATAGTATAGTATAGTGTAGTAGTATAGTTTAGTGTATATTATATTACATTATTATTAATTTACTAGCTCTATACCCGTGCTTCACTACAAAACTAGGTGGTCAGGCTTAGTTTCTGGGGAGGAAAATAAGGGGGAAAAGATTCTCCCTCTGCCTACCAGCATCCATCAGTATTCACCTGGCTAGCATCTTGTCAATGTGTGAGAGAGTTGAGAGCTGTTTGGAAACTGAAGGAGTATTTGCTGTGTGAGCAAGAAGGAGACAGAAAGGAGCCTGGGCATGGCTTAGCTCAACTGTTCTGTACTAAATCTACTTGAAAAACTCCTCTCCTTTGCTTGTGTTTTGCATTTGGAACAGATTTCTTTTCAGGTGGGGAGGGAGAGTAAAACTCCTTAGCATCAGAGCATGTCAATAATAATATAAGAAATACTAATGCTCTGGTGGTCATTTCGAAAAATCCTTTCTTAGTGAGCACCTAGAAGTCAAGAGGAACATACGTGCCAAATGTCAATTTGTAGGCGTTATGGTTCTGGAGATTTTGTGATGATGTGTGAGTGGTATATCACTTTTATATATATAGATTTATTTTAGTGCTTCCCAATTCCAATCAACAATGGGCTGGTCCCAGCAGGAAAAGCAGCAACAACAACAACAAAAACCCTCCAAAAATATACAATCGAAGAAGGAACAAGATGGCAAGAGTCACATCTATGTGATGGGCAGCCTGTATTGATTAATCAATCAATCTAGTCAGTGGCACAAGCATGTCAAAATGGGCTCCATCCTTACTTGAAGGCTTGTGGGGGCGGGGAGGAGAAGCCAAGTCTTTAAAGCCCACAAGAATACCATCAGATAATGTCTTCAGCTTCTTCTTTTTAAAAAATGAATCAGAATTGGGGGATTTAAGTGGGTCTCCTGAGGCTAGAAACTTCCCCTTCAAAGATGGCTTAAAGAACAGATGGAATATTGAAAATAGCCTCTCCAATGAGCCTCAGAGCAGTAGTAAGCAGCTTGGGGGCTCTGATATGCGAGAGACCACAAGGCAAAAGTATTCTTTTGTTTGTTTGTTTGCTTGTTTGCTTATCACACTTCCTAACTGCCCCTCAGAGAGAGGGTTCCCCTCAGAGAGAGGCTCTGATCGGTGTTTAATTAATGGACCTAAGGCAAATAGTAAAATTGATTTTGTTTAATTTATATGCAGCTTTGCATATAACTTTCATTAAGTAAAGTGAAATTCCATGAACAAAACGGTAACCTAGGACTGAACATAGAACACAGAACCGTATGGCTGGAAGGGACCTTGGAGGTCTTCTAGTCCAACCCCCTGCTTAAGGCAAGAGACTTTATACTATCCCAGTCAAACGGTTGTCCAGTCCAGTCTATTTTTGGAAGCCTCTGGTGATGGAGTACCCACAATGTCTGGAGACAAGTTGTTCCATTAATCGTTCTCCTTATTTCACCTTATTTCTAGATTGGATCTTTCTTTAACTTCCACCCTTCATTTCTTGTCTTGCCCTCTGGTACTTTGGAGAACAAGTTAATCCCCTCTTCTTTGTGACAACCCTTAAGTACTGGAAGACACTTAACATGTCCATCCCTAATCCTTCTCTTTGATAGGGTAGGCATATCTAAATCCCTCAATCATTCATCGATTCCCAAACTCTTTGTTGCATTAAAAATGATAATTTGTCAAGCATTTCAGGACTTGGTGGGCTGCTCCTAGGTTGTCGAAGAAGATGGAGTTTTTGGCCTTCTGGTTGAGGCCACCATTTTAGAAAATGCAGCCTTGAAAGAGAGCCTAACCCAAGAGAGTAAAATCAAGGGCTCTTCCAAAGAGACCAGCCAGACCTTAAACTGTTCTGATTTTAAGAAGCCTCAGGCCCAACTTAGCCTGAAATTCTGGAATGGGTCCAAGTTACTTGAGGAACCTTCTAATCCCATTGGGATTGGCTCATCCCACTCTTGCTGGGAGAAGTGGCATACTGTAGGTCCCATCAGCCTGATTATTCCAGCTGGTGGGGTCCAGAAGGAGAGACTTCTCTGCTGTGGCTCCTGCCCTCTGGAACAACTCCCTCCCCCCAAGTGAGGTTGGCCCCAACCCTCCTATCTTTTCATAAGGGCTTAAAGTTGTGGCTGGGCCATTTGGCTTGGAGCCCCCATGGGGGAGCAGCCCAGTGGAGGTGGTTGATCAAGAAACAACAGATACCTCTACCCCCACTCCACTACTGCTTTCTCCCGCCTTAATGTTTGGTTCTAATTTATTTATGTTTTAATGTATATGTGTAGATATATTTTTATGACTGTAAGCCATACAGAGTTACCCTATGGTAATGTGGGCAACCAATAAATTAGAAAGAAAGAAAGAAAGAAAGAAAGAAAGAAAGAAAGAAAGAAAGAAAGAAAGAAAGAAAGATAAAGGTAGCAAGGAAGGAAGGGAAAGAGAAAGGAAGAAAGATGAAGAAAGAAAGGAAAAGGAAGGAAGAAAAAGAAGAAAGGAAGAAAAGAAAGAGGAAGAAAGATACAGGAAGGAAGGAAAAGAGAAAGGAAGGAAGAGGAAGGAAGGAAGAGGAAGGAAGGAAGGAAGGAAAGAAAAGAGAAAGAAAGAAAAGAGGAAGAAAGATACAGGAAGGAAGGAAGAGAGAAAGGAAGGAAGAGGAACGAAGGAAGGAAGGAAGGAAGGAAGAAAAAGAGAAAGAAAGAAAAGAAAGAAGAAGAAAGATGAAGGAAGGAAAAGAGAAAGGAAGAAAGATAAAGGGAAGAAGGAAGAAGGAAGGAAGGAAGGAAGGAAAAGAGAAAGGAATGAAGGAAGGAAAGAAAGAAAGAGTTCAGTGGCTGAGCTCTGATCTTAGCTTATCAATCGACACCATAGAGAGAACACTTCCACAATGGAAACATAGAAAGGGTTAACTCCCAGCTGACTTTTGTGTTTTCAGCTCAGTTCCCTCCCTACCCATCCAAGCATTACAAGTTGCCACCCAGAAAGAAAGACAGTTAAAAAAAAAAATAGCAGGACGTAGATTCTCAGCCCAGCCCTGAGAAATAAAGGACGGCTTCTCTGGAACTTTTGGCCGGTAGCCTAGAGGCTTAGTTGGCTGTGCCATGAAGTACCCACCAAGTTTAGGGTGCTGATCTAATGAGGCGCCCTCTGATAAATAATGCACTCCTCTCGGATCCTTTTCACAGATGGCACTTAGCACTTGGCAAGCTGATGTCATCCAGTTGACCCTGCTGGTTGAGTTGTTTGCTTTGGCCCGATCGATAGATATTATCTATTTCCACTGTACAATCCCTCGGAGGTGCACGGGGCTGCAGCAAAGGGAAGGCTGTACATTCCTGCCACGGAGTTTGTCTCCATCTATGATCTCATTTTCTCTCCCTCCCCTTCCTGGGAGCATGATGACCCACACTTCTATATTTATGCCTCCAAATCAAACCATCTCCTTCTGAGACTCCGCGCCCCTTTCATTTCTCATCCCTCAACTATCCTGCTTGGCCATCAACGCATGAAAGGGCGCCGAGCCGTGGCTTGTCTTCCAACCCAACCCAACCCAACTCAACCCAGAAAGACCAAAGCCCTGAAAACGAAGCTTGAGATGCAACGGAGCAATAGCACCACATCAAAATCCCATTGGGCTGCTTTTAAGAGCTGTGTATTTTTAGCAACATGGCGGGGCTGAGACAATTTCATGGCTCATAGATACAGACAGAATATGCTGGATGCACCAGCCCAAAGATTGCCTTTTGCTGTCTGATAAGCGGGTGACGCCAAGGCTAAACATGCGTGTTTTCAAGGAGAAGCTGAGAATATGCCGGGAGGATGTGCAGACATGCTCAGGGTGGGATGTGGGTTTTTGTAAGCTTCATTCAACAAGTATCTTCGCCGGAAGAAGCTAGTTTGGATGCAGACATGCAAAATGAAATTCAGTCTAGAGAAAGGTAAGGTTTTCACTTGGGAAAGGAAAACCAGGTGTACAGGTACAGTTTAGATGAAACTTGGCACACTTAACTATGAGCCAGCTGTGTGCAGCAGCTGCCAAAAAAGCCAACGCAGTTCTAGGCTGCATTAACAGAGGGATAGAATCAAGATCACATGAAGTGTTAGTACCATTTTATAATGCCTTGGTAAGATCATACTTGGAATACTTGCATCCAGTTTTGGTTACCACATTATAAAAATGATATTGAGATTCTTGAAAGAGTGCAGAGAAGAGCAACAAAGATGATTAGAGGACTGGAGGCTAAAACAAATGAATGGTTGCAGAAATTCAGTATGACTAGTTTAATGAAAAGAAAGACTAAGGGAGATATGATAGCAGTGTTCCAACATCTAAGGGGCTGCCACAAAGAAGCAGGAGTCAACCTATTTTCCAAAGCATCAGAAGGCAAGACAAAAACCAATGGATGGAAACTAAACAAGGAGAGAAGCAACCTAGAACTAAGGAGAAATTTCCAGACAGTGAGAACAATCAACCAATGGAAGGCTTGCCTTTAGAAGTTGTGGGTGCTTCATCATTGGAGGCTTTTAAGAAGAGACTGGACAGCCATTTGTCTGAAATGGTATAGGCTCTTCTGCTCGAGCAGGGGGTTAGACTAGATGACCTCCAAAGTCCCTTCCAACTCTGTTATTCCATGTTATGTTAAGATATGCAGCCACGCTCAGGGTGGAATGTGGGTTTTGCAAGCTCCATTTAACAAGTATCTTCTCTGAGTGGCATTAAAAGAAGCTGGTTTGATCCAGGCATGCTTCTGGATCAAGGTCACTTTTAAATTCTAAATCTTCCAGGCACACACCAGGAGGTTGCAAATGGAGGAGTCCTTTATGAAAGGTCAAAGAAGACTCAAGACTTTTGTGTAGCACATCCTCTAAGGGCTTAGCTAATAGAATAGAGTAGAATTCTTTATTGGCCAAGTGTGATTGGACACACAAGGAATTCGTCTTGGTGCAAATGCTCTCAGTGTCCATAAAAGAAAAGATACATTCGTCAAAAGTCAAGAATCATCAGGTACAACACTTAATGATAGTCATAGGGTACAATAAGCAGTCAAATCATACTAGGAAACAGTCAATATAAATCGTAAGGATACAAGCAACAAAGTAGAGCACCTCTCTACTTTCTCTCTCCCTTTGGAGCAAGTAAACCATGTTTGCATGTTCTCCAGAAATGCAAGCTAGCTCCCCCACACTTGAGCTTAAGGATGCTGTATAAAGCATGCCCCAACCTTTGTCTTTTGGCTCAGTGTGCCATGCAAATCCAGAAAACTGGGTCAGCTGAATAAGCCATGGTCCTGTTAACCACAAGTCAAAGTTTGAAGCCAACATAGCTTGGCTTCTCCAAACAATTAATTGCTTCCTGCTGTTCCACCAAATTCATGTTTGTCTCAAATAGTATAGAGCCTCAAATATGGTGAACGGCCATTCCTGCAGCAAAAGAAAGAATCCATTGGGCTTTTCATCAAACCAAGAACTGAAATTAGAGGGAAGAAATAGAAAAAGAAGCGTTTCCAAGCAAAAATCCATTATTCGCACTGACCATCCATCTGTTCCTGAAAAGACTTTTGACCCTCTTCAAGTGAGCTGAACTGTGACAATCAGATCAACTGTCTCTCCCTTGGCAGTGAATTTGGATGACAAAAACAGGAGAAATTTCTGTGGCTGCACAAAACAGGCACTAAGTGAGATTTGCCCCATTTTGTGAGCTTCCTTGCCACAGTTGGTCCAGTGAATCACTGCAGTTGCTAAGTGAGTAGCCTGGTTGTTCAGTGAATCTGGCTTCCCCATTGATTTTACTTGTCAGAAGGTCCAGCAGGATACTGCAACCATCATAAATGTGAGTCCGTGGCCAAGCTTCTGAATTTTGATCACATGACCATGGGGAATGCTGCAACGGTTGTAACTTGTAAGTGTGAAAAACAATCATAAGTCAATTTTTCCAGTTGCTATTGTAACTTAGAATGGCCACTAAATGATTGGCTGTAAGACAAGGACTACCTTAACTTTCAGCCTGGCCTGGCCTGGCTTTTCCAGAGTTAGAAAGGAGAAACTTGACATCTCATCCCTTCTTCCAAATTTAAATGCAACTAATTTCAAAACTATTAATTTTCACAGTCTCTCAGCGTCCCCGTGCTTAATGACTCCCTCAAGCCCCATCTTAAATTTCTTTCAGCCATTTATGAACGAATGTTGGATTTTGGCTAAATTCTTATCCAACTTTATTTTTCAAGGCCTTTTGCTTACCCAGCCTACATTGGTCTTGTGGGCTAAGGCATGGTGGGGGTGAGGAAAATGATGTTTGAACCCAGTTTTCCCAATGTGGGGTGTTTGTGGTATATGATGATTATAACTCCCACAATTCTCAGCTATGGTGCCAACAGACCTGAAGATGAAAATCCATCTCTACTGGCTAGAGTGTTGTCAAGTTTGGCATCTTTAAGTTGTGTGGATGGCTGGGGAATTCTGTGGGCTGAGATCCACATGTTTTAGAGTTCCTAGACATGACAAACCCTGTCCTGGGAGCATAATCAGAAAGAGACAGGAGATTGTGTTAATATCCTATTGGTAGACTTGTGGGTGAGATGCATAACTGGCTAAATTAACCCAAATAGGTCCAGCAGGGATCAAGAGCACTAGAATATCCCTGGTAAAGAAAAGAGAAAAGAGAACCAAAGAAAAGAAAAGAGAACCAAAGGGAAGAGTAGTAGAACAGAAGAGAAGAAAATAGTCTAGTAGAACAGGAGAAGAGAAGAAAATACTCTAATAGAACAGGAGAAGAGAAGAGAAGAACTCCTACAGCACTTACTCTTAGTTTTGAAAACACCCACTTTTCTTTGTTTGCCTATATAAGCCAGCATTATCTTACTTTGTCTCTATAAGCCAGCATTATGACATATATCCAGGGCCTTCCATCACCAGGAACACCTTTCTCCCACAATAAAATGCTATGACCAAAAGGCGGTTGGTTATAAAGCGTTCCTACAACATCCTGACTCAGGTCATATAAGAAAAGCACATGGCTGAATCTGCAAGGCATATTAGGCTCGGCTAGCAATTCTGTCACACAAAACCCTAAACCATGATTTCCAAACCAAGATGAGGAGATGGAAGCCACAATTTGCTGGGCCCCCACCCGCTTTCTTCAGCCATAACCCAATAACAGGCATTCTCCCTGCATGAATCCCACCCTGAGGCACGTCCCATCCATCCGGGCATCAATTTGGGCATCAATTCAACTCGTGCTACATCTCTGGAACTCGTTCTATAAAGAAACAGCTTCTCTCTGTCTCCCTTCCCTGCCCCAAACCATTACCACGACACCCCCCCACCCCAATTAAATATGCACACGACCATTTACCTTTGCGTCACCTGTGCCATTTTCCAGAACATTCCTTCCTTTCTGAACTGCTTTGCTTCTTTAAAAGGCTACCTGTCCCACGGTTGTGGGTGGCACATTGCCATCAAGCACCGCAGCTTCCGTTGCAGGCAAGAGTGGCCATTGGCTTTGCTCCACCTGCGATTTTTCTCTCGCCTCTTGGAACAGCGTGGCAATAACAAAGCGAAGGAAGGGCTGGGAAGAGCTGTGATAAACGATGCCCTGATGCCCTTGGCCCAGCCCCTCTCCCCGGGAAGGAAAAGAGCCGCTTGCTTGAGCAGGATGATTCCCATCAAGGCTTGTGATGGGCTGATTTCTCTTTTTCAGATGTGAATGAAGACGTAATTTGGAATGTTGTATACATGAGGCGCATGACGCCGTTCAGCTCATCATCCCACACAATAGGCAGCTTGATTGGCTTGCAAGTATCTGCCTAGGAAGCGCATTTGGAGGATGAGGGGAGAACAAAGCAGGATCTCTGTTCTCTTGGGGGGAGGGAGAGTTTGGCCCTGGTGTGCATGCATGGATGAGAATTCAAAAGATTGCTTGGACCTTGGATTCCTGACAGCGAGAACAATTAGTCAGTGGAATGGGTCACCTCCAGAAGTTGTGGGTGCTCCATCACTGGAGGTTTTTAAGAAGAGACTGGACATCCACTTGTCTGGAATGGTGTAGGGTCTCCTGTTTGAGCAGGGGGCTGGACTAGAAGATCTCCAAGGTCCCTTCCAGCTCTATTCTGATTGATTGATTAGTCAGTGGAATGGGTCACCTCCAGAAGTTGTGGGTGCTCCATCACTGGAGGTTTTCAAGAAGAGACTGGACAACTGATTGTCTAGAATGGGATAGGTTCTCCTGCCATGGGCCTCTGTTTTCTGTATTCTGCATTGTTTTGTATTGAGAAGCTTCACCTGTGGGTCCCAAGGGTGCTTTTTCAAGAGGCAACTGGGCTCTCTGGCTTTTCTTTGAAGGTGTTTCACTTCTCATCCGAGAAGCTTCTTCAGCTCTTGGATGAGAAGAAAAACGTCTTTGAAGAAAAACCAGAAGGTCCAGTTGCCTTTTGAAAAAGCACCTTTGGGTCAATTGTGACCTGGAGGACTGAGAATGTCCATAGACCTGTGGGTATTGACAGGTCCTACCGAAGGTTCAAGAACAGACATGGACACTTTTCCATGTCACTTGGTGACTTTTTTTTCTAGATGGAAGACATCTAACTGACAGAGAAATAGGCTAACCACTTAGTGTTGTATGGAGATTCTCCATCATCCAGGTCATGGTTGCCCCAAAGGTGCTTTTTTTCAAGAGGCAACTGGACTTTCTGGTTTGAATTTTATTTCTTGCAGACAGCTGGTCATTTGCATCTTTTTAGAGAGTCGTTGAGGCCACTTGGAGTAAACCTCACACAATCTAAAAGGATGCAAATGACCAGCTGTCTGCAAGCAGTATAAATCCTTCCATTCCCCACCATTCAGTCATAGCTGAAGAAGCTTCTTGGATGGGAAGCAAAATGTCTTCAAAGAAAAACCAGAAAGTCCAGTTGCCTCTTGAAAAAAAAGCCCCTTTGGGAATCTTAGTGTTGCGTTCCCTGGCTGGATTGATAGGAAGTGGGGTAACCCTATGATGAGTCATGTGTAAATCATGTGTAGATTAGTTGACACTAATCTAGCACAGGGGAAAATTTAGAAGTATTTGGTAATATGGATAACACAGTGAAACTGTATTGATTCCTAGGAATAAGACATGAAATTCCCAAAAGTAAGTCCCAAAAATAAATAAACAAACAAATAAATAAATAAATAAATAAATAAATATTAAAAAATAAATAAATTACAGTATACTGTTAAGGCACAGTCTTTAATGTTTCCATTGTAAATTTGGACACCCTCTAATTCCATGCCGAACCTTCTTGTAAGCCTCCTGTCAACTCATAAAATATTTCTATGGTCTTTTTAGAGTTGTCAACAGAAAGGGAGAGGGGAAAGGGGTTTGAAAGAGCAGTGCGGTAGCTTGGACATCGAAAGTGCATTCCATAAATAGTTTTTCAAAGATAGTAACTAGGTGACTGAAGTTTCTGCCATGCAAATATCTAACTAGAGAACATGATTGATGACTCTTGGCTATGGATGTATCCCATTGGAGACTATGAATTATGATACACCCAGGGGGTGGGGGAAACCAGGGTCAAGGGTGACAATGAATGATGTGTCTTAGAGTTGGCTACACCCAGGCAGTGCCGGCATGTTAACTCCCAATAAATCCTTTTGAAGTTTGGAAGTTTGGCTCGAGACTCATGATTTAAATGGGGGTAACTGCCGGAAACCTGACACCTGCATCGTGCAGGGAAGCTGTGCTTACTCTTGAGGATGGCTACAAGAGTTTTGACAAACTCTGTCTTATGTTACTCTGTTATCTGAGCATCCCATTTTTTCCTATGGGAAGTACACAGACCAAATGGTTCTCTTTGCTTATACTGTCTTGGAAAGTCACTCTGTTGTCATTTCGTGACAGCCTGGTGCTTTTAACTTCTCCATCAAATTGCCTCGCTCCTGCATCATTGTGCTATAGTTAGAATTATACACCTACTTAGAATTGCACTATCCTTGGGTTCGGCTGCAATGCCTTTAATAGAGCCTCTATTCTTAGATCATCTTTGTGAGCAAAGGTTTGACTTCCAGGCATGATCAGACCCACAACCCCAAGCCCCCTTTCTCCCAGCAAAGTTAATGGGCATGACTACAATGCAAAGACACACACAGCATCCATCAGTCCACTGTCCACCCCGAGGGCCTTATTTACACAACCAAGCTTGGATTTCACTTCTTTGGCATCCTTTTTATGAGGACACCAGCCCTGCCAACTTTCCTTGCATGGGTCTACAAATTGCTGCTGTTTTTGAAAAAAGCCAACATATGGCGTTCCGTTTTTCACCACTCTTAAAAAGGAGACAGACTTGGTTAATGAAGGACCCAGACTGCAACTGTATATCCCCTATCATGTGTTCCTCTTCGGGAAAATCCTAGGCAATGCATCATGGTTGTCTCTTGCCCTGGGCCATTTGAGACAGGGTGCCATTTACCTACAGTACTGAATAGCTGTCAGGTGCATAAACCAGATGCTTCGCTTTCTGAGAAACATCGCTGAAAACTCATGGCCCTTTTGGGTGTCTCCTACAGGGATGCCTTGTGATTTTAAACATTTGCAATGTATCTTAATTCAGGATGATTTCTGTGGTGGCACAGTGGTTAGAATGCAGTACTGCAGGCTACTTCTGCTGACTGCCAGCTGCCTACAGTTCTAATTTCACCAGGCTCAAGATTGACTCAGCCTTCCATCTTTCCAAGGTCAGTAAACTGAGGACCCAGATTGTTGGGGACAATAGGCTGACTCTCTAAACTGCTTAGAGAGGGCTGGGAAGCACTAGGAAGCGGTATATAAGCCTAAGTGCTACTGCTAGTGCTGTTTTTGGACTTTATGCTCGAGATAGGGGGGAATTAAATTTTGGTTTTTGGATTTGCAGATTAGAGAAGTGTGTTTTATAGAAATGGTTAGTAGGTAAAAGTAAAAAAGTGAAGTTATATTCCATTATTTGTATTTTACTATGCTGAAAAACATTGAATGTTAATGCTTCTTTTTTCTTGTTTTTTCCCTTACCTCACACTTCCGTTTCCCTTTCCCTATTATCTTTATTTTCATTTGAATTTTATATTATGATGATTTTGGAGAGAGAAAGAGAGAGAAAAAGAGAGAAAGAAGTGAAAACATTATTACTGGCATCACTGAACTTGTGAAAATTCACACACCCTGCAGTTAAACAACCTGATATTTCACTCTTGACAGCTAATGAGAAACTTACTTTAGAATAATTTGTTTCTCTTTTCCCCTATTATCTCTGGAATATTATTAGAAAACAAGAGGAAGATTTGGAGGGGGGGTCTTATAAGACAATAGAAAAAAAGAAGGGATTCCTAGAAAAATTACCCAAGGGGTATCCCATTTTTCTCCAGACATTTGAGATGACAGCTTCTACAATTCCTGGCCATACCCTGGTGCTTGTAATATACCAGGTTGCTGATTTCTAAAAGAGTCTGTAAACCACAGGAGAATGTTCAATGCTGTAAAAGCAATGGGATTTGGGCAATTGCTTGAGTTGGCCATGGTTGGGTTTCTGTAACAGGCTAGGCAAAAAAAAAAACTCACATCAAATTTTAAAGCAGTGTTTTTCAAACTTGGCCACGTTAAGCTGTGTGGACTTCAACTCCCAGAATTCCCCAGCCAGCTGGCTGGGGAATTCTGGGAGTCAAAGTCCACATAGCTTAAAAGTGGTCAAGTTTGCAAAACATTGCTGTACAGCAACATGGGAACATGGTTACAAACCTTTTGTGTACTAACTGGATAGTGAAGAAGCTTTACTTTATAATTCTTTGAATCTGCTTTCCTCTGTGGGGGTGCTGCTACGGCTATACAATGATCAAAAACCAGCTTGGGGTATTAGTAGATTCCAAGGGTATAAAGCAGTGTATCTCAAACTCAGCTGCTTTAAGATGTGTGGACTTCAACTCCCAGAATTCTCCAACCAGCTAACTGGGTAATTCTGGGGATTGAAATCCATATATCGTAAAGCTAGTATGGTTGAGGAACATTGGTGTGAAGACTCCTTAAACTGTTCTACAATGGATGCATTCCATTTCAGTCCGCTCACTCCCTCCACATTTACTGATTTGTCTATTAGTTTCAGAATGAGCTCAACTAATCTCTGGCCCTTTGACTGTTAATTTATTGTTGATGTGACAGTGTGGTTTATGCTCTTTGTTTTATTTTCTGCTGCTGTCTTTTATGCCATACTTAAGTTTTATTGGTGATCTTTTGCACATTGGTCCTCTTTTATTATAGACTCTCCTAAGAACTTTTACTGGGCCTAGGGTGGAAGCATAATTAGTTTAATAAAATAAATTAGATTAAATAAATGCACATACTTAAATTGTCAAGCCTATGCATGAGATATTAATGGCAACAGTTGTATTCAATTCAGTGGTAGCATCTGTACATATTTTTAAGAAGGAGAGACCTACAATTCTTAATTGGCCCGAGTCACAAGGTGAATAGGGCTATAATTCAGCAAAAAAATTACAGATAGCTTTTGACTTACAACCACAATTGAGCCCAAAATTTTGGTTGTTAACTGAAACAGTAATTAAGTGAATTTTGCCCTATTTTACAGCCTTTCTTGCCACCGTTGTTAAGTGAATCACTGTTAAACTAGTAATATGGTTGTTAACTGAATCTGGCTTCCTCATTGACTTTGCTTGTTGGAAGGGGATCACATGGATCCTGGACACTGCAACCATCATAAATATGAGTCAGTTGCCAAGCGTGTGAATTTTGAACATGTGGCCACAGGGATGCTGCGATGGTTGTAAATGTGAAACACAGTTCTACATCGCTTTTTTTTCCAGTGCCGTTGTAACTTTGAATGGTCACTAAATGAACTGTTGTAACTCAAGGACTACCTGGGTAAGACCCATGGTTCCCCACTCCATCTTTCATCTGAGTGGAAGACAATTGGAGAGGTTACTCTTCTGAAAAGGGCAGGGAGGACAAATCACGTATGTTTTAAACAGCATTTTAATTTTTCATGGAATTCCTTGCAATTGGCTGGGGAATTCTAGGAGTTGAAGTCTTAAGGTTGCCAACATTGGCTGTCCCTGAGTTAGACTGTGGTTTGAATTCACCCTGCAAATACAGTACAGTCAGGTACTCTCCAAGGTGCTGAAATAATCTGTTATAAAATGGTATTCCTCCTTGACTCAAGCTCCATTTCTGATGCCTTCGCTGACCCTCCCATGGGCTTTCCTTGACAGTAATCAGGAAACTTTTCAATATTGCCAACTTTCAATAAAGTGTACAATTTCTTAAAAAGCACCTGCAAAGCCAGGCTTCACCAAATGCATTATAATGAATTCAAATCAATGACCAGCCAGCTATTAAATATATTTCTATACTGTTTCTATAAAGTGCCATCTCAAAATAACCATCTGCAATCGATAGCATTAAAACATTCAGTTAAAAATAGGGAGGAAGCGCATATGTACATACAGGTTTATGCACTGATGCCTTCTTAAAAGTAACTCCAGATGATGCCAGATGTACCTCGGTAAGGAAAGGTTAAAATGCAGAGGCTTCTTTGCTTCATTTATGTATTCCATGAATAAAGGAAATAGGCCCAAACCAGTTCATATACTCTCAAATCTGAGCCTCTGATGTGAGACTTCCATGTAGTAGAGTAATTGGGATCATGCTAAAAATATACAGATGTGGCTGTTTGAGGGCCTAATCCTCTTTGATCTTTTTTTAATTTCCATATGGCTCCTCATGATCTTTAGAAGAATCAGGGTTCTGCTTTGCCTCCAACTGGTTCTTTTCCAAGGGAAGCACCAGGATTCAAACCCAGGAGAGAAGGGGAGGGGAAAGGGAGGGGACAGGAGAGGAGGGAGAGGGAAAAGAAGGTGAATAGAGGGAATGGAAGGGAAGGACAGGACAGGACAGGACAGGACAGGACAGGACAGGACAGGACAGGAAAGGAAAGGAAAGGAAAGGAAAGGAAAGGAAAGGTATTAATTCAATTTATATACCCACTTCCATGCCATGTGGCTCTGTGTGGCTAACAGACATAGCCAGTGGTGGGATTCAGCCAGCTTGTACCACTTCGGGAGAACCGGTTGTTAAGTTTCTGAGAAGTTTAGTGAACTGGTTGTTGGAAGAAATCATTAGGGCAGAGAACCAATTGTTAAATTATTTGCATCCTACCACTGAACATAGCAACTAAAACATATCGTTCCAGAGGTATAATAGCTGAACTGTAAGCCCTTTCAGGTAGTCCAGAGAAGAAGCAATTATCTTTACTGTGAGGTTACATTAACAGAATAGCAATAGCGCTTAGACTTATATACCGCTTCCCAGTGCTTTTACAGCCCTCTCTAAGTGGTTTACAGTCAGCCTATTTGCCCCAGCACTCTGGGTCCTCATTTTACTGGCCTCGGAGGGATAGAAGGCTGTGTCAACCTTGAGCCGATCAGGATCAAACTCCTGGCAGTGGGCAGAGTCAGCCTGAAGAGTCCCCAGCTTCATAAAGTCCAGCAGGATTCAGAGTTGCTCTGCTAGATTTCTCATCCTGGTGAACCCATTGTCCTTACAAGCACTAGCAATAGCACTTAGACATATATACCGCCTCACAGTGCTTCACAGCACTCTCTGAACAGTTTACAATGCCAGCATCTTGCCCCCAACAATCTGGGTCCTCATTTTATCAACCTCAGAAGGATGGAAGCCTGAGTCAATCTTGAGCCAGTCAGGATCAAACTCCTGGCAATGGGCAGAGTCAGCCTGCAATTCTGCATTCTAACCACTGCACCACCACGGTTCTTACACAAATCTTGCAATCCTGAAAGTATTTCTCCCCTCCTTTCCTTTTACTCTTTGGAAATCTAAGGAGTATTCCTACTAAAATATTTTCCATGCTATTCACCCTTCTGTGGGTTGAAATGCTTTTTACACACCAGTTGTCCGTTGTGGCTCTCCCTCCTCTCTTCCAAACTCATTCCCAAATACATTTCAACCTGGATGCAGGAAACAACTGATGTGAAGCAACTCATACTTTGCTTAATTATGGTTTACTGAATAAACCATAACACTCGAACTCACACAACCCAACAAGCTATAAAACATGGTTCACAAGCAAGCTACCTATACACTGGGGATATTGAATCACAAACACACATAAAAAACCCTACCATCTTGATTTCTTTGACACCTTCCCCTCACGGACCCTTGTCCGACTCTCAAGTCTTTCAGAATCGATCTAACATGACAATAACACAACAGTGACAAAAGGAACTCTTTTGCGACCATTGATGTTGGCTCATTGCATCATGAACTGTCTACAAACAAATAACCATGTTCAGAGTCTCCACAAAAGGAGTCAATCTCAGTTAATAGTAGCAATCCTTGGTTTTGCAAAGCTCTCTGGAAGGCCCAACTTTATAGTTTTATGGAAGGACTGGAGATCCGATGCCAAGTGGAGCTCCCATGGAGATGTGTGAAGGATCAACAACTCTAGATGACAGGGGTCTCAAAAACTATGCTTCTGTGAAACTCTGAGTGTCTTCACCTGGACAAATATGTAGTGTCATCACCTACAGAAAAATGTAGTCCTGAAATTCTTGGAGCTAGATCATGCTCCAAGCTCTCTAAAGCTCTTGAGAAGGTCCATCTTCATTGTCTCATCACACTTTCTGTAGACACTATAGATAAAAAGGTCCATTTTCATAGTTTTATGGAAGGACTGGAGATCTAATGCCAAGTGGAGCTCCAATGGAGATGTGTGAAGGACCAACAACTCCAGATGGAAGGTTTGCTTCTGTGAAACTCTTGAGTGAAACTGTGAAACTCTGGACAAATAGGTAGGATGGGGCTGGTCTTACAGAAAATTGTAGTTCTGAAATTCTTGGTGCTAAACCATGCAGTGAACATTTAAGCACACTCCAAAGCCAACTCCGGGCCAGCCATGAAACATTATAGGTCTCTTTCCATCACAGTAAACATTTTGTACTATACCTGTTTCTCTCTTTGCCTCTGTATGAGGTTTTAAGGTGGGTATTAGGTGTTTTTTCCCTCTACATCTTCGACTTTCTCAAGGCTGATCTGCCATTTCTTCTCTCCTCATCTCTCTTTTTTCTAAGGTCCTTTCTACATTCCTTCACAAGAGAGGCTAGACATTAATCAATGAAAACTTGTCTGAAAAGCCAAGAGTTAGCCACTTTCCTAGAAATGACTACGCTGTTATCTGCAGGGGAGGCTAAACATGATTTAGCCCCCTTATGAGGAAAGAAGAAAAAGAACAGATATTAATTCTGCAACTACAAGCACTATTAGCTCTACTCCTGGTAATGGAGAAGAGAAGAGGAGGTTGCATAGATGAATGGTGAGAAAAACACCAGTAAGTGTTTTGTCTAGGAATGTAAAGAGCAACGGAGCAAAAAATCAAGTAGGAGTATAGCACGTGCCTTGAATTTTTTAAAAACCATTCCATTCTTAATGGGTTTCTATCAATGGCCATCCATATGTCATTTTTATAAAAAATAATAACAATTTTTAATTCAAAAAATTAAAATACAACCCCCCCCCAAAAGTTATTTACAGAAATAAACAAACAAGACATTAAAATGTGCATTAAAAAAGGCACAAACCTATGCTATAAGCTTAATGTATATTAGATAATATATGTACATATGTCATCTTTTTATATATTCCTGTACTTGTTGCTCTACACACACACACACACACACACACACACATACACAAACACACACATGGATGTGAATAGGGCAGTACCACACTGGAGATAATTGATCGATTACTAACAGCTGCATACATTCTGCTGCTTTCCTCCTCATCTTTTAGCCTTAGTTATCATCTGTATTTTCATTGTGATTTCACTGTGATTTTATACATTGAAGGGTGTGTGTGTGTGTGTGTGTGTGTGTGTATTCCCCTAGTCGCCTTGCAGTGAGATGGGGGGCAAACAGATATAATAAATAATAACATAAATTTGTGGTGCAAATGGGTTTAGGGGTGTGGGGATGTGCGTTTACACACAGAGAGACACACAAAACAAAATAGCAATGCAAAATAAAGATGAGGCCAAGGCCTAGCTAAAACAGCTCCAGAATGAAAGCAGCAACAGGAATAGCATAAAGAACACTTTGAAAGGCCTCCGAACTAAGATACCTGCAAATCTGCAAAATGTCAGGATTCCGGCAGTTAACTCAATTATTTCCATACACGTTTTATAGTTGCCACAAAACCAATATTTCCCTTGGATCTTAAGGCACCAGTTCAATCTCCCTATGCATATAAGATGAGATTCCAGAATGAGGGTGCCATCACTGAGAAGGTCCCTGTCAACTGTAGCATATTTTAGAAGACACCAGGGAGAACTTCTGAAGATGTTCTTAGAATCTGGGCACTCCAGAATGACATTCCACAGGTCATTTGCCCCATAAACAGAATGAAATTCTAGCGTAAATTAAAGAGTTAATCATCATCTTAATAGAGATAGATGATAGATGGATGGATGGATGGATGGATGGATGGATGGATGGATGGATGGATAGACAGACAGACAGACAGACACAGACATATATACACATATACATATATATATATACATATATATACTCACATACACACATATATACACAGACAGACAACACAACACACATATGCACATATACTTATACACATATATGCACACACACACACACACACAGAGACAGACAGACAGACACACACACACACTCACATGCATATACAAGGGATGTTTTTGTCTAAAATGGAGATGAATTATTATTTTTCCTGCAACATGCCCATGATTGTATTCTCCCAACACAATAAGCACATTTCCTGGGACTTGAGACCAAACTTTTGAGGGCCACCAGTAGATCAATGCCTTTCATCAATTTCATTAAGAGATGGAGGATGGCTTTTGTTATCTCCAGCTTACCACCAAGCGAAACCCCACTGGAGCTTCTGAACATAGGCACCAAAATATGAATCTGTAAGACAAGAGTCCCTCTGAATCAAAGCATCTCAAAACTCTTTTAGCCATCATCAAGAATAACCGTGGCTTCGTTCCGCATTCCTGGATACAGGCTTACATAAGATTGGACATGGATTTAGAGGAAGTCCAAATTTAGAATGGAAATATCAAAGACCATATCTTAAGGTTATGCAGTACTGTAATTTCATGTCTTATTCTTTAGGAATCGATACAATTTCATTGTATTATCCATATTACCAAATACTTCTGAATTTTCCCCTGTGCTAGATTAGTGCCAAATATCAGTTTATACATGACTCTTCATAGGGTTACCCCATTTCCCATAAATCCAGTTGGGGAACACAACACTGAGAGGTTAGCTCATCTATCTGTCAGCTAGATTTCTTCCACCTAGAAGAAAAAAGTCACCAAGTGACCAGGAAAAGTGTCCGTGTCTATTCTTGAACCTTCTTTAAGTCCTGCCAATGCCAACAGGTGAAGCTTCTCAATACAGAATTTAGAATACAATTATTCTAAAATAATGCAGAATACAGAAAAAACAGAGTTGGAAGGGACCTTAAAGGTCTTCTAGATCAACCCCGTGACCATGGCAGGAAATTCTATACCATTCTGGCTGTCCATTCTCTTCTTGAAAACCTCCAGTGATGGAGGAGTACCCACAACTTCTGGAGGCCAGCTTTTCCACTGGTTGATTGTTCTCACTGCCAGGAAATTTCTCCTTAATTCTAGGTTGGATCTCTCTTTGATAAGCTTCCACCCAATACTTCTTGTCCTGCCCTCAGCTGTTTTGGAGAATAGTCCCCTTTTCTCTATGACAGCCCCTCAAGTACTGGAAGACTCTCATCATGTCACAACTAATCCTTCTCTTCATTAAGCTAGACATATCTAGTTCCCATAACCGTTCATTGTATGCTTTAGTCTATCTAAAGAAAAGCATTGCCATGCTGTTCTTTACGGTTTGCTGGTGCAGTTGGGCAGAAAAATGCAGGAGGTGTGGGGCTCCAATCCAGCAATCTTACTGATCTTTGTAAATGGGGAGGGTATTTCTTTGGGTCTCACATGTTTGCATGCTAAAGACAAACAAGGATGCAGTAGATTCTGGAAAGACTGAAATATCTACATTTGGACTAGAGAACCAAGAATTTCTTCTATCCAGAATGAATCCACATTCTGAACCCACATTCAAAATAATCTTTCATTCACCCCAAAAGAGGGAAAAGTCAGTGGCCTTTCTAAAAAAATGATATCCAGCCAAGTATCTATTTATTAACATCTGCTGGGGTGTGTTCTCTCCCTCCCTCTTTCTCTCTCTCTCTCTCCTTGTCCCTCTCTCCCTCTTTCCTCTGTGCACCAAATTATTCCTGATCTCAATCCTTGGTCATCTAAAACCCCTTAAGAAATGTGGTTTGTAGTAACGTTGCAACAATCCTAATATGGTTACTGAAGGGAGATGCCTTCAAGAATCTAACAGGTGAAGTTTTTCTAAGGTGCTTCCCTGAATGTTATGAAAAGCATCACTGGCCACCTTTTGGTGATCCAGGTTGGCATTAAAAGAAGAAAACAAAAAGCACAGAATGAGGTGTCCATTAAAAAAATGGGTTACCCTCTTAGATGAAGACCAGGGGCCCTGAACTCTATCCAAGCAGGCCAATTTTGTGGACAGAAGCCATTCTCAGGTTCAGTGGTGGTTCTTCAAGATTAAATCTAGAGAGCTACAACCCAAACTAGAGACAGAGAGAAGGGTGGTCCATCTAGCAGGAAATGGTCAACATTAAAGGAGATGATTCTACCTATGGTGGTTGAGGGCCAAGTCCCAAACAACTTGACCAAGATTTATTTCTTGGCTCTCTACCTTCTTTCCAAAGCCACATGGGTATGCAATTCACCCTTGCTTCTCCAAGGCTTCTCCGCCAATCCAGGTTATCTGAGAGAAACTCTGTCCATCAAAGGTGCCTCTAATTCCTCCCTCTCAGCATCCCTTCCTCAAAATAACCGGGTAACACCCTCACTGCCCCACCCTGCCCCATCCTTCCACAAGAGCCCAGTTTCGAGAGCTGGCCACTCAAAATTTTCCATCCAATGCAGCAGAGCCCAAGACACAGACAGAGAGAAATCTTTTGAGGGGATCTGGACTGCAATGGCAAGAGACCCTCCCCTCCTCCTCCTCCTCCCCTCCATCCCCTGCTCAGGACAACAAGAAGGCTGGTCCTTATGTAACGCCAACCTGACACCCCAACCCTGGAAGGTCTTCTTCAAAAGGGAGATGAAAGCCACCGGGGGTGTCCTTCCAACAAGGCAGGTGTGAGAAGACCCTGGTGGCGTGCATCCTGCAGATCTTAAGGTCTGATCTGGAGGTCTGGAGGGAGGTTTAGTGATGTGGAGAAAGGAGGTTTGTAGCCAAACCCGCTTCAACCCCCCCCCGCAAAAAAATTAGCATGCTTACCTCCAAAGACCGTTGTCTTAGCTCATCCCTTCCTCACCCACTGCAAACAGCAGCCAGAGAAGGGTGGGAAAAATAATATCTCACAATCCTTCTGATGGAGAGAAGAAGAAGAAAGGAGCCGAGAAAGGACTGCACGGAGAGGCAAAGCAGGAAGGCCCCTCAGTTTTCTTCCTCTTTTCTAACCCAGCCAGGTAAACCCAAGCCGGATGTTCGCTTGTTGTGCTGATGGCTGGCTGTTTCTTCTTTTTCCTCTCTCCTTCTCTCCGGCGAAGAATGCTTCCCTTATTCTTCCAGCGTGCGATGATAATCCACCAGTCTGTTGTTTGCTGAGCCACGAAGGATCTGGAAAAAGGACCCCCCAAGCCAGGCATCCCCCCGCCCCCCGCCCCCGATCAGAACCAGGGGTCTTGCCAGGAAGGCAAAGGGAAGAAGAAGAGACCCCCAGCCATTCCTTCCCTCCCCATTGCAACCAAACTAACAACAACAGGAAGAGCAATCGGGATTCCAAGCAAGCCCGCAAAATAAGAAGAATAATGATGGAGACGAGGAGTTATCCAGACAGCAAGGAAGCAAGATGCCACTTCTCCTGCGTTCTCCCTCCCTCCCTCCTTCTCTGCCTTCACGTACTCTCTCTCCCTCTCTCTCTCTGTCATCCACATGCACATCCACACTTTCTAGCTAGCCTGACACTCAAGTGTCCTCAAGCAAAGCCAGTTAAAGGCACATGAGCCTGATTATCCATCACGCCGCTGCTCTCTCTCTCTCTCCACCGGTGAGGGTCTTTCGCCATCGCTTTCTCTCTCTCTCTCTCCCCCACCCCACCTCCTGGCTGGGATCCAAGAAGGGATTACAAGCCTCCCATGGAGAGGAAACAGAAGGTCTCCTCCATCCACCCCCAACAGAAGGACCCTCTTCTCCCCCCACCTTTTTTTTTCTTTAAAGAAAAGGAAAATCAAACATCGATAGGCAAAGGGCAGGCAGCAAAGAGCAGGGGAGAGGAGTGGGCCAGGGTCAAGTTGGAAGGCAGGAATGAGAAGGTGGGAGGGTGGGGTAAGGAAGAGATTGATATTGATGGACGAGCAGCATGTAAGGTTGATAACAGGGCAGCAAAGAAGCTTTTTTTATAACCCAAACCATCAGGTTAAGACAGGATTGGAGCCAATTTGCGTTCAGAATCTTGTTAAGCCTTATTAACAGAATAATGGCATTGGAAGAGACCTTGGAGGTCTTCTAGTCCAACCCCCTGCTCAGGCAGGAAAGGAGACGCTATACTATTGCAGACAAACAGTTGATCTCTTCTTAAAAGCCTCCAGGGTTGGAGCAAAATCGTTCCACTGATTAATTGTTCTCACTGTCAGGAAATTTCTCCTTAATTCCAGGTTTCTTCTCTCCTGGATTAGTTTCCATGCATTGCTTCTTGTCCGGCCTTCTGGTGCTTTGGAGAATAGCTTGACCCCACTCTTCATTGTGGTAGCCTCTCAAATACTGGAACGCTGCTATCATGTCAACACCTGGTCTTCTCTTTTCATTAAGCTAGACATAGCCAATCCCTGCAACCGTTCTTCATGCAACCTTCAGCCCAGCGCTGACCATTTTTGTAGCTTTTCTTCACACTCTTTAGGTACTACAAGCCAACAGCTGCTTAACCAGCCTAAAGATGTTCCAGGACAGGTGTTGACTTCTAAGATGCCAGCCCAAGTTTCTTACGGGAACCCGTGGGAGAATTTAGGCATAATGGGCTGAATATCGGCCCAGTGTTTTTGCTGTGGTTCCCCTCCCTCAAGCAGGAATGGCGTATTCTGTTCAGAAGATAAATACAGGTAGTCCTTGACTTATGACCACAATTGTTGCTAAGTGAGAGAGCTATGAAGTGAGTTTGTAACCCAAACCATCAGGTTAAGACTGGACTGAAGCCAATTTGCATTCAGAATCTTGCTAAGATTCTACACTGAGTCTTGATTTTAATCATGTGAAATCATGGAGATAATATTATATATATATTCTTGTATTTGCGAACTCTGAAGGAATAGCTTGCTTTCAGAAGCTGTGGGTGCTCCATCAGTGGAGGTTTCCAAGAAGAGATGGACAGCCATTTGTCTGAAATGGGATAGGGTCTGTTGTTTCAGTAGAAGGTTGGACTAGAACAGGGTCTCCAAACTTGGCAACTTGTAAGACTTGTGGACTTCAACTCCCAGAATGCATGCATGGTTGGGGAATTCTGGGAGTTGAAGTCCACAAGTCTTAAAATTGCCAAGTTTGGAGACCCCTGAAGTAAAAGATCAACCTGATGTGGCTTCTGCCTCCTTCAGTTCTATCAAAAGTGTGTGCGACATACAGTTTAGTATCCGTGATTACTCCACCTTTAAGATGTGTGGACTTCAACTCCCAGAATTCCTCAACCAGCCATGTTGAGTTGAGGAGTAGAAGACTTCCAAGGTCCCTTCCAACTCTGTTTTTCTTGTATTCAGAGATGTACAGTAGCCTTGAGAAAGGAGAAGGAACAATGGAAGCATTAAGGGGGGAATTCAGAAAAGATGACCCAGTCCCAGGAAAGAGGAAAATAGGATGGAGTTTAAAAAAACCCATCTCAAAATAACCTTGACTTGATTTTGTTTGGTGTAAAATGGATGGGACAGAAACTGTGATAGGCTTCCAAGATTGATCTCAGCCTTTCAAAGGAGGTCAAGAAAGCAGAAGCAGCAGAGGCTCTTCACCTTTAGAGTTGAATAACCAAATCCGGAAAGTGGTTCAGAGCTTCTGCTACCAAACAAGATCAAGATAGGCTTTTCTTGAGCTTCTTTCTTATGCTTTCCTCTTTCTTGGGACGGAGTCATCCTTTTCTAAACCTCTTCCTCCCTTCACAGTTTGAGTATCCCTTTCCCCAGGCCGATTTTACATTCTTGCACAGTTTATTTAATTTAACAGAATTAAAGAGAACGAAATTGATGGAAAGGGAAAGAAGAGGGAAAGTACAACAACATTGCTTCTTGTCTTGCCTTCAGGGGCTTTGGAGAATAGCTTGACTCCCTCTTCTTTGTGGCAGACCCTGAGATATTGGAAGACTGCTATCATGTCTCCCCTAGTCCTTCTTTTCATTAAACTAGACGTACCCAATTCCTGGAACCACTCTTTGTCTATTTTATCCTCCAGTCTCCTAATTCTCTTTGTTGCTCTTCTCTGCACCCTTTCTAGAATCTCAAAGCATTTAAGATAAAACCCTTCTGTGGAGTAGCAGGTCTTGCCTGCATCAAGGGAGCTGCTGTAGGGGCCCTATTGTCTATCCCACCCACTCTAAAAAAAAATCCAGAGGAAGTTAGGAGGAGGAATCCTTAATGCATGGACAGAACTGCTAATAAGCAGCGAGATATATGGTTTTATGGTTATTGCACCCTGTTTCCCTGGCATCTGCCTTCCGAAATGGATGTTGCATGATTTAACAGGCACTAAGAAGGATGCTATCTTGATCCCGGGGAGGTGAGGTGGGGTGGGAGGAGAAAAATAGAAGTGAGGAGCGGAGAGGGTGGGGTGATACGGGAGCAGCAAGCAGGAGAGAAACAGTTTCTATTTTCAACTCAGCCCCTGGCTTTCTCTCCCCTCCCAGCCATTTTGCACACCTGCCCAATTAAGAAACCTGACCTGCTTTTTTTTTTGTTTAATAATCAAGGGGAAGGGTAGTCAGCTTGACAGGCTGATCCAGGGTTTGGCCAGCCAGGCATGGGCTCTCCAGGGAGAAGCCAGTCCCAACAACACCTGGAAGGAAGACGGTCGGCGGATGCTTGGATGGTGCGCAGCATATGGCAGGGACAGCCATCCCTTTGCAAACGATGCAGCTCGTCCCTTGTTTTGCGCCTCAAATTTGATGAGCCGGGTGCCCTCCTGGTCGGACAGACTCAGCTCCGGGAAGCAAGCACCATAGCAACCACAGTGGAAGAGGGGGGCAACGTGAGTGAATTTCTAAAAATTGAGCTCTCCTCTGCAAGGGAGCCTCTCTTTTCCCATCTGGCTCAAGCTCGCCTCGCCCACGCTTTAGGGGAGAAGGGCCATCTTGCTTTCTCTCTCCCCTTGCCCTGACGTGAAATTGATTTAGCCCCCCACCCCCCCAAGTGACAGCCAGATGGCTCATGCAATTTCACACCATCTTGTGGACTTGGAGAGGAGGAAGAGAAGAAGGACAGGTTTTCGACAAGAAGCCCACCAAGCCAGAGGTGGCCCAATACCTAAAATTAAATGCCTAACCAAGGTTAATCTAAACCAAGCTTGACATGTTAAGATGGAGAATAATAAAGAGTTGGAAGGGACCTTGGAGGTCTTCTAGTCCAACCCCCTGCTCAGGCAGGAGACCTTATATACCTGTGATGGCGAACCTATGGCACACGTGCCACAGGTGGCACGCAGAGCCATTAGTGCTGGCATGCGAGCTGCAGGAAAATTTACCTCACTGGGCATGCGCGAGCCTCACAACTGATTTTCGGCCGGTTTGAGCTCTTTTTTGACCTCACAAAGGCTTGAAGAAGGCTTCTGCAGGCTTTGCAGGTCGAAAACTAGCCCCGTTTCATCACTTCCTGTTTTCCCAAAACTACTGGAAGTGACAAAATGGGGCTAGTTTTCAGCCTGCAAACTCTGCAGAAGCCTTCCTCAAGCCTCTGGAGGCCGAAAAAGGTCTCAAACCAGCCGAAAATCAGCTGTGAGGCGCAGTGCAGGTAAGGGGGCGGCGGGGACGGGTGGGGATTGCACGTGTATACGTAGGGGGCATGGGAGGATGCGCACTGCCTTCTGGGTGCTGGCATGCGAGTGCGAGCGTACAAGTGCACGCACAATTTTTGGCACAGCAGCTCAAAAAGGTTAGCCACCACTGTTAGATACCATTCCAGACAAATACCTGTCTGGCCTCTTCTTGAAAACCTCCAGTGATGGAGCCCCGACAATTATGGGAAGGAAGTTATTCCATTGATTAATTGCTGTCATTGTAAGGCAATTTCTCCTTAATTCTAGATTGGATTATTAAGCTTTCCACTCACTGCTTGTTGTCCTGCCCTTTGGAGAACAAGCCAATCCCTTCTTCTTTGTGGTAGCATTCAAGTATCAGAAGACAGTTATCATGTCCTTCTCTTGAATAAGCCAGACATACCCAGTTCCCTCAATCATTTATTGTACAATTCAGCCTCTAGATCCCTTATCATCTTTGTTCATTTTCTCTACACTCTTTCTAGATGATTTTGTATTAATATTTTCTATAAACATAAACAGTCCAAGTTCCAACCTCTTTTGGAGTCCGTTGACTTTTATCTATGCCAATTTAATGTTGACTATTAGTTGACTAGACTGTTGTATACAGGCATGAGTGTCAAGTCTCCAAACTTGACAACTTTAAGATGCTGACTTGGGAATTCTGGGAGTTGAAGTCCACAGGTCTTAGGGCTGCCAAGTTTGGAGACCCCTGGTCATGAGCAATAAATCTTCTGAACTGCAACTTAATGTATGGACCTCATTCCTTGCATTTGATGTGTCCAGAACTAAGTTGCTATTTTCCCCTCTTGTAACAGCTCCAGATGGCCAAGGTTATCAAGCTTCATCAAGGTTATCTCTACATTTTTCTGTACATCTCCTTGACTTGCTGGATATTTTAGTTAGAGGGACTGTTTTCTACACAAAGATCTTCTCTGGGACAGAGGGGTCTTCTACCTTAGAGAACGGAATGCATTTAATGAAGTAGGGAAGAGCATGATGATTTCCCTACCATGAGTAGGTGATTAGCCCACCCTTTACTGAATAAAAGGCAGGTTCCATTTGAGTAACACTTGCCCAGGATTCAGATTGCTGGCCAGGTGTGATGGGAGTTGTAGTCTGAAAGGTGGGGAGGGCTGCTTGCAAATAAACAAAGACGCTGTTTGGTCCAGAGACAGACAAAAATGGAGCGAAATGTCCTCCCAATTGGCAAATGCCTCCCCCACCCCTGCTGGCATTTAGTGCATGCAAGATGCATCCCTGCTCAGAAGCTGAAACATGAAATGTTAATGAGCTGCAAACATACTTTCCCTCTTTCCCTTCCCTGCACTTGTTTCTTTGAGAAGAATCAGCCCTGCTTGTGAAATGATTAACTGTCAAGAAATGTAGCTTGAAGAGCCAGCAGAAATGGCTTGCTTGTCCCAGTGACCTCGGTAAATTATGGACAGGGCAAGAGAATGGAAATTAGATTAAAGATATGAATGATATCTTTTCTCTCTGGCCTTAAGAGTTTGGTAATTGCAGAATCAGCCCAAATCTTTTTGCTTTTTTTTTTTTTAACCAAATTTTATTCAATTTTTAACAATTTTTTTTTTTTTTTTTTTTCAGTAGACAGCATGTTCCCGAGTCATCACTTTTACATGCAAATGTGACAGTAGATCTATATTCCTTTTAAACATTTGACTTCACTTCTATTCCATTTTAGCGAGGACAAAGGGTCAAAAAATTAATCCTAATCTCAAATCTTAATCTCATTCTGTATAGCCCCCCAGTTCATTTCAAGTTAATTGCAAATATACATATATATTTTAAAAACTTCATGTATAAATCTTACAAATAACAATATATTTGCCCATCATATTAAAGATAAAGTTCATCCATGTCTAACCTTTAATTATCTTCACATTGTTAATACTCTTTTATCATTTACAGAATTCTTTTGTCGTCAGATTTGCCCTTTCATCACATATTCTCACCATAATTCTAAATCCATACCCATGTTAACACTAAAAAGAATGAAAAAAAAACCTAGACTTGCACCCCTTTTACTACTTTGAAAGTGACACCTCAGTGGTTAATATAATAACATAATCATAGTCATTCCCTTCAAAAGAAAGATAGAGAAAAGAAAAAGAAAATGGAGAAAAGCTTACAATATATCTCTCTAATCGGTTGGGTTCTGCATATCCCCCTAAAATTAATTTATGGTTCCAAAATAATAATAAAAATAACTAATCTTGGTTACTGACAAATCCCATTTTTAAGCACTTTCTAAAATCATTTCAATTAATTCAATTCATCTAATCATCATTTAGCTTTCTTTTGTGGATGAAATGAAAAAATGTGACCTTTACCAGTGAAAATTGTCAGTAACCCCTATTGTTTTACACTTATAATTACAATAGATTCTTATTACCATTTCTTCATTCTGCAGAACCCCCTTTTAAATAGTCAGCCATTGTCTCTATGCAAACAAGTTTCTCTCTTTGTTATGTAATTCCCATATCTCTCTATCTTTTGTTCTTGTTTCTTGTTCCTTCTCCTTCTCTTTTATCCCTTATCCTATCAGTTTGAATCCCTCTCTCTCTTTACCTTTCTGCTCTCTATCCTTCTGGACCTTTCTAACATGCCTAGTTTCATAAATGTTCCTTTTAATTACCTTCTTAAGTTTCATTTTTTGACCATCCTCCTTTCCTTTTATTTGTATTAATCTTTGTGTTAATTGTCTTCTTAAAATAGCTTTAAACTTGTGCTGGCTCCTTCTCCTCCCTATTATCCTGATCTCCCCCTTCTCTATCCAGTTTAAATCCTCTCTCTCTTTACCTTTCTGTTCCCTTTCCTTCTGAACCTTTCTGGCATGCTTAATTTCGTAAATGTTCCCCTTTTAGATACTTTCTTAGGTTCCGTTTTTTTTAGCCACCCTTCCTTTCCCTTTTTTTTGTATTAATCTTTGTATTAATTGTCTTTTTAAAATGGCTTTCTCCTTTGCTGGCTCCACCTTTCCACGGCTTCTTCTTCTTTATTCAGCACCCGAATGCCCATATTTTCTGCAACATGCCAAGTTAGTTCAGTCACTTCCTGTAACAGTTCTTTCATACTTTTAAACTCCATTTTTAATTCTTTGGATGACCACCAAATTTTAATTTTCCTTGTTTCTTCTTCTTTAAATTTTCTATGATCCTAACCCAGGTCCAGAATCTATATCAATATTACCAATTAGTCCGCAATCCGTCTTTGTGTATTCAAGCTTTCACTTTCTATAAATCCTCGTCTCTTTAAAATGTAGCTCAATCCACAAAAAGAACAAGATAGTTTCTTACTTCTTTGCTTCAATTTTTCTCCACAAAGTGGCACTTTCTGCACAGAGTCTTAACCCTTTCCTTTTATTTTGATAATCAAAGTTTTCGAGCCCAAACTTAAGTTCTTAGCTGGCTTCTTCCTTTCGGTTGAAGCCCTTATAGCTGTCAGAAATATTTTACTTATTTTTTCTTCACTTGGAACTGCGCCGCTTCTGTTTCTTTTTTTAAAAAACTAATCTTTAGAGAAACCAAATCTTTTTGCTTGTGGGCCATGGGAAATCCAAGGGATTCAGCAGATCGTTGGCTGTAAATTGCCCCAGGGTTACTGCTGTGTGGGTCAGTTTATTGCCTTTTATTGATAAAATTAAGAAGTTCAAGAGGTCCAAGGCCAAAATTGAGGATGAGGAGGAAGGAGGAGGAGAGAAGAAGAGAAGAAGAAGAAGAAGAAGAAGAAGAGGAGGAGGAGGAGGAGGAGGAAGAGGAAGGGGAAGATTCTGATGAACACAGAGAAGCGCTGGAGAAAACAATTTTATTTTTCCATTTGAATGAGAACTTCTCTAATTATGCATTTTACAACCAATACGCTGTCTGAATCACGGCTATCATTCAACATTGGCCATTCCCTGAATCTTGCCACGTGGTTTAGCAACAATGAAAGTATCCCACTGATAAGTGGAAATCTGCTATGAAACGTGTCTTGTGCTCATTCATGACAGACACATTGAAAACTGCATTATGTTAAGGAAATTAATTGCAAAATTCCATTTATTGATTAATCTTCCAGGAATAATGCCTGTTGCATCAAAGGTGCTATAAATGCACAGGTTTGACAAGAATGTGATGCTAGAGAGAGAGAGAGAGAGAGAGAGAGCAGGTGGCATCTAGATTGCTGAGTAGATTCCCAAGGCAGGACAGAGCCGTCTACAGGATATGATGCTTTCGGCAAAATGAGTTTGCACTGCCCTGGCAAACTGCTGCTTTTGTAGCTTGCTCCTCTAAAAAACCTCTGAGCCAAAGGACCACATGTAAGCATGCTTTCCCTCTTGCCTTTTTGTCACCTCTGTCTCTGTAACACTTTGCTGTTCTCCCCTGTCATGTCTGTCTCTTTGAAGAGACACATCTGTGCATTTATGAAGTGCTACATCCATATAGATTCCTCTAGATATGTATGAGGTCATTTCTGCAGTTTTGAAAATGATGCATCTATGTAGATTCCTCTATACTTCCCTGGAAGAACATCTATGCGTCTTTAAAGTGATGCATCTCTGCAGATTTACCTCTACATCTATGAGGACATCTGTGCATTTAGGAAATGATGCATCCAAATAGATTCCTCCAGATATCTATGAGGTCATCTCTGCAGATCTGATGTACCTATGTAGGCTCCTCTATACACCCGTAAGAACAACTGTGCATTTATGAAGTGTTGCATCCATATAGATTCCTCTAGATATTTATGAGGTCATCTCAGCAGTTTTGAAGTGATGCATCTAAGTAGGTTCCTCTATCCATCTATGAGGTCATCTATGCATTTATGAAGTGACACATATCTATGTAGTTCCTCTCTCAGAACATCTATGCATCTTTAAGTAGATTTACTCTACGTCTCTAGATCATCTAAGTGTACAGATTTACTCTGAGTCTCTGATGAATTGAGTTGAAGCTCACAGTAGATAGAATAGAATACAATTCTTTATTGGCCAAGTGTGACTGGACATACAAGGAATTTGTTTTGGTGCAAATGCTCTCAGTGTACATAGAATAGAAATAGAAATAGAAATAGAAATAGAAATAGAAATAGAAATAGAAATAGAAATAGAAATAGAAATAAATAGAAATAGGAATAGGAATAAATAGGAATAGAAATAGAAATAGAAATAGAAATAGAAATAGAAATAGAAATAGAAATAGAAATAGAAATAGAAATAGAAATAGAATAGAATTCTTTATTGGCCAAGTGTGATTGGACAAACAAGGAATTTGTCTTGGTGCAAATGCTCTCAGTGTACATAAAAGAAAAGATACATTCGTCAATGTCAAGAATCATCAGGTACAACACTTAATAATAGTCACAGGGTACAATAAGCAATCAAATCATACTAGGAAACAGTCAATATAAATCGTAAGGATACAAGTGACAAAGTTACAGTCATACAGTCTCAAGTGGGAGGGGATGGGTGATAAGGAGTGATGAGAAGATTAATAGTAATAGTAATGCAGACTTTGTAAATAGTTGAACAGTGTTGAGGGAATTATTTGTTTAGCAGAGGGATGGCATTCAGGAAAAAACTGTCCTTGTGTCTAGTTGTTCTGGTGTGCAGTGCTCTATAGGGTCATTTTGAGGGAAGGAGTTGAAACAGTTTATGTCCAGGATGCGAGGGGTCTGTAGATATTTTCACAGCCCTCTTTTTGACTCGTGCAGTATACAGGTCCTCGATTGAAGGCAGGTTGGTAGTAATTGTTTTTTGCCTTTTAGTAAAACCTCTGGGTATTCCTAAACTTAGTGCACAAATCAAATTTGAGTACAACTGAGTGGCTAATCTCTGGAGTTCTGGTGTATAGCTAAGTGTTAATTCAGTTTTCAAAATCACATAGGGTTCAAAATATTTCATCAGCTTTGGACCAAAAAGGAAAGGCTGCAAGTGGCAAATGAGGGATCACTTCCTGTTCTAAACAGCGCCCAGAGCAATGTAACCGTGTTCAGTTCCCAATGCAACATCAAGCCTCTTGATCTATGTGCAAAGAAGAAGAAAAAAATCTAGAGAAAGGCACCAAGTTGCAGATGGAGGGAAGACTTTTGCAATTCTTTTCTGATCCTTGAGAACACTCGCTCTCCCAGTGCTACAGAAGCCAGCCATAGGGTGAAAATTGACCTGACTATCTTGCCCTCAGTTTACTGGTCTAATCAATTTTATCCCAAAACAACTTGAAAGCAAGATATATATATATATATATATATATATATATATATATATATATATATATATATATATATGTATGTGTGTATGTGTGTATGTGTGTATGTGTATGTGTATGTGTATGTGTATGTATATGTATATGTATATGTATATGTATATATTCGTAGATTTTCACGGGTAAAGGTATGTAGGTCTTGGTGTATTCGGGTCTTGTCCCGTGTAAGATTGAGAGTATCTTGGCGACGTTTCGACGAGATCCCACTCACCATCTTCAGGCTGGTGTCTTCGGCTTTGTGCTTGTGCCAGCAAAGCATGATCTGAGCTGCCTTCTCTCCATAAATACTGGAGGGGAGGTATGGTGTGCTGGCTCTGGTTTTTTTTATTATAAGTTTTTATTAAGTAATCACACACAAACAAACAAAGACATAAGCAAAACATAACCAAACAAAAAAGTTTGGATCCCTCAAAATCAATTTCATGTCCTGTGGCTTTAAGGACATGAAATTGATTTTGAGGGATCCAAACTTATCTCCAACACTGAACACTTCAACAAGAGAATAATTAGGGAAGCCATCGAAATAGAGAAACACTCCCATAACATGAATAAACGGGATGATACTTCCTGCCTACCAGACATCTGGAAACTAGCCCTAATCAACAGATGAGTCCCGGCCACGAAAACCAACACCGGACCCAAGGTGACACATGATGCCACCACCAATCTCCCTCACCAGACTCAAACCCAAGCCCACCCCACAGACAAAAAACCATCCAGAAACCAGACCATAGCTGCAACTCCAGCTGCTACACCCCCCTCCGACCCCCAAACTAAGCAAACTGACACACGCTATAAACACATAGCCAGACCTCAAACTCGAGCCAAACCAAGGCCCAGAATGTCACATCACAGCCTTCCACCCAGGATACTACATCACAGAACTCAGGAGATCACAACACAAAAACATCAGGAGGTTGCAGCACAGACAACGACCCAGGAGATTACAGCACCACACCCAGGACGTCACAACAATAGAACTCAGAAGGTCATCACACAGCCCATTACCCAGGTCGTTACAACACAAAAGGCTGAGAGACACACAGCCAGCACCTCAGCCACACAGGGTCTCAGGAAAAAGCCATCCAATCTGATCATTATTTGTAATGATCTTTGTGTTAGTTGTCTCTTTAAGATGGCTTTCCCTTGTGCTGGCTCCTCCCTTTCCAGGATTCCTTCTTCTTGTTCTTTGTTCGCCATTTCCATGTCTTCGACCAAAAGCCAAATTAATTCAGTCACTTCCTGTAGCAGTTTCATGCTTTTAGATTCCATTTTTAATTCCTTGTATGGCCACAAAAGTTTTTATTTTCCTTATTTCTTCTTCTTTAAATTTTTTTTTTAGATCTCAACCCACTAGAGTCTGTATCAATATCACCAACTAGTCCAGTAGTCTGTCTTTTATTTAAGTTCAAACTTTCACCTTCTGTAGTTCTTGCTTTTTTGTTTCAATATTTGTTTAAAATTGTAACAATTCCAATCCACAAAGGAACAAGATATTTTCCTTCTTCTTTAAATTGCAGCTTTATCCACTGAGGCTTTTCTGTCAAAAAATCTTCTCCCTTTCTTTTGTTTTTTTATTCAGGTGGCCTTTTTGCCTACAAACTTAAATATTCAACTTCGGACTTCTACCTTTCGGTCATGAAAAAGCCCTTATAGCTTTGTCAAAAAATATCTTTACTATTTTTCCTTCAAACATGAGACATATAAACGTAAGTATAAATGGGTATTATATACATAATAAATGAGTATGAATAAATGGGAGCAGTAGGACAGGGATGGTAGGCACGCTGGTGCGCTTATGCATGCCCCCTTACAGACCTCTTAGGAATGGAGTGAGGTCCACGGTAGACAGTTTAAGGTGAAAGTTTTGGGGGTTTGAGGATGTGACAACAGAGTCAGGGAGTAAGTTCCAGGCGTTGACCACTCTGTGGCTGAAGTCGTATTTTCTGTACTTGCAGTTTGGAATGGTTTACTTTGAGTTTGTATCTATTGTTTGCCTGTGTATTATTGCAGTTGAAGCTGAAGTAGTCATTGACATTGAAGCTGAGGGGAAATGATGGTACAGAAAAGATAGGAGAAACAAATGCAAACCTTGTGTTTTGGCATTAAACATGGTGCTTCGATTATGGTGCTTGAAGTTTAGGGCCGAGATGGACTTGTAGAAAAAGGACCTGGGTTTACAGAAAAACTTTGATCACATTCCAGCCATCCATGATGCACATTATAAAAAGGAAACAGGGCTTCAACTGTGTGATTGCAGCTATTTTTACTCCCACCCACCTTGAAAGATACTGTAGTCCTAGTAGCGGGTTTTAGGAGAAAAATGCTAGTGACATGGACCCCCAAGGCCTTCTGCAGGTTGGTGCTTTGGAAAGTTGTACTGAGATGTGACAATCCTGAGTGCGTTGGACAGTGTGCTCTCAGGAAAAATAATCTCTCCTATTTTAGTTGGCTCCCAGTTATGCTAGCCATCTGTATGCGGAGGGACCTTCCAAAGCTGGTTGTGGAGGAGCAACCAAACCCACCAACTCTCATTTGCATGGCAGTCTGAAAGACAAATCCCCAGATCCAGTTTGATTCTAGGTTTGCATTTTCCTAATTTCAGATGTTAGCCCCAGCAACCATGCCTCTCTGATCTCGGTAGGAACCTCAAAAAACATTTAGGTTTCGAGGAGGAGGTGGGAATGGAGGAGGAGGAGGAGAGAAGGGAGGAGGGAGGAGAAGGGAGGAGGAGAAGGGGAGAATGGAGGAAGAGGAGGAGGAGGGAATGGAGGAGGAGGAAGAGAGAATGGAGAAGGAGAAGAAGAAGGAGGGAATGGAGGTGGAGGAGGGGGAAAAATACAGGAGAGAATGGAGGGGGAGGAGAGAAGGAAGGAAGGAAGGAAGAGAAGGAAGGAAGGAAGGAAGGAAGGAAGGAAGGAAGGAAGGAAGGAAGGAAGGAAGGAAGGAAGGCAGGCAGGCCGATGCCTGCCTACTCAAACCTTTCTCCGAGATTCCCTCCCAGAAAGAAACACATTCACAAGCAGGAGTGTGAAATCTCCAGCCGCAGCCTCCATCGCTATTTACCCAGCTCAAGATAGACTGCACTGCAGATGACTCAGGCACCCAGCTGTCACCATGGCAACTAGTGTCACCTAGCAATGCCTGCCTCCCAGTCTCTTAGCAATACAAGGGATGAATTTATGTGTGTGTGTGTGTGTGAGATATGTATGTATATATATATATATAACAGCTAGAAGAGAGTTTCAAGCTATTTTTAGCCTAGAGTTCAGAAGACAGCCTTCCTTCACTGGAGAAGAGGCTACTGTGGTGAACTGAGTTTATTTATGTGATTCATTCATTATAACCTAGGACCGCGGGGAGGTGGTATATACATAGTTCTTCCTCTGATTCCCTTCCTCAACAACACCTTTGTGATGTAGCCCCAATTTCCTATGGCTCTCTCCATTCTTGATTTAATATTTCCATCATACAATCCTCTTGGCTTTCCAGCAGCTTCTGTTCCTGCCAACACATATATAGGTTTATTTAGATCTGTATTGTCTTTTGTGTAGAGTGGTGCGGTGGCCTAGAAGTGGAGCTCTCGCCTCAGGAGGCTATGAGTTCAATCCTAGGTAGAGGCAGATAGTTCTCTCTCTGGGCACACTGAGAATATATCTGCTGAACAAAACTCCGCATTGGCGACAGGGAAGGGCATCTGGCCACTCAACACTCTGCTAGCTCCATTCCGTTGCCCAGACTCCATCCCACAAGGGATTATGGGGTTGTTAAAAGATGATGATGATGATTATTATTATTATTATCTTTTGTGTGTTTTCTCCACTACAACAACTGTGAGAGGTAGGTTGGGTTGAAAAGATGTCACTGGCCCAAAGTCAACCAGAGGGCTGCCATCATTGAGGGTGGATCTGCCTACAGGTTGTCCTTTGATTTACAACTGATTTGCTTAATGACTATTCAATGACAATAGTATGAGGAAAAAAGTGACTTCCTCAGGCTTACCACCATCCCAGCATCCCCAGTGTCACGTGATCAACATTTGGCTGCTTCTATTTATGATGGTAGCAGCATCCCAGGGTCATATAGTTGCCATTTATGGCTTTCCCCACCCAGCTTCCAAAATGGAAAGTCCCTGGAGGAAGCCAGATTCATTTAACGACCATCACAACTGCAGTGATTCGCCTAAAGACTGTGACAAAGTAGATCATAAAATCAGACACAACTCACTTAACAAACACATGGCTTGGAAAAGGGAAATGGGATGCCAATTGGGGTCAAAAAACAAGGACTTATAATGCCTTGGTAAGGCTACACTTGGAATATTGCATCCAATTTTGGTCCCCATAATATAAAAAGAATAGTTGAGACTCTGGAAAGAGTGCAGAGAAGAGCAACAAAGATGATTTGGGGAATAAAAGGGAATGTATATTTGATATTACATGTTTTAACAGCAGCAAGAATTGTATTTGTACAACATTGGAAAAGCAAGGAAACGCCTATGGAAGGAGATATAATTAAAAATATATTGGGCTGTGCAAAAATGGACAGACTAACACTGAAGATAAAAGAAAAAGAAGACTGGAATATCTTCAAACTTGGGACTTGTTTTATCAATGGCTAGATAAAAGAGGTAGAAATTAGGATATATATCTCTCTATATAAAAAGAGAAATACCACTCACACATCATCACAAAATCTCTAGAACCATAAAGCCTACAAACTTGAAATTGGGCACGTATGTTCCTCTTGGCTTCTAGGAACTTACTAAGAAAAGATTTTTCAAAATGACCAGCAGAGCATTAGTATTTTGTATATTATTATTAACATGCTTTGATGCTATGGAGTTCTACTCCCCCTTCCCACCTGAAAAGAAATCTCTTCCAAATGCAAAACACAAGCAGAGGAGAGGAGTTTCAGTTTCACAGCAGCAAGAGCTTTAGTACAGAACAGTTGAGCTAAGCCACGCCCAGGCTCCTTGCTGTCTCCTTCTTGCTCACACAGCAAATACTCTTTCAGTTTCCAAACAGCCCTCAACTCTCTCACACACTAACAGGACGCTAGCCAGATGAATGCTGATGGATGCTGGTAGGCAGAGGCAGAATTTCCCCCCCTTATTTTCCTCCCCAAAAACTAAGCCCGATCACATAGTTTCATAATGAAGCACGGGTATAGAGCCTAGTGTTCCAATATCTAAGGGGCTGCCAGAAAGAAGAGGGGGTCAAGCTATTTTCCAGAGCACCAGAAGGCAAGACAAGAAGCAGTGGATGGAAACTATTCAGAGAGAGAAGCAACCTGGAACTAAGGAGAAATTTCCTGACAGTGAGAATAATCAACCAGTGGAATGGCTTGTCTTCGGAAGTTGTGGCCGCTCCGCCACTGGAGGCTTTTAAGAAGAGACTGGACAGCCATTTGTCTGAAATGGCACAGGGTCTCCTGCTTGGATCTCTTCCAACTCTGTTATTTTGTTCTGTTCTGACTACCTGGCTAGCTAAGGAACTCTGGGAGTGGAAGTCCTTACATCTGACAGTTGCCAAGGTTGAAAAACATTGCTCTGTAGAGAATTGCAAAGCTAACTTTGGAGCAGGAATATAAAAGCTATTAGCAAATCATAAATTAACCCAGGAAGGAAAGGAGGTGTGAGAAAAAAAACAGCAACCCCTGAAGCTTGTTCTTTCTTGACTCTCGTCGGCATCGGAGAGAGGGTAAGTGAAACCCAGCTCACCTCTCAACATCAAGGTCACCCCTTCAAGGTAGACCAGGGAGCAGGTTCCACAAGAAATACAGCACTCCATTTTATCAAAATAAAACTCTAAGAAAAGGGCCATAAAGTCTAACATAATATTAAACGTTCCCCCTTTGAGAAAAGAAAGACTGCGAATTAAATTCAGGGCTATGGATTTTTTCCCCACCTCAAGTTAAGTGTGCTGTTTAACGCAAGTGTAAATCTCACCTCTCCTTGATTTTTATTTTTTCTCAAGTTTGCAGGATGAAAATGACTTCATGGCAGAGTGGGTCAAAGAAAAAAAAATCAGAGATTTTTTCGAAGGTTTTTTTATATGCCGAAGTGAAAACCTGAACAGGAGATACTAAAAACATCTTAAGCATCTTCTGCCCAGCCCAGCATTTTCTGTCCAGCCCGTGGAACTAATGGCAGCAGCTTATCCTTAATTTACGAGGGTTGAAATCATGCTTGACACGCAACCGTGTCTATATTTCCATGTTGTTTCTGTTGGATGAGACGTCCAGGTGGGTTCGATTCTCCAAAGAATCCATTTCAGGTATAGGAGAAACTATCCTTTGGAGGCAGAAATGGGTCAGAGGAAAGTAATTGTAGCAACTATTTTACAGGCAGTCCTTATGACTACAACGGAGCCCCAAATTCCTTGTTATTGAGTGAGACATCGGTTAAGCGGGTTGTTTCCCCATTTTACAACCTTCTTTGCCGTGGTTGTTAAGTGAATCACTGCAGCTGATAAGGTAGTAACCCAGTTGTTAAGTGAATCTGGCTTCCCCAGGGACTTTGCTTGTTAGTGTTCTGACCCAAACTTTATTCCAAGGAAACAAACATGAAACAGAGGTAACTGCAAAACCTTTTAATGATTCTTTACGGTTTCTGTTCCTTTGCGGATAAAAGGCTCTTTCAAACTAATTGTCTCTGATAAGAACGAGCCTTGCCAAGGTTGTGCAAGGCTGCCAAGAACACTAGATAAAGTTGCCAAGAAATATTTCAAACACGAAGAGTCTCCAAATACCAACCAAGATATTCCAAACATTCACAAGGCTTGAGTACAAAAACTTCTTTGCTTCCTGCACAGAACTCCGGTTTCTCAGCTGGCTTTTATCTTTTCAGGCCATTACCTTGCAGCCTTTCTCCTGAGTCACCTGTGCTGCTGCAGCTGCTCTTTCCTTCGAGCAGCTCTGTGCATGTGCGCACTGGGCACAGGCTTCTCGGGGGCCTCTTCATCACTGTTGCAAGCCTCCACAATCTCCGAAGGCAGCACTCCACTCCCTGATGGTCCTGGCCCCATCCCTGCATCACACACAGGCCCCTCATCTGAATCCTCGCTCTCCGAGACCTCAGTTGTCCACACCTGCTGCTGGCGAACCACAACAGTTAGAAAGTTGCACAAGATCACAGGACAGTATGGGACACAGCCATGGTCATAAGTATGAAGCGGTTGCCAAGTGTCTGAATTTTGATTACATAACCATGGGGATGCTTCAAAGGTGTGAAAAAAACTGTTGTAAGTCACTTTGGGCAGTGCCATTGTAACTTTCAGTGGCCACTAAATGAACTGTTGTAAGTCAAGGATTACCTGTACTTTTGAGAAAATGTCAGGATCTCCAACGTCTTTCAAAGATCTCTCGTTGGAGCAAAGTGGAAACTCAGTAACATCAGAATTCAGAGTTTGACCCTCTGCCTCCAGCTTCATTCTTAGCACTTCTCCTGCAAAGCTGCAGTGCTTCTTCTCCGATACTTTTGGAAGAAAAAAAATATCCATGTGGATGATTGGCCAATTTGTATTGTTTTTAATTAAAAAGATTAGATAGATTAACAGAGCTGGAAGGGACCTTGTAGGTCATCTAGTCCAACACTCCCCTAAGCAGGAGATCCTACACCATTTCTGACCGATGGCAGTCCAGTCTCTTCTTGAAAGCCTTCAAGGATGAAGCTCCCACAACTTCTGAAGGCAACTTCTGTTCTCACTGTCAGAAAGTTTCTCCTTATTTCCAGGTTGAATCTCTCCTTGATCAGTTTCCATCCATTATTCCTTGTCTGGCCTTCGAGTGCCTTGGAAAATAGCTTGACCCCTTCCTCCTCTCTGTGGCAGCCCCTCAAATATTGAAAGACTGCTATCCTGTCTCCCCTGGTCCTTCTCTTCACTAGACTAGCCAGGCCCAGTTTCTGTAACCGTTCTTCATATATTTTAGCCTCCAGTCCCCTCATCATCCTGGTTGCTCTTCTCTGCACTCTTTCTAGAGTCTCAACATCTTTTTTTATAGTGTGGTGACTAAAACTGGATGCAGGTGTGGCCTTACTACGGCTTTATAGAGTGGTATTAGTACCTCCCTCTGTTAATGCAGCTTAGGATTGCATTGACTTTTTTGGCTGCCACTGCCAATGGCTGGCTCATATTTAATTGGTTGTCCACTAAAACTCCAAGATCCCTCTCACAGTTACTGCTATTACAACTGATTTCACCCAGTCTATATGTGTACTTTTGGTTTTTCTTGCCTAAGCGTAAGGTACTTGAAACAAAAATAGAATCGGGTAGAGCAAAGAGCATAATATCTATGGAGATTTTCAATTGTCCAGGTCACAGTTGTCCCAAGGGTACTTGACCAAAGGTCCAGAAAGTCCAGTTGCCTTTTGAAAAACCTCTTTGGGACAGCAAAGACTTTAGTGGACACAGAAGGAGACATCCATAGATAACAGTGTGTGGTGGGTACTGAGGATACTTATTAAAGTTGGCTTTAAGTGGAGCTCTAGTTCTAGTCATTTCCTGGCGACACAATTTTCTTGACTCTGGGGTAGAAATGATTTACCATTCATGAGTCTTCTTCAGGAAGTCTTTCTGACTGCATAGCTTGTTTGACAGGCATGGGGTTTCCTGGTGATGTTCGATCCAGGTGTTAATGGAGTCCAGCTCTGCTTCTTGAGATCAATAATTCCTGGTGGTATCAGAAATTATTCATTGGAAATTTCAAGGTCTCAGAGTGGGAGGTTTCTTAACCTGGCAATGACTACCACAGACCCTTGGGTAAGTTCCAAAAGGAAGGGCATACAAGCAGAAGCGCTATAAGAATTGTGGGGAAGTGGTGCAGTGGCCTAGAGGTGGATCTCTCCCCTCACAATCAGGACGCTGTGAGTTCGATTCTAGGTAGAGGCAGATGTTTCTCTCTCTGGGCACACTGAGAATATATCTGCTGAACAAAACTCCGCATTGGCGACAGGGAAGGGCATCCGGCCATTAAAACACTCTGCTAGCTCCATTCAGTTGCCCAGACTCCACCCTGCAAAGTCATTAAAAGAAGATGACTATAAGAATTGAGGGGGCTTCACACACACCAAGCATGGTAGGTCTTCCTTTGTCATCTTGGTTGGTTCCATCTGACTATCCGAAGTTGCGATGGAATGTAGGTCTGCACCTGGGAAGGAGCAGTTGAGGAGAGAGTTTTCCAAAATATTATTCAACAGAAGAGAATATTTGTAGCTCACAGTTGAATTGATGCTCTCTGAGCTTGGTTGTTTTCTCTCAGATGTTTCATTACCCAACTAGGTAACATCTTCAGTGCTAGGCTTAGCTAGTACTGAAAATACCAAGCTGGATAATGAAACATCTGCAAGAAAACAACCAAGTTCAGAGAGCACCAAAGCCAGTCCTAGGAAACAAGGTAAAGTTAAAGGTTCCCCTCACATATACATGCTAGTTGTTTCCGGCTCTAGGGGGAGGTGCTCATCTCTGTTTCAAAGCCAAAGAGCCAGCGCTGTCCGAAGACATCTCCATGGTCATGTGGCTCGCATGGCTAAATGTCAGAGGTGCAGGGAACGCTGTTACCTTCCCACCAAAGGGCTCCCTATTTTTCTACTTGCATTTTTACATGCTTTCCAACTGCTAGGTTGGCAGAAGCTGGGACAAGCAACAGGAGCTCACTCCGTTACACGGCGCTAGGGATTCGAACTGCTGAACTGCCGATCTTTCTGATCGACAGGCTCAGTGTCTTAGCCACTGAGCCACCACATCCCTACAGGAAACAAGAAAGAAACTCAAAACAACACTGCCTGGATTCTCTTTGGTACAAGATGTACGAGAGGAAGACCGATGTTCAAAATTTCATTGCTCTATCCTAGAAGAACAAAGACCATTTCTGAAACCATTGCTGTCTCGACCAACATGAAAGACTGACAAAGGCCCACCCAATATAAGATGGTTCCACCTCCCTTTGATGGTCTCCAACTGTTCTTCAAGCTCCTTCTTTGAACAACGAGATGATTCTAAAGTTTCTTTTTAATGGTTGGGATAGAACAATTATTAGATGGCACATCTCTCTGATGGAGACATTTATTCTAAGCAACAGCAATTTATGAGGGTGTAAGAGACATGATCTCCTCATTGAAAGAATGCAGTTCCATTCAGAATCTGTGGTGAGTCAAAGCTAGGGTGACGCACAGTATATTATGAATAGGCAAGCGTTAGTCATTAGTTAGGATAGAAGATGGAGCAGGGGAAAAAAATCAGCCCAGTCCTTCTGCTTCTTGCTGCCAAAAATGAGGAGGAACTTCTCTGGATTCATCAGACGGTGGTCCTCCAAAATTTAGGAATCTGGCTCGGATCATTTTCATGCCTCATGCTAACTCATAACTCCACTTTAGCGCATTATGGAATCCTTCAGATCTGCTATTACACCCAGGGGTGGGCTGACAGGGATTCGCAAGGGTTCGGGAAGGCCCCTAGCTAAGATTCTGTGCAGTTCAGAGAACCCTCAAATCCCACTCCTGGCTGGCCCTCCCACCTGCCCCTCTCCTCCCAAGAGTCCCCACATGGCCCATTTTGGATGCAAGTAAATGCAGGGCACAGACAGGGACTCAGGGAGGGTGAAAAACGGGCCTCCCGGAAGTTCGGGAAGGCTGAAAATGGGCCCATTTCCAGCTTCCAGAGAGCCTCCGGAACCCGGGGCAGTCCGTTTTCGCCCTCCCGGAGGCTCAAGGAAAGCCTCCAGAGCCCGGGGAGGGCAAAACACCCCCCTGCTGTGGAGCAGGAAGCTGACTAGGCCATGCCCACTATGCCCACGCCCACCCAGCAACTGGGCAGAGAACCTGTTGCAAAATTGTTTGAAGCCCATCCGATTATATCCCTTCCGCCCTGCTTCGCTTTGATGGCAGCTTGCCATAAAATATGGGGAGAGGGGAAAGGAGGATACAGGGAGGGGGATGGCAGGAGCCAGAAGTGCCAACCAGAGTCAACTGGTTGAATGATCCAAGGACACAGGCATGGGAACGGAATACGAACGCGCCCCAAAGAGGTGCAAACTTAGAACTGTCACTGAAACAATTAATTTGAACTTTGTTGGACAGTAGCAGGATGACCAAGGGAGAGAAGGGAAAAATATTGGCTTTGCGTGGAAATCTTCAGATCTGGCTTTTCCTACGCTGTCATGACCTGGCTTTAGTAAAAGTATACTGTTGGAAGAAATATCCATCTGGTTCAGTTCCAAGTGGGGAGAAAGACACTGGAAAAATGGAGGCTGGTTGGAAAGATGGTTTAATGGTGAACAGGACCACCAAGCATGTGGTTCTGGTGCAGCTGACCACATGGAGTTGAGCGAGAGAAATATTTATATCCTCTCTTGGGCCTTGCCCTTGAGCTTCCTGTTCCTGTGCAAAAACATGTATAATATTGGTTGTTGTCAGACTCCCGGGGGGCTATGCAGGGGTCATAACTAACTTTGTAGGCTGTCTGTGTCCCAGGCTTGGCTGAAGCTTGCTGATGCAATGAAGGAGCTGGTTGGGTAATTCCTATTGTGGTTGAATGGCTTTGGCCTAAAGGATAATCTTCGGAGTCTTCGGAGATGGGGCGGCATATAAGTTCAAATAATAATAATAATAATAATAATAATAATAATAATAATAATCATCCCATCATCCTGGAGCTGAAGTCTTTTGTCTTGTAGATAGGCTGGCTCAGTCCTTCTCAATGGGCATCAAATATCTGCAGGGAGCTGAAACTCTGAGTTTCTGTCTTTAGAAGCATGTTTCTCCTTTAGGGAAAATATAATATTCTGTCTTTTTAATATTTCCTAAAATATTTCATTCTTCTAAGAGGGGTGGGTGCTAACTTTCTACAATACCTTTTGCTACAAATGGAGTCGAGGGTCTTCCTTTCCAAAATGCCCAAGCTGAGACAGGACTGACATAACCATTGTTAGCTGGTTTTCCTTAGTAAAGCTGTACAACTCTGTAAGATGTGCTCCAACACCAAGCTATGTTGGTGCTTAGTGATTCAGGTTGGGTTGGCAGGCTGGAATTGGCTTGCAACTACTGAGAATCCAGGTGGCAATCATCCAGAAGCTCAGGTTTAATCATGGTTGGCCTAAATAAAAACTGAGAATCTGGAAGCCATGAATCCAGGATTGGTATATGGGTTAAAGTATCTATTCCGGTAGTTTTTGACTTACGACATTATTGAGCCCAAATTTTTTGTTGCTAAATGAGACAGCTGTTAAGTTAATTTTGTCCCATTTTATGGCCTTTCTTGCAAGAGTTGTTAAGTGAATCACTGGAGTTTAGTTAGTAACACAGTTGTTAAGTAAATCTGGGTGACTTTGGTCATTTCCCCTCCCTCCCATCCCCTAAGAAGAAGACTTTGCAAAGGCTTTTCAAAATATTATCAAAACCCCTGCAGAAACTTAGCAGTATTCCAGTATTTGAAAGCAGTATTCCAGTATTTGAGGGGCTGCCACAAAGGAGAGGGGTCCATTTATTTTCCAAAGCACCTGAAGGCAGGACAAGAAACAATGGATGGAAACTAATCAAAGAGAGAAGCAACCTAGAACTAAGGAGAAACTTCCTAACAGTGAGGCCAGTTAACCAGTGGAACAGAAGTTGCCTCCAGAAATCGTGGGTGCTCCATCACTGGATGTTTTAAAAAGAGACTAGACAGCCACTTGTCTGGAATGCTACAGGGTCTGCTGCTTGAGCAGGGGGCTGGTCTAGAAGACCCCCAAGGTCCCTTCCAGCTCATTCTATTCTATTCCATTCCATTCAATATTCTATTCTATTCTCTATCTATTTCATTCCATTTCACTCCACTCCACTCCATTCCATTCCATTCTATTCCATTCTCAATATTCGGTTCAGTTCTATTCTATTCTATTCTATTCTATTCTATTCTATTCTATTTTTAAATTTATACTTATTCTTATTCTATTCTATTCTCAATAAAGATTCTATTCTATTCTATACTTATACTTATTCTCTATTCTATTCTATTCTTATACTTATTCTATTCTTATTCTTATTCTTATTCTAGTCTATTGCTAATTCTATTCTATTCTATTCTATTCTATTCTATTCTATTCTATTCTATCTTATCCAGGCAGGTAGTCAGGTCAAGGTTGACTCTGAAGGCACAAATTTCAAATTCCATCATTGGATTAGCTGTGCAATCCTGCCCTCTGCTGTTTGAATTTGGTCCCGTGCGAAGCAGCATGAGCAGAAGGCAGGATGAGTGACTACAGATAGTCCTCCATTTTCAACAGTTCATGGAGTGACTTTTCGAAGTTTACCACGGCACTGTAAAAAAAGTGACTTATGGCCATTTTTCACATTTACAACCGTTGCAACATCCCTGTGGTCACCGGGTCAAAACTGAGATGCTTGGCAACCGGTTTGCATTAATGACGGTCACAATGTCCCGGGGTTTACGTGATTCCCTTTTTCATGACCTTCCGATGAGCAAAAGTCAATGGGGAAGCCAGATTCACTTAGCAACCAATTGACTAACTTATCAAATGCTGTGATTCACTTAGCAACAGTGGCTAGAGCAGCGGTGGGCTGCAAGAAAATTTTGGTGGGCTGCAGAGAAATCTCACCCCCAGGGCACCCCTTCCAAAGCAATTAATCCAAGCTGTGCAGAAACACAAGGCTGTGCCACCCACATGGCCCACAGGAACCCTCCCAGCTCACTCACTCCTTACCCGGCAAACTTGCCTGCTAAATTGCTATTTTTCTGACCATCATCTGTTCTGCTGTGCCGGGAGATTTAGATTAGCTAGGAAGCAGGAAATGTTTGGATTTCTTGCTTTCTAGCTAATCCTTATATCTTCGGCTCTGCTTTTAAGCACAGCCGAACCTCCCTCAGGACTGAAGGTTCTATTATTCAGTGCAGACCCACAGCAAGCAAATTTTATGTGACAGACTGAGCTAGCCGATGGCAGATAGATAGATCACTGAATGATTCTGTGAGCAACTCAATCTGCCTGCCTGCTTTGCCTGCTTTTGGGTAAAAGTTGCTCTTATTTTTATAAAAAAAAATCAATATTTACATACATGGTGTGTTGTGAGTTAATTTTGTGAGTTTGCTTGCTAGCAAATTTTATGAGTTTGCTTGCAAGCAAATTTTATGTGACAGACTGAGCTAGCTGATGGCAGATAGATAGATCACTGAATGAATCTGTGATTCTGTGAGCAACTCAATCTGCCTGCCTGCTTTGCTTGATTTTGGGTAAAAGTTGCTCTTTTTTATAAAAATATCAATATTTATATAAATATTTATAATATTTACATAAAAGCCATGCCCAGCCAGTCACATGACCACCAAGCCATACCCACAAATTAGGCCTCGCCCACAGAACCGGTTAATGGTCCCTGGGATTTAAAATTATGAGTTTGGTGGTCCCTGAAGTCCAAAAGGTTGGCGATCCCTGGGCTAGAGGGGCATAAAATGGAGCAAAAATTCACTTTAACAAATTACACCCTACCACTAAGTGTTGGGCCGATATAATTTCCCCTGTTGCAATTACACAAAAGAAGCAGAAGGTCAGAAGTCAAGCTATGAGAGTCTTAGTATCTAAGGCAGTGGTGGCTAACCTTTTTGGGCCAAAAATTGTGCCAAAAATTGTGCACGCACTGGCATGTGCGTGTGTGCGCAATCCCCCCCACCCGGTATTACAGGAAGTGATGAAACGGGCCTATTATTCATCCTGCAAAGCCTGCAGAAACTTTTTTTCAAATCTCTGGGAGGCCGAAAAAGGCCTCAAACCAGCCGAAAATCAGCTGTGAGGTGCGCGCATGCGCAGTGAGGTAAGTTTGCCTGTAGCTCACGTGCTGGCACAAATGGCACGTGTGCCATAGGTTCGCCATCACGGATCTAAGTTCTGCCTGGATATTATTGAATGGGCAGATTGGAAAAAAATATTTCCTATTTCATTGCTCTTGTTGCATTCAACTTTAGCCACAAGGGAGCATTTTGAATCCACGTTGCTCCCACCTCATTTCTTGCCCTTCCTTTTGTGATCATTCATTCCAAGTTTTTTTTTTTTAATACATGTTTTATCAACTTGGTTCCTCTGGGAGGAAGTTGGTATATCTGTTTACTGCAATTCACCCTTAAACTGAGGGAAATTCTGGCATCTTCTGCTGGATTATAACAGCTAAAATGATTAAAAGTCTGGAGATGAAAACCTATGAAGAATGGCTGCAGGATTTGGGTTTGGCTAGTCTAGAGAAAAGGAGAATTAGGGGTGACAGGATAGTATCCCAGTATTTGAGAGACTGCTCCAGAGAAGAAGGGGGTCCATTTATTCTCCAAAGCACCAGAGGGCAGGACAAGAAACAACGGATGGAAACTCATCAAGGAGTGAAGCAACCTGGAATTAAGGAGAAACTTCCTAACAGTGGGGACTATTAACCAGTGGAACAGAAGCTGCCCCCAGAAATTGTGGGTGCTCCATCACTGGAAGTTATTAAGAAAAGACTGGACAGTCATTTGTCTGAACTGGTATAGGATCTCCTGCTTGAGCAGGGGGCTGGACTAGAAGACCTCCAAGGTCCCTTCCAGCTCTATTTTGATTATGATTCTGGATGGAAAGCAGAGATTTGTACCTAGCTGAATTTCAAATAAATGTCTGGGGAGAAAATGGAAGAAAACCTGTAATGCCATGTGACGGATCATCCTAGAATAGCAGCCCCCAAGCTTTTGGGCACCAGGGCCTGATTCCGTGGAGAGAGGTTTTTCCATGGACCAGAGAGGGCATGGTTTCTGTTAGAGTTTGCAGAAGATCACTTCCAGAAAGCACACACAGATAACTGATTCAGCAGGATTCATTAACTTCTTTATATACATAATAATGCATAAGAAAATGTACAATACCAATGTAGATTCTTCCAATGTGGTAGAGAGTTACAGGCAAAACCAACCAGAGGAGAGAACAGCAGAGAACAGTTTCAGTTTAATTCAGAGTTGCAGACCAGACTTGCAGCTTCAGAGCTCAGAGCTTAATATAGAGCCATGCCCAGGCTCCTTCCAGTTTCCGTTTCCAAGCAGTCCTTATTGGCAGACTTAGTTGCTATGCCTATTCATTGGCTGACCTTGTTACCATGTCTCTGCCAGTTCATGAATATTCTGACAGTTTCATATGCTGCCTGCATCCCACAGATGGGGCTCTGCTTATTTGCACAGCCCACTTTCTGGCATGCCGTGGACCGATGCTGGTCCACAAACCGGGGGGGGCTGCAGACCCCCTGCCTTCGAGCAGTGTTTCTCAACCTCAGCAATGTATGGACTTTGTAACTACCAGAATTCCCCAGTCGTGTTGGAGGAATATGTATTGTAACAGACCCTTCTTTGGCGTGGTGCTGTCATGGAACTTTTAAATGAGTTTAGAACCTTAATTTAACCCGTAACGGCTGCCTCTTTATCAGTTTAAAAATGAGAAGGTGTACAGAGAGTCCTCAAGTGACGACCACAACCGAGCCCAAATGTTACGTTGCTGAGCAAAACATTTACTAAGTGAACTTTGCTCCGTTTTACGAGTTTTCTTGCCACAGTTGTTAAGTGAATCATTACATTTGTTAAGTTAGTAATGTGGTTGTTAAGTGGATCTGGCTTTCCTCATTGCCTTTGCTTGTCAGGTCACAAAAGGGGATCACATGACCCTCCTCTCCCTTCCCTTTCTCTCTCCCTCCTTCCTCTCTCTCTCTCCCTCCCCCTCCTCTTCCTCCTTCTCTTCTGTTTTCTTCTCTTCTCTCCCCCCTCCCCCTTCTCTCTTTCCTTCTCTGCTCTTCTCTCTCTCTCTCTCTCTCTCTCCACCTACCTCATCATCTCCTTTCTCTTCTACTTTCTCTCTTGCTTAACCAGATGAAGCTGCTTGGGCAGTCAAAAGGTGGGGTGGGTGAGAGTCTTCACTCACCCTCTGGCCCTCACTTCTGCAGAACAATCCTTGGTTCAAACAATGTCACTCCATGGCAACGGGAAAAGTGAAAGACTCGAAGAGGCTGAGGTCATACTTTACTGGAGATGAATAAACTTCAGGCTTGTCAAGCCCTTTATTTCTGCTCCTCGTAACAGAAAGAATAGCAGCTGGAAACATCTGTAGCAGCTGGAAAAATCCTCATGACTAGCATAATTGAGGTAGAATCCAGGTAGTGTGAATTGCCCGGATAACAGAACAATAGAATTGGAAGGGACTTTGGAGCTTTTCTAGTCCAGCCCCCCACCCCGCCCCCTCAATCAAGAGATCCTATACATTGCATTTCAGACAAATGCTTGCCCAATCTCTCCTTAGAAAACTCCAGTGATGGAGCAGCCACAACTCCTGAAAATTTGATTTCTCTTTCGTTCAATTTTTTTGTTTTTCTCTTTTCTCTCCAGCCTTAGAGAATAATCGAAGCCAGTATTCTGAAGTGTACTGCAGGAAGAAGACGTGTCAGAGGAGGAAAGCATAAAACACATGCCTTCCTTCTTCCCTACCACCCATGAAAAGCATTTCTGGAAGCCACAAAGAACATTTAATAGCAGATTATGAACTTGGAATACTGCCTCCAGTTTTGGTCGCCATGACATAAAAAAAGGCGTTGAGACTCTGGAAAGAGTGCAGAGCAGAGCAACATGAATGATTAGCAGGCTGGAGGCTAAAACGTATGAAGAACGGTTACAGGAATTGGGTATATCTAGTTTAATGAAAAGAAGGATTAGGGGTGTTATGATAGCAGTGTTCCAATATTTGATGGGGTCCTACAAAGAAGAAGGGGATCAACTTATTTTCCAGGCAACTAAGCTAACCAAGGAGTGAAGCAACCTAGAATTAAGGAGAAATTTCCTAATGGAGAAGAGCAATCAACCAATGGAATAACTTGCCTTCAGAAGTTGTGGGTGCTCCATCACTGGAGGCTGTCCAAAAAAGACCACACAATCATTTATCTGAAAGAGTATAGGGTCTCCTGCTGGAGCAGGGGTTGGACTAGAAGACCTCCAAGGTCCCTTCCAACTCTAGCATTTGATGTAACATGGCAAGACCTGGCCACCTACTTCAACTGCTGTCCTTCAGAAACCACGTTTTCTCTCTCACGTTGTGTCTGTGTGCGTACAGGCCAGTCAGAGCAAAACATTACTCGAATAAGACCCAGCCGAGACAACAAGTCAAAAGTTCAACTACAGCCCCCCCCCCCAGCCATTTTAGCAATAGGAAAAAAGAAACAGGCAATAAAAAGAAGAAGAAATCTGAGCCAAATAAGCTCATTAACTGACAAGGATCTTGCCAAAATACAGCTATGGATCCCACCCACCCAACGCAGTGCAGAATGGGAAGGGGTAAAAACACATGGCTTGCAAACTTTCCTGAGAGAAATATTTATTTAAACCCAACCCTGAACCACTGACACTTTGGCAAATTCCTTTTAGGGCCAAAGAGGTTGTGCCAAACTGAGTTGAAACGGGCTGCTCTAATAATTGAACGGATGGAAGGAGAGAGGAATAAGGAAGGAAGGTTCTTGGCCAAGGTTGGTGAGTTTTCGTGCTGGCTGAGGAATTCTGGGAGTTGAAGTCCACACATCTTAAAGCACACGGGCTGGGGGATTCTGGGAGTTGAAGTCCACACATCTTAAAGGGATGCTGTCTGGGGAATTCTGGGAGTCAAAGTCCACACACCTTAAAGTTGCCAAGGTTGAGATACACCACTTTAACAGAGCAATTTGGAGAAACACAACAGGTTGTAAGGAATGAGCAATGCCTTCAGGTTATGAAAAGCTGTGCCACAGACACAGAAGATCTGCTTGAGATACCAAACAATGCACTCCAGAGGGCAAACTTTTACTATACTTCTTATTTATCTGTGCCCTGTATTTTATGAAGAAAGTCTTCCAGAGCGCTGGAGATGTTCTCTTCGCAACAAGAAGAGGCAAACCATGGAAAGGAACACAGATCAGGAGAAAAGCTGTACTCCCTTTTCACCTAAACCTTTCCTCAAAGAAGGGACAGATTAAAGAGAGCCTTCAAACATCTTAGAAATGCCCTTCTCTGCCCAGAAAAAACAGGACCACGGTTGACTGAATTAAAATTCCAGCAGCACAGAGAAACCTGTTTGAGCTGGCTGTGCAACCAGCCAACTTACTTTCCCAGTTCCTGGCTGAATGCAGAACCGTCATTCGGCTCCATCCCTTACTTCATCCCTCAGCAATGCCTTGCCACAATAAGGAAGATGTGTTGGTTGCGAGAAAGAGAGACTGGGAGGGTAGCAACTGGGAGGGGGTGTGTGAGAGCCTGTTTTTCCCAGGCTCATTGGAATTCATAAATTTAACGCGGGGTGCTGGGTGGAAGTCAGCAAACAAAAGAAAGCTGGCAAGCAAAGCCCGAAAGACTGGCTTACTGTAAGGAAGGACGTGAAGGCTTCAAAGTGATTAAGCCAGCGCTTGAGGTGCAAAGAAATTCATGTTTCGGAAGCTTTTGACGGAAGGAAAGAGGCTGGCCGGCCTCCAGGTTTGTCAGATGGACAAAAGGAGAAGGGGTAGGCCAAGGAAAGATTTGGTTTCTTGGCCACACAGCTCTTCAGAGGACTGCATACCACAGCTAACCCTAGTTCATGAGCCAGCTCTCCGAATTAGGCAGGGCGAACAACTCCGTGCTGCAAAAAACTCACTGACCACCAGAGGGCAGCGAGGAGGCACGGAACCCTTTGCTGCCCTCTGATGGCCATGTAGAGTTCTGCAGGCCTGATTTACATCAGCCTTTCTTATCTTTTGGCCCAAAAGGATCATACAATTGGTTCGACTCACGTAACAATTTCCTTGCTTATCAAATGGAAACTCTGGTCCCAATAATAGTTGTAAATTGAGGATGACCTGTATACATGTTAGGGATTCTTTCTACTTCCACTGCTGGATTGGTGAAAGGGGAGGTGGATCTATGAATGATGGGCATCTCTCCCCACCCCAGGACCTGCTCATGTGATTCAGGTTGCCAACTTTTTTTTTTGTAGATCCTGGAGAAAGCAATTATGTTGGGAAGATGTCTATGGAGATTCTCAGTCATCCCGGTCATGGTTTCCTTCTCATCCAAGAAGCAAAAGAGAGCTGAAGAAGCTTCTTGGATGAGAAGCCTTCCAAGAAAAACCAGAAAGCCCAGTTGCCTCTTGAAAAAAAGCACTTTTGGTACTGAAGAAGCTTCTTAGATGAGAAGCAAAACATCTTCAAAGAAAAACCAGAAAGCCCAGTTGCCTCTTGAAAAAAGCAACTTTGGGATATGTTGTGAAGAGTTAGCAGCAGTCAAAGGAACCACCAAAGAACATGGTGGCTGGACACCATCAAAGTTGTCACCAAACAGAGCACCAAACAACTCAAAAGAGTAGGGCAAGATCAGAAAACGTGGAGAGACCTGGCCTATAGGACCAAGAGTTGGACCCAATGGATAACATCATCATCAAATCCTTGGTGGTGCAGGCTGTTAAATGCCTAGCACTTAAGTTCCAGCTGCCTGCAATTACTGCAGGCTGGAATCCCACCAGGCTCAAGGTTGACTCAGCCTTCCATCCTCTCGGGGTAGGTAAATTGAGGACCCAAGATTGTTGGGGGCAATAAGCTGACTTTGTAAAAATGCTGCTTGGTAATAAGCAGGCATATACAATGGAATGAAGGCTATTGCTGAGCACATTGGGTTGTATCCCAAAAATTGTAAGCCGCCCTGAGTCTTTGGAGAAGGGCAGCATATAAATGTAATATAAATAAATAAATAAATAAATAAATAAATAAATAAATAAATAAATAAATCCTGCCCTGTGGGTGCTATTGCATTAAGTGAAAAGGTTGATCTTCATGTTACAGAGCATAAACTTTTCTCATTTTTTGAGGCTGTTCCCCCCCCCCTTCTTCCTTCCATCTTCCTTTCTTGTCCATCAACTTCTCTCCTTGTCTACCTTCTTTCCATGGGACTCAAACCCTGGAAAGGCAAACATCAGTCAAAAACCTGTAAATACTTTTTAATGCATAATGATCCTGCCTTCTTAATGGTCTCCTTCATTCTTGTTGCAGCTAAGAAGCCGAGCACACTACTGGGAAGATTTGGCAGACCAGCCCCGAGGGGCAATGAAAGGAATGGAGGAGGAAGAAAAAGGGGCTCCCACTGGTATTTCCAGCCCCATATGAAGATGGGCTTTGATGTTAGACAGGCTTAAAGACAGCCAGTGGGGGGGGGGATCCTTTTTTTAGCTTGTGCCCCTCACCCCATGACCCCTCTGACTTTTGCACTGTGACCTCTGGTGCTTTGAAGGCTGAGATGATGAGGATCATGAAAGGGAACTGAAGGAAACCACAGAAAAACAGACCCATGGGCCTTCTTTGGCTGTTCTGTCTTGAAGCTGAATGCTATTGCTGGTGTGACTTCTCAGTGGAGATGAGTTGATGGAATCCAGGATCTGCAGACAACACAAGCATAAAAAGACACCTGCAATACTGCATCCAGTTTCGGTCATCCAATTACGAGGGAAGGAGTAATGGAAAGAGTGCAGAGAAGAGCAACAAAGAGGATTAGGAGGGACTGGATGCTAAAACATATGAAGAACAGCTGCAAGATTTGGATATGTCTAGTCTAGTGAAAAGAAGTGACACGATAGCAGTGTTCTAATATCTAAGGGGCTGCCACAGAGAGGAGGAGTGGGTCAAGCTATTCTCCAAGGCACCTGAAGCCCAGACCAGGAATAATGGATGGGAACTGATCAAGGAGAGATTCAACCTGGAAACAAGGAGGAATTTTCTGACAGCGAGAACAATCAACCCATGGAACAGAAGTTGCCTTCGGAAGTTTGGAAGCTTTCAAGAAGAGACTGGACTGCCATCTGTCAGAAATGGTGTAGGGTCTCTTTTTTGGCAGGATGAGAGCAAGACAATAAGCAATGGATGGAAAGTAATCAAGGAGAGAAGCAACCTAGAATTAAGGAGAAATTTCCAAAAATGAGAACAATTAATCAATGGAATAGCTCACCTTCAGAAGTTGTGAGTGCTCCATCACTGGAGGTTTTTAAGAAGAGACTGGACAGCCATTTGTCTGGAATGGTATAGCGTCTCCTTCTTGAGCAGGGGGCTGGACTAGAAGCCCTCTGAGGTCCCTTCCAACCAGTGGTGGGATTCAAATTTTTTTTTTTACTACCGGTTCAGTTGGCGTGGCTTGGTGGGCGTGGCAGGGGAAGGATACTGTAAAATCTCCAGTCAGAGGTGGGATTTGCCGGTTCTCCAAACTACTCCAAATTTCCGCTCCCGGTTCTCCAGAACTGGTAAGAACCTGCTGAATACCACCTCTGCTTCCAACTCTGTTATTCTGTTAGAACAGCTCCAACTTTAGTATGCACCCCAGAAAACTCCTCTAAGTCACTTATTACGATATACCTGTAGGTTCTCGGTGGACAATTCTTCATTGGCTCTGTAATGCCTTAGGTGTTCCACAAAGGAGACTGTTTACCTTGGCTCAAGGCATAGCTGATCTTCATCACCAGCTGTTCCAGATGTGCTCAAGTCTGCCTCCTGAAGATTTGCAATGTCGGTGAGAAGGGCAGGCACAGCCAAGCAGCCCCCACCCTCATTGTGACCCACCAGATTTATGAGCATGGAAGGAGCAACAATGAAGGACTGGATTCCGGGTGGCCTTTCATTTCCAGCATCCTGTCTCAACCCTCTGAGCGTCCCACAGAAACCCTTTTCCTTTCTCCTAATTCTGGAGCCCTGATTGATGGAGGAAGCATCGTCAGCCTTCCAAATTTCTCCATTCTGCCTTCCCCCCCCCTTTCCCTCCTCCTCCTCCTCCTCTTTCTTTTCAGTTTTCTGGGGTCTGTGTTCCTGCTCATAAGCCACGCTGGACCCTCGCCCTCCAAAAGCAGCAGAACTCAAATAAATCCCTCATCACGTGTCCATGGGGTAGATGGTGGATGGAGAACCACGTACCTACTCCTTCTCTGCGCCACTTCCTTGCCAAAAATCTTGTTTTTCTTTTAGACATTTCCACTCAGGGGACCAGCAAAGGTTAATCCTCACGGCTGCTCTTTGCGTTGTATTTATTTTGTGGGTGGTTTTTTTATTAATTGTTTGGATGATTTTTAAATGGTATTGATTGTTGTGTAATTTTAGAATTGTCAGCCGTTCGGAGTCACTTTCTTGAATTGGGCAGCCATGGAAATTAAAAAACAAACTAACAAACAAAGGCATTTGAAGGTTTTGATTTGATTTTGGTTTCTGGCTTGAATATGGACCACTAAGGAACACAACTCATTATAAATTAATATTGATCAAAGATCACAAGCCTCTTCCTCAGTAGCAACCAATTTTCAGCTAAGAATAATGAAAGGGCCAGAAAGTAAAAACTTACCAAGAAGCAGGCCTGGCCATATCCAGTAATTTCCCCTGTGGCCTTTTTATTTTAATTGATTTAAAAGCTTTGTCACCTGCTTGTTTTTTTTCCTTCCTTCCTTCCTTCCTTCTTCCTTCCTTCCTTCCTTCCTTCCTTCCTTCTCTCTCTCTTTCCTTCCTTCCTTCCTCCCTCCCTCCCTCCCTTCCTCTATGTATCTGTATGTCTGTCTTTTTCATTCATTCATTCATTCTTTCACTTTATTTTTTCTTTCCTCTCTCATTGTCTTTCACATTTTTCTTTTTTTCTTTTTGTTCTTTTTCTTTTTCCTTTTCTCTTTCTTCTTTCTTTTTCCTTCATTCTTTCACTTTTTTTGTTCTTTCTTCTTTCTTCTTTTTCTTTTTCCTTTCCTTTCACTGTCTTTCACTTTCTTCTCTCTTCCTCTTTCTTTCTTTCTTTCTTTCTTTCTTTCTTTCCTTTCTCACCCATTTTTTATGGATTCCGACCTATTGATTCATTCCAGGGTCAGGCTGCCTCCAGAATACTTTTTCTCACTTCCCCCAGACCCGGCCCTCCTCCCCTCCTCCCCTTTGCTTCCTCCAAACGTAGCAAATGTCCATTTTTCATTCCATTTTGCCTTCCACGTGGACTCTGTTCTCAGCCCAGGTCGCTGCCCTGCAATTGTTCCGTGTTTACTTCAAATATTTTGATGGGCAGCCATTCCGGTGGAAAAATAATGAATGGCAGGATCTGTTTTTAAAAAATCTGGGACAAGGCTATCTGGGGAAAGCGGGGTGTGTGTGTTGTTGTTTTTTAAATAACTCAGAAAATCCTTTTCTTTGGTATTCAGATGGTTAATCATCAGAACAAGCATCAGAAGGCTAAGGGCAGTTTGCTGAGTTTTTCAAATTCACATTATTAGTCAGTTGCACCAGGATTAGACTGCCTTGCTTCAATCTTTTAGAACGCTTGGATTAAAAAAATTCCTTTGGGTTTAATCCAGTCCAATCTCTAGTGACCAAAAATGTGAATCACATCATGGTGGTTTTTAATTGAGGTTGCTGGATTGCTCCCCTTTTCCCCTGACCCAGCCTTCTTCGAAAAGAAAACAGCCTTTAACCAAACAGATGCTGACTTTAATGGATTGCTTAGTGCAAAGGAGCAGCTAAGATCTCATTTATATAAAAACTGGAAGTACAGGAAACCAGAAGAGGCTGGCAGCCGATCCGTTCACATAAATCCTCACTGGCTCTCGGCACATCTAAACTGAGCAGTGGGAAAAAAATTCTCTTTTAAAAAAAACAACTAAAAGTTAACCACGGTTGGGTTTGTGGATAACTAACCTTTCATTGGCCTGGCTTAATTGCCTCCAGGTTCTTTCTGCCAGTTTTAAAATTGTGATTAAGCCAAATGGTTTGCTTCAATTCCTTCAGGTTGAGCCCTTGTCCCGAGGAGAAATACAGGCGTCTTTCAAGAAGCTAAAAACAATTTCAAAAAAAGTTTTGTATTCCCCCCACCCACCCATTTGGGGAATTCAGACTTTTTGGCTGATGAGGGCGATGTTATTCCCACTCAAAAAGGAAATTCAAGATTTAGAAATACTCAAAAGTATCACAGTTGCTTACCAAACTGTTAGGAGATATCTAGTAGAAAGGAAAAATTGCCACATTAGCTAAACACAGGTAGACTTACAACCATTTTTTGAGTAACTGAAGGTACAAATACATTGACAAAAATGACTTATGACCAGTCCTTGCATTTACAAGTGTTGCAGCATCCTCACGGTTAAGTGATCAAAATTTGGGCACTTGCCAACTGGCATATATTTATAATGGGGTCCTTAATGCTCTCTGAGCTTGATGGTTTTCTTGCAGACATTTTATTGCTTAACTAGGGTACGCCATCAGTGCGGAGTGTGTGTGTGTGTGTGTGTGTGTGTGTGTTGCAGAGTGGTGATGGCATAGGAGGAGGACTGTGGGGGTCCTTCTTGCTCTCTGAGCTTGGTTGTTTTCTTGCAAACGTTTCATTACCCAACTTGGTAACATCACCAGTATGGAGTGGGCTTTGCTCTCAGTTTATATTCTAGTGGCTTGCTCTGTCAATGTTAGTGGGTAATGGGGTTTGGATAATAAAAAATCTGCAAGAAAAGAACCAAGCTCAGAGCGCACCAGAGACCCCATAGTCATTGTCGTCGGCCTTGTCTACCTCATTGTCATCCTCCTCCTCCTTCTCTTCCACCACCACTACAAACGCACTCCCTCTTAACACTGATGGTGTTATCTAGTTGGGTAATGAAATGTCTGCAAGAAAACCACCAAGCTCAGAGGGCACCAGGGACCCCATAGTCCTCCTCCTCTCCTTCTTCCTCCTCCACAAACCCCACTCCCTCCTAACACTGATGATGTCCCCCAGTTAGGTAATGAAACGTCTGCAAAACAAAACAAAACAAAACAGAGCGCACCAAAGGATCCTTTTTTCCACTCCAGGCGCCTGAATCGCATTGTTCTCCCGAACGGCTGCAACATATCCTACCCCGCTTCTTTCGGCTTCCCCCCCCCTCCCCCAGGGTTGGCTCCAAGTTCCCCCAGCCGGGCTCTGATTGGGCGATCTCCCCCTCCTCCTCCGGCCCTGCCCCGGCTGCTCCCGGCTGAGCTTGGCTGGAAACTGACCAGCGCTCCTTCGGGGTGCATCTCCGTCTCCAAGCGCCGTTTCCATCGGGAGCTCGGTGGGGGCGAGAACGCGAGTCTTTGCGCCCACCCCCTCCGAGAAAAAAGGGGGAGCGGAAGCGAGAGCCTCTCGGAAAGGCTGGGAAGCAGCGGCGATGGGGGATGGAGAGCCGGCGGGGCGGCTGCTGAGGCTTCCCACGCGTTTGGAGAGGCAGCTGGAGGGAAAGCGCCTTCCCCTGCTTTGTATTTGAACTCCGCGCTTGCACCGTCCGTGGGGTTTTTTTTCCCTCCTTTCCTTTCCTTTCCTTTCCTCGCCAGGGAAGTCCGTGGAAGCATGCCTTGGACCCCGCGCTTGCTTGCCCTTCTCCTTCTCCTGGACCCGGCTTTCTGCAGTTACTCAGAAGATCAGTGCAGTTGGAGGGGAAGGTAAGGGCGGCGAGGAGGTCGAGCTGCGGAAGTTTGCAACTCCAAGCAAGCCTGTTGCATCTTCTTCCGCGCGCTTTGGCTGCGCTTGGGTTTCCAGCCAGGGCAGGTTGGTTGTAAAACTCCGATGCGCCACGGCGGGGTGGTAAAGAGGCTGTGTGCTTGGGACGGGATCCTTAGCTGCTCTCCGGGGATCTTCCGGAGAGTTGCCACCAAATCTGCTTTCCGCCTCACCCACCCCCTCTTCTCCCATCACCATTCCTGTCTCCTAAAACTAGAGTTTCTGAATTCTTGTCCAGGGGTGTCCAACCTTGTCAGACTTAAGACTTGTAGACATCAACTCCCAGAATTCCCCGGCTTGGTAGGCTGGGGAATTCTAGGAATTGAAATCCACAGGTCTGAAGGTTGCCAAAGTTAGACACCCCTGTTCTAAAGTCAAAGGCTGGCTGGGGAATTCTAGGAGTTGAAATCCACACAGGTCTGAAGGTTGCCAAAGTTAGACACCCCTGTTCTAAAGTCAAAGGCTGGCTGGGGAATTCTAGGAGTTGAAATCCACAGGTCTGAAGGTTGCCAAAGTTAGACACCCCTGTTCTAAAGTCAAAGGCTGGCTGGGGAATTCTAGGAGTTGAAATCCACAGGTCTGAAGGTTGCCAAAGTTAGACACCCCTGTTCTAAAGTCAAAGGCTGGCTGGGGAATTCTAGGAGTTGAAATCCACAGGTCTGAAGGTTGCCAAAGTTAGACACCCCTGTTCTAAAGTCAAAGACTGGCTGGGGAATTCTAGGAGTTGAAATCCACACAGGTCTGAAGGTTGCCAAAGTTAGACACCCTGTTCTAAAGTCAAAGGCTGGCTGGGGAATTCTGGGAGTGACACATTTTCAAGTCAGCAAGATTGAGAAATACTGTGCCAGAAACTCAGATACTGGGGGTGACATGATAGCAGTGTTCCAATATTTGAGGGTTTGCCATAAAGAAGGGATTGGGGTTCACTTATTTTCCAAAGCACTTGAGGGCAGGACAAGAAACTATGGGTGGAAACTAATCAAGGAGAGAAGCAACCTAGAACTAAGGAAAAACTTCATCACAATTAGGGCCTTGGTGGTGCAGGCTGTTAATAGCCTAGCACTTAGTTCCAGCTGCCTGCAATTAGTGCAGGCTTGAATCCCGCCAGGCTCAAGGTTGACTCAGCCTTCCATCCTCTTGGGGTAGGTAAACTGAGGACCCAAGATTGTTGGGGGCAATAAGCTGACTTTGTAAAAATGCTGCTTAGTAATAAGCAGGCATATACAATGGAAGGAAGGCTATTGCTGAGCGCATTGGGTTGTATCCCAAAAATTGTAAGCCGCCCTGAGTCTTTGGAGAAGGGTGGCATATAAATATGAATTTAAAAAAAATAGAGCAATTAATCAATGGAGCAGCTTGCTGTCAGAAGTGGGTGCTCCATCACTGGAGGTTTTTCAGAAGAGACTGGACAGCCACTTGTCTGGAATGGTATAGGGTCTCCTGCTTTAGCATGGGGGGAGTGGACTAGAAGACCCCCAAAGTCCCTTCCAGCTCTTTGATTCTGTTATTCTGATGCAGCAGCCATGCCGGCTAGTCCTGCCCCTTAGCATCGCTAGGCAGGAATGTAAAAATTTGAATGCAAGCATCTTTTAAATGTGCCTATTCATTCAGTGGAGGGGCATCCTGGATTCCTGCCACAAATGCTGTTTCTGGGGGCACCTTCTCCAAGGGTTGTGTGTTGGAAAAGGGTGTTCTAGATGAAATGAGTTGGTTTGGGGAGAAATTAAAGTAAAGGGACTATAATGCTTGTGATGTATCTTTAGCCAAGCCAGTGCTGCTCGGTGCAATCTGAGAGATCAATCCATCTCAGGAGACAGTGTGGTGTAGTGGCTAAAGTGCCAGTGAAGAGCATCTCAGCCCATCCAGGTAGAACTGTCTGGAAATTGAGCCATGCCAACTAGAGACTTCTTTTCTTGTTGGTTTGAAAAGTTTCGCTGCTTATCCCAGTATGGTGGCACCTCGGTACTCCACTGCTTTGCAACTCATCGAATTTGGTACTCTGTGCATTTTTGACGCGAAAATAACAGATAACAGATAATAATAACAGATAATCAGAGTTGGAAGGGACCTTGTAGGTCATCTAGTCCAGCCCCCCACCCCACCCAAGCGGGAGACCCTACACCATTTCTGACAAATGGCAGTCCAATCTGTTCTTGAAAGCCTCAAGTGATGGCGCTCCCACAAGTTCCGAGGGCAACTTCTGTTCCATTGGTTGATTGTTCTCACTGTCAGAAAGTTTCTCCTTATTTCCAGGTTAAATCTCTCCTTGTTCAGTTTCCATCCATTATTCCTTGTCTGGCCTTCAGGTGCCTTGGAAAACAGCTTGACCCCTTCCTCTCTGTGGCAGCCCCTCAAATATTGGAAGACTGCTATCCTGTCTCCCCTGGTCCTTCTCTTCACTAGACTAGCCATGCCCAGTTCCTATAGCTGTTCTTCATATATTTCAGTCTCCAGTCCCCTAATCATCCTGGTTGCTCTTCTTTGCACTCTTTCTGGAGTCTCAACATCTTTTTTATAATTTGGTGATCAAAACTGGATGCATTACTCTAGGTGTGGTCTTACTAAGGCTTTATAGAGTGGTATTAGTACCTCCCTTGATCTTGATTGTATCGCTCTGTTAATGCAATTTAGGATTGCATTAGTTTTTTTGGCTGCTGCTGCACACTGCTGGCTCCTATTTAGCTGGTTGTCCACTAAGACTCCAAGATCCCTCTCACAGTTCCTGCTATTGAGCCTGGTTTCACCCAGTCTATATGTGTCCTTTTGGTTTTTCTTGCCTAAGTGTAGGACTTTACTTTTCCCTACATTGAATTTCATTTTGTTAGAGAGGGCCCTAGTGTTCTAGTCTGTCAAGATCCATCTGGATTTTGAACCTATCTTCTTGGGTGTTAGCTATTCCCACCAATTTACTACCATCTGCAAATTTGGTAAATTCCCCTTCTATTCCCCCATCTAAGTCCCAGTACTCATTGTTTGTTTGGTACTCAACGCACAAGCTAGAACTTGTTGATGTTGGCTACCTTGTGACTCACTACATTATTCCTTAGGGAAAATATGCGTTTGGTGCTCAGTGTTTTTGATACTCCTGGCGCCTCCCAGGAGGAAGGAATGATGAGTACCAAGGCACCACTGTAGCTTCTTCAGTTTGAGCAAGGTGGTTAGGGGGAAACGCATCTTTGTCCTGGTGGGAGGGTTGTTTCTCCCTTAATCTGAACAGGCTCCTTAGGTGAGTAAGCAGAGAGACATTGCTCCTAAATCCTTCTCTTAGGTGGATTATTAAACTGCGACTTTTCCTGATGAATGCTGTGCACTGGTCTTGATTTTCCTGGGCACCAATGCCAGAGCAGCATAAAAAAATGGGGGACAGACTGTGTCTGAGGCCTCCATCCCTATTGAGGGAAGGATTTTCCATTTCAGCATAAATGAATTCCTTCACGCCTCTCTCAAACCATCTATTTCCCTGTCCAAAATGTGAAGATTATTGTCTTAAAAGTAGCAGTTAAAGGCATCCAGCCAGATCCCTCAGTTCCAGTTCTACCTCCAGTACAAAACCTAAAGGTGGGTGAACTTCTGAGCTCTGGGGTGAAGACAGTAAAGAGCAATCACTTTTTAAAAACCTTGCAGAAGAAAAATGCACGGTTTTGTCCATGCCCTTGCCAGGACCCAAGCCTGAGCAGGCAGACACACATAATAAAGAAATAAAACCCATGGAATTGAAGCTTTAAAAAAAGCTCTCCAGTTGAGTGTTTTTGGGGATTTGCAGTCAGGTGCAAATGTGGCTCTTACCAGTGTGGAGATAAACTAGTTCAGATATTTTATGTAAATCCTGGAGCAGCTGGGCGAGATGACCCTTTCTCTTGAAAAAGGAGCTCATAAAAGGAGCCAATTTTTCCATCCCTTAGGACAGGGGTTCCCAAACTTGGCAACTTTTAAGACTTGTGGACTTCAACTTCCAGAATTCTCCAGCCAGTTGGCTGGAGACTTCTAGGAGTTGAAGTCCACAAGTCTTAAAGTTGCCAAGTTTGGAGACCTCTGCCTTAGGAGTTCATTCATCCCTTTTTAGAGGGAAAACTTAAGAAGAATTTCTTGAGACCGATGAAAAGTTATGTATCATAAAGGTGATAATTTTAAGTTAAGAGGGTTTATTTATTTAATTATTTATTTAATTAAACTTGTATGCTGCCCAACTCCCAAAGGACTCCGGGTTGCTGAAGAAAGCACCATTTATTTCAGGGAGTGTCTCAAAAGCTCTGAATTGGTTATTTCTCATGACATACCTGACTTATCTTTTGGGGTCTGTTCTGCTTAGCCGGCAGCAGGTGTGGATGGCTGAGGAGAGCGAGGACTCAATTGAGGCGCCAGGACCATTAGGGAGTGGACTGCTGCCTTCAGAGCTTGTGGGGGCTGGCAGCAGCGATGAGGAGGTTCCGGAGGAGCCTGTGCCAAATGCGCGTGCGTGCAGGATTGCTCATAGGAGAGAGCAGCTGCAGCAGCACAGGCGACTCAGGAGTAAGGCCGCAAGGTAATGGCCCCTCCTTCAAGAAGAGGTGTTGCCCCCCGTAGATAGGGTGCACAACTTGGGTGTCCTCCTGGATGCACGGCTTGGTTTGGAGGATCAGGTGGGAGCTGTGGCCAGGGGGGCATTTGCCCAGGTTAGCCTGGTGCGCCAGCTGCGCCCCTATCTGGACTGAGATGCCTTACGTACGGTTACTCATGCACGCGTTACCTCCCGTTTAGACTACTGCAATGGGGCTGCCCTTGAGGACCACTCGGAGGCTTCAACTGGTTCAGAATGCGGCTGCGCGGGTTGTGATGGGAGTATCCCGATACTCCCATGTTACACCCCTCCTGCAGGAAACCCTACACCATTTCAGACAAATTGTTGTCCAATCTCTTCTTAAAAACCTCCATTGATGGAACACCCACAATTTCTGAAGGCCAGCTGTTCCACTGGTTAATTGTCCTCACTGTTAGGAAGTTTCTCCTTAATTCCTTAATTGCTTCTCTCCTGGATTCATTTCCATGGTTGCTTCTTGTTCTGCCTTCTGGTGCTTTGGCAAATAAGTTGACCTCCTCTTCTTTGTGGCAGCCCCTCAGATATTGGAACGCTGCATGTCATAGCATGGCATACCCAGTTCCCGCAACTGTGCTTCAAATCCAGCCCCCTAATCATCTTCGTTGCTCTTCTCTGCATTCTTTCCAGAGTCTCAACCCAAAGCGATAGGAGAGAATGTTTGCAGCTCATGGCTGACCTGCGAGATCCTCAGTGCCCCCTGAGCTTGGTGGTTTTTCTCGCAGACTGATGATATTACCTAGTTTGGTCATGAAATGTCTGCAAGAAAAGCACCAAGCTCAGAGGGTGCCAAGGACCCCATAGATCTGGAAACCCCTGGGATGGGAAAAGCCCCCAGATGGGCGTCAGAACTCAATTACATCACTCCTGACTCTTAGCTACCCTGCATTTCTGGCTGTGCGACGCATTTGGGAATGCCTCAGTTTGAAAGCTGGAAAGAGAAAGGAGAAACAGAAATCTGGGAGGTTGGGGGAGGAGACCCCCCAATCTCATAATTACAAGCCATTTCTCTCTCATCTGGCTGTTTTCAATCCTCTCTGCCCTCCCCTCTCCCTCCTTCCACTTTCCACATATTTCCTGGTCACCAAAGGATACTTTTCGGTTTGGCAGAGAGATTCGGGGCGAATGTGTTAATCGTTTGAGCTCCCACATGCGAGAAATTAAGCTAATACCATTAGCAACTCGGGCTCTTTTGTTTTCCCCCTGTTCCCTTTTGTAGACTGTTTAAAAAGAAAGCAGGGGGGAAAATCGTGTCTGTGGGCCAAGCAGCTGGTGGAAAATGACTCCAGAACTGTTTACAGGAGAGAGAGAGAGAGAGAGAGAGAGAGAGAGAGAGAGGGAGTGGGAAAAAAGAAGGGAAATTTAAGGAGTTTGGGAATCCTGAGATTCTTGTTTACAACACTGAGTAGCGGACTGGACACATCCCTTTTTCCCCTGGGAATCAGGCCTGTCTTTCATTCCTAAAGAATAGTCCTCAAGCCTCATTGTCTATGGAGCTTCTGAAGAGCTTCAATAGAGCTCTCTTTTTTGGGGGGGTGAAGAGAGGGGAGGGACACAGCTGCCACATCTGGTTCTCGGCAGGCTTGAAGACGAGCAGGGATGAGTCACGGTTCTTGTGAAAATGGCAGGCGTCCGTCAAAGCTTTCCCACCCTCTCTGATTGGCATCCCCGACCAGGTCATGACGGGGCTGGTGGAGGAAGACATGTTGGAGAGTGGGTCAGGATCTCAGGAGGCAGCCTCTTGGAGCAGATGGGCCATGAGGCTGGCTGAGTCACGGCTTCGTGGCCCACACATCCCTGCCACCAAGTGATGAAAGGCAGAGATGCGGAACTGATTGGTTTAGCCAACCGCAACATTCCCGGGAGGATCCAAGGGGGAAGCACACAGATGATCTCAGAGCAGCCACGAATCCTGGTTATTGGAAGACAGGGATCCATGGGAAGTGTTGAGATGACATGGTGGGGAAAAAGGTAGACCCCCCCCGGAAGCAGGGGTGGGATTCAAATGTTTTAACAACTGGTTCTGCGGGCATGGCTAGGTGAGTGTGGCTAGGTGGGTGTGGCCATGTGACTGGGTGGGCATGGCTTTTTTGCAGCAACAACCCCCCCTCCCTGTTTTTTTGCCTCCTGGGGGGGGCATTTTTGCTCCCAGAAAGGCAAAAAATGGAGCGCAGGGGGAGGCGCATGGAAGCCTCCTGGGTGAAGCAGTAAGACAGCAAGGGGGATCCCAGAACAGCTGATTGTCGGGAGTGACTGGGCAGGGGAGAACGCAGTCAGCGATGTCAGGCATGTGTGTGATGTCGAGCATGCACGATAAGGACTGACTGGACAGGGCAGAGAGGGGCGGGGCCAGCCAGGAGCACGATCTGACAGTTCTCTGAACTGTGCAGAATCATAACAACCGGTTCTATAGAACCGGTCCGAACCGGTAGACTTCCACCCCCGCCCCAAAGTTTGCTTTGGGGTGTCACAAAAGTCTGATCTGGGAGCTGTGCCCATGTGCCAAATTCCATTTATCAGAAGAGAAAATCCGCCATTTTCTTCTAAGAGTTTCTATTTTCTTGGAAGATTTTTATACTTTCTCGGACAATTTTATATTTTGGGGGGGAAGATACTACAGGTAGTTCTCAATTTAGAACCACAACGGAGCTCAAAGTTTCTGTTGCTAAGGGAGACAGTTGTGAGCTAGTCCAGTGTCCCGATTTATGTCTATTCCAATGGAGGTAGTCCTCAACTTACGACTACAACTAAGACTGGAAATTTTATTGCTAAGGAAGGAGGTGGTTAAGTGCCCAATTTTATGACCTTTCTTGCCATGATTGTTGAGTGAGTCACTGCCATTGTTAAGTGAACCATGCTGTGGTTAAGCAAATCCAACTTTCTCCCATTGACTTTTACTTGTGAGAAACTGGCTGGGAAGGCCCCAAATGGTGATCACATGACCCTGGGACGTTGCAACTACTTGGTGGTCCTTGTCTTATGACCACAACTGAGCACAAAATTTCTGTTGCTAAGTGAGACATTTGTTAAGTGAGTTTTGCTCCATTTCTGACTTTTCTTGCCACCGTTGTTAAGTGAATCACTGTGGTTGTTAAATTAGTAACATGGTTGTTAAGTGAATCTGGCTTCCCCATTGACTTTGCCTGTCAGAAGGTTGCCAAAGGGGATCCCAGGATCCCAGGAGCCTGTGACTGTCATAAATATGAATCAGTTGCCAAATTCAGAATTTTGATCACATGACCATGGGGATGCTGCAACGGTCATAAGTCTGGAAAATGCTCATGAGTCACTTTTTTCATGCCGTTGTAACTTTGAACGGCCTCTAAAAGACCTGCTGTAAGTTGAGGACTACCTGTCCTTATAATTTCTACTTCAGGTGAGACCAGAAACTGGACATGTCTATGGAGATTCTCAGTCCTCCAGGTCATAGTTGTTCCAAAGGTGTTTTTTTTTCAAAGAGGCAACTGGACTTTCTGGTTTTTCTTTTAAGTCGTTTCGCTTCTCATCCAAGAAGCTTCTTCAGCTGTGACTGGACAAACCTCCAAGTGGCCTCAATGACTCTCTAAAAGAACGCAAATGACCAGCTGTTTGCAAGGGGTATATATCCTTCCATTCCCCACCATCCAGTCAATAGAATAGAATTAGAATTAGAATAGAAATAGGAATGAATAGAATCAAGTAGAATAGAGTAGGAATAGGAGAATGGAATTGAATAGAATAGAAATAGGAAAGAATAGAATAGAATAGGGAATAGAATAGAATTAGAATAGAATAGAATAGAATTAGAGTTAGAATTAGAATAGAAATAGAAATGAATAGAGTAGAGTAGGAATAGGAGAATAGAATAGAATAGAAATAGGAAAGAATAGAGTAGAACAGAACAGAATAGAATAGAATAGAGCTGGAAGGGACCTTGGAGGTCTTCTAGTCCAGCCCCCTGCTCAAATAGGAGAACCTGAAGCTGAAGAAGCTTCCTGGATGAGAAGCAAAATATCTTCAAAAGAAAACAAGGAAGTCCAATTGCCTCCTGAAAAAGCACCTTTGGGACAGGAAAATATACAAGTACATTTGGGATTCGTGCCTGGGTGCCGAGGGGCACCAGATTGAGGGACCACGCCAGTCCCTTCCTGCAGCTAACCCTCTCTTGCTCTCCCTTGCAGCGGTCTGTCCCAAGAAGCCAGCAGCGTGGAACAGATCTCCTTGCACTGCGCTGAAGGATCCCTGGAATGGCTGTATCCCGCCGGAGCTTTGCGCCTAAGTCTGTCTCCCCGCCTGCCCACGGGCCCCACCGGCAAAGAGAAACCACAGCATATCACCGCTTGCATCAAGTCCTCGAGCAGCTTCCGGGGAGCCCAGATTTACTTGGAGCGGAACGGGGTCTTGGAACTGCTCCTCTCGGAGACGGAGGCGGCCTTACAGCCCAAGGTGCGCTGTTTCAGGTGGCTGCCCGGAGAGAAAGCGGCCCTCTTCCTCCAGTCCACTCTGCACCAAGACATCAGCCGTCGAATTGCAGCTTTCCGTTACGAGTTGCGGGGCGAGTGGAAGGCTCACTTCTCCTGGCCTTGGAGGAACCTCAGCGTGGAAGGTGCGTTTGGGTTGCCCTTGCGGGGATGAACCAGATAGGAATCGCAACCAGCTGGGCTAATTCTATTTTATTGCAAAGCTACCACGACAGAAAAAGGGACACGGTGGCTCAGTGGCTAAGATGATGAGCTTGTCGATCAGAAAGGTGGCATTTCGGCAGTTTGAATCCCTAGCGCTATGTAACAGAGTGAGCTCCTGTTACTTGTCCCAGCTTCTGCCAACCTAGCAGTTCGAAAGCACATAAAAAATGCAAGTAGAAAAATAGGGACGACTTTGGTGGGAAGGGAACAGTGTTCCGTGCGCCTTCAGTGTTTAGTCCTGCTGGCCACATGACCACGGAGATGTCTTTGGACAGCGCTGGCTCTTCAGCTTTGTAACCAAGATGAGCACCGCCCCCTAGAGCCAGAAACGTCTAGCATGTATGTGCAAGGGGAACCTTTACCTTTACCTTACAACAACAGAATCTGACAAATCTGAAAGTACAACCCTCGAAAGGAGAATATTTGCAGCTCAGAGTAGCTTGGTGGTTTTCTGGAAGATGTTTCATTGCCCAATTAAGTAACATCATCACTGCTAGATGATGCTATCTAGTGCTATCTAGTTTGGGTAATGAAAGATCTGCAAGAAAACAAGCAGGCTCAGGAAGCACCAAGGACCCCTCAAAACAATCCTCCTCAGTCTTTATTTTGCAGCCTGAGAAACTAGGGAAAGTGTCTTCTGAGCCTCTTGCCCTGCCCACTATTGAGTTGTGGGCTACGCTGCCTCTTATCTGACTGTTCCCTTGGCAGCATCTATTCACCTAGTCTCCCAAGTCCTTTCCTGCATACCATTATAATTTGCTTGAATACAGGATGAATGTCTTGATATTACCTGTATATTTTTTACAACTTCTGGAGGCAGGCCGTTCCATTGGTTAATTGTTCTGACTGTCAGGCAGTTTCTCCTTAGTTCTAGGTTGCTTCTCTCCTTGATTAGTTTTCATGCATTGATTCTTGTCCTGCCCTCAGGGGCTTTGGAGAATAGACTGACCTCCCTGTTCTTTGTGGTAAGTCCTGAGATATTGGAAGACTGCTATCCTGTCTCCCCTAGTCCTTCTCTTTATTAAACTGGACCTACCCAATTCCAACAACCATTTTTTAAAAATTCATATTTATATGCCACCCTTCTCCGGAGACTCAGGCTTACAATTTTGGAGCACAACCCAATGCGCTCAGCAATAGCCTTCATTCCATTGTATATGCCTGCTTATTACTAGGGCTTTTTGGCGCCCCCAAGCGGCATTTTTACAAAGTCAGCTTATTGCCCCCAACAATCTTGGGTCCTCAATTTACCTACCCCGAGAGGATGGAAGGCTGAGTCAGCCTTGAGGCTGGTGGGATTCGAGCCTGCACTAATTGCAGGCAGCTGGAACTAAGTGCTCCACCAAGGCTGTTAAACGTCTTTTTATAGCCTCCAGTCCCCTAATCATCTTTGTTGCTCTTCTCTGCACTCTTTCTAGAGCCTCAACATCTTTTTTACATCGTGGCGACCAAAACTGGATGCAGTATTCCAAATTGTGGCCTTACCAAGGCATTATAAAGTGGTATTAACACTTCACGATATGTCCTAAGGTCCTTAGTAATCCAGCTGCAACCAAATTCTCCAAAGTGAACATGGAATCCCAAACCTGATAGGCATGTAGGAGAAGGGCTGGTAGAGGGAGGAGGACGAGTTAAAAAAGGGATCAGAGTAGAATCCCTACGTAGCCACAAATGAAGTTAAGTCAGGCAATACCGCATTCTGACCACTGAGCCACCGCAATGCAATTGTCCTAATTATACGCCACTGGCCAAAATTTGATCGCATGACCACGAGGATGCTATAGTGGCCATAAGAGCCTCGGTGGTGCAGTGGTTAGAGTGTAGTACTGCAAACTACTTCTGCTGACAGCCAGCTGCCTGCAATTTGGCAGATCGAATTCCACCAGGCTCAAGGTTGAATTCTTCTGAGGTGGGTAAAATGAGGAGACAGATTGTTGGGGGCAAGAGGCTGACTCTGTAAACTGCTTATAGAGAGCTGGAAAGCACTGTGAAGTCTAAGTGCTATTGCCCTTCCTTCCTTCCTTCCTTCCTTCCTTCCTTCCTTCCTTCCTTCCTTCCTTCCTTCCTTCCTCTCTTCCTCTCTTATTCCCTTTCTCATTCTCCTTCCTGGTGGTGCAGTGGTTAAAATGCAGTATTGCAGGCTGCCTCTGCCCACTGCCAGCAGTTTGATTCTCACCAGCCTTCCCTCTTTTCGAGATGGGTAAAATAAGGACCCAGATTGCTGGGGGCAAGAGGCTGACTCTGTAAACCACTTAGAGAGGGCTGTAAAGCACTATAAAGTGGTATATGTGTAAGTGCTATTGCTATAAGTGTAAGTACTGGTTGCACATCACTTTTTTCAGCATCATTGTGACTTCAAATCGCCGCTAAACAAATGCTTGCAAATCGAGGGCCGCCTGTATAAAAATAATCATTGTAATAGGGGCTAAGGGAAGAGGTGTTATCTATTTAAAACGGGAGTGCAGAAGGGTTTCAGCAGGGGTGGGCGGGCAGAGAGCTTCATGAAGGAGGCTCCAGCAGGTGTAATGAACCTGCAAATCCGCAGTTTTCCTCTTGCCATGGGAAAAAGAATCTCTCTGTCCCTAAGCAAACCACTTTGCCGGCCCTAAGCAAACCACCAATCGCCCTGTGCACTCCCACAGACGGGGCCTCCTGGGGATATTGTCAGCTAAACAGTGTAGGCTGGCGGCCCCTTGGGGCAGGGCCTTCTCTGTGGGGGTGCCCACCCTCTAGAATCAATTACCCCTTGAGTTGCGCTTGGCCCCTGATCTCCGCTCCTTCCGCCATGACCTCAAGACATGGCTATTTTTGCAATCTGGCCTGGACTGACAGGGGATCAGGGGGGTTAATTTGATTGTTTAGTTAGCATAATTTAATATCTTTTTAATTTCTTTTAACTTTTGTACTTTCTGTCTTTTATGTACGCCGCCCTGAGTCCTTCAGGAGAGAGGGCGGCTTAGAAGTCCAAATAAAACAAACAAACAAAACAAAACTTTGCAGCGGGCTTCAAATGCAACCTATAGAAGAAATCCATGGTTTGCCATCTTCTTGGCATGAAGACCCTGAAAGCAGTCCATCAGTTTCCCACCATTTAAGTACTTCGATACGGTGGGATGTCTGGATGCTGTCAGACAGTATTTGATTGCTGCGGTTGGATAGAAAATATTGGGTGGGGAGATGCCAGCACCTCTCCCCTTTAACACACATCGTGCTGGGAACCTGAGCAGGGGGGATTGAGTAAATCCATGGAGGACAGATGTCCTTTTTAATGCGCCCTGTCTATAGGTGAGCATTATGAAAGATAACCCTTGAAGCACAGGTAGTCCTCGAGTTACAACAGTTTGTTTAGCAACCGAAGTAACAGCAGCACTGAAAAAGGTGACTTGTGGCCGTTTTCCACACTTACGCCCTTTTTATGTTACAGCATCCCTCTGGTCATGTTTTACATTGGGATGCTTGACAACCGGTTCACATTTATGACCGTCGCAGCGTCCTGGGGGGATCATCTGATCCCCTTTTGCAACCTTCTGACAAGCAAAGACCATGGGGAAGCCAGATTCATTTAACAACCAGGTGTCTTATATAACAACTTCAGTGATTCACTTAACACACATGGCAAGAAAAGTCGCAAGATGGGGCAAAACTCACTTAACAAATTTCTCACTGAACAGCATCAGTTTGGGGCTCAATTGTGATCGAGGATTACCTGTACTGAAAAAAAAAGTCACTTACAACTGCTCCTCACACTTATGACCATTGCACTGGCCCCTGTTCTGACCCAGGCTTCGTCAAACGGAATTAATATCAAACTTGTTTTAAAAGCAAAACCTATTTTATTGCAATGCTGGGAATTACTTTCATTCCCAGCCAGAACATGTTAATTATAAACAGTTCCCCAAGATAAGCACACGCCTTTCAGTGCTGTGGAATGTTGCCAAAGACAGAAGTCTCCAATTAATTATAACAGAAACCAACCAAAGTACCAGGAAAAAACCAACCAGAGTACACAGAGCTTCAAGGATTAATCCGAACAGAACGAATGACTTTGCTTCCTGCAAAGGTTTCATCATCTTGGCCTGACTTTTATCCCTTATGGGAGGGGCAATCACCTCCCAGCCTTACTCCCGAGTCGCCCCTTTTGTTTCAGCTGCTCTCGCCTTCTAGCAGCTCTGTGCACACATACATACTGGGAACAGGCTCCCCTGGGTCCTCTGCCTCGCTGCTGCCAGACTCTGGAGGCTCCAAAGGCAGCACCCCACTCTCAGATGGTCTTGGCCCCATCTCTGCATCAGACGCAGGACCCTCATCCGAGTCCTCCCCAAACTCCCTGACTGGTCCCCGTTCTTCCCCACTGTCCAATTTTACTGCCGTCGGCACCTGAAGCTGGCGAACCACAACTGCCCCAGGGTCGTTTGATCAAAATGTATGTATATATGCATTTACAAATGGTTGTAAATGCTGGGGTTGCCTTCCCAGCTGGCTTCTAACAAGCAAAACCTTTGGGGAAGTTGCATTTGATTAATGACTGTGGAGATGGTATGTTGGTCATAAGAGCAAGGACAGTCATAGGTCACCTTTTACCCATAGGTCATCATCGCTACTTTGAACAGTTGCTCAATGAAAGGTTGTAAATCAAGGACTATCTGTGTGTTGGTTGTGGGCACCGTTGCTGTTTAGTGACTGTTCATTCATTTCCTCCCTTTCAAAGATGCAGGGACTTGCCGTCCATGTAACAACACCGAAATCCTGATGGCCGTTTGCACAAGTGATTTTGGTGAGTAGATTTTCTCCAGTGTTAATTTGCTGCTCTTTTCCACCATCTACGGAGGTTCTCCGTCATCCAGGTCATGGTTGTCCCAAAGGTGCATTTTCAAGAGGCAACTGGACTTCCTTGCTTTTCTTGGAAGAGGTTTCGCTTCTCATCCAAGAAGTTTCTTCAGTTCTGACTGAATGGTGGAGGAATGGATGGATTTATATGAGCCATGGTGGTGCAATGGTTAGAGTGCAGTACAGCAGGCTACTTCTGCTGACTGCCAGCTGCCTGCAATTTGGCAGTTCGATTCTCACCAGGCTCAAGGTTGACTCAGCCTTCCATCCTTCCGAAGTCAGTAAAATGAGGACCCCAATTGTTGGGGGCAAGAGGCTGACTCTGCAAACCTCTTAGAGAGGGCTGTAAAACACTGTGAAGTGGTATATAAGTCTAAGGGCTATTGCTATTGCTTGCTCTCTGTCTGTCTGTCTGTCTGTCTGTCTATCTATATCTATCATTTGTCTATCATTTCTCTCCCTCCCTCTCCCTCTCTCTCTCTCTCTCTCTCTAGTCTATTAGTCTGTCTGTCTGTCTATATCTATCATCTGTCTACCATCTCGTGGTGGTGAGCCATGGTGGCACACTGGTTAGAATGCAGCATTGCAGCCTAATTCTGCCGACTGCCAGCAGTTCGATCCTGATCAGCTTAAGGTTGACTCAGTCTTCCGTTCTTCCAAGGTGGGTAAAATGAGGAACCAAATTGTTGGGGGCAAGAGGCTGACTCTGTAAACCACTTAGAGAAGACTGTGAAGCGGTATATAAGTCTAAGGGCTATTCCTATTCCTTGTGGTCATCTGGTTGTTAGTTCTCTCTCAGAGGGCTAAGAGAGTGCTAACAACCAGATGATTGCAAGGAACATAAATCCTTCCATCCCCCACCATCCAGTCAGAACCAAAGAAGCTTCTTGGATGAGAAGTGAAAAGTCCTCAAGGAAAAACAAAATCAAGTTGCCTCCTGAAAAAACACCTTTGGGGTCTCTTCACTATATCATAAATGGGGAAAATGAAGTGAGGGGAGACTAGCTTTCTTGAAAGCAAACTAATAATCTACTAATAATCTAAGGTACTCTCCCAAGTTTTAAAGACCCTCTCAGCCCTTTTAATTTAAACATTAAATGTTTAAATGTTGCCACAGAGTTACAATTTTTAATGAGCAGAGAAGGATTTTCATTCATTTTAATGCAACAGAATCCTTTTTTTTAAATTGTGTGCAGACATTTGGAAAAAGTTGGGTATTTTACCAAATAGCAAAGGGGAACTCTGCTCCTCAGAGATAATATGTCTGAACGATTTCCAAAATGGACACACACCCTTCATAAGCATCAACCTACATTTTTCAATCCTTCTCACCTTGGTCATCACTGCAATTGTGTAAGGCAAGGTCTTAATACCCCCATTTTACAGATCAGAACGTGAAGGGGGAAGATGCAATGTGTGCATTGGTTTCCAAAGATCCAGCCAAGCAGTAAAGACCAGCTGGCCAAAGCTGGTCCACAGAGCAATTTGTTGCCTGGTTGACAGCCAACTTGGTCTCCAGGCTAGAAAGTGGGAGACCATGAGTTCAAGTCCCACCTAAGGCAGGAAAGCCAGTTGGGTGATTTTGGGTCAGTCAGCAGGAGACTGGGAGATCTAGTCCCACCTTAGGTATAAAAGCCAGCTGGGTAACTTTGGGTCAGTCACTCTCTTTCAGCCCAACCTACCTCACAGGATTGTTGCTGTAGGGAAAATAGGAGATGGAAGGTGTGTTGGATAAGTTCACTGCCTTGAGTTATTTGTAAAAAGGTAGAAGATAGATGATTGATAGATAGATAGATAGATTGGCATGATATGACATGACATGACATGATATTGATAGATGATAGTTAGGTAAGATAGATAGATAGATAGATAGATAGATAGATAGGCCAATGCAGCGCAGGCAGGCGGCAGTCGACAGGCATGATATACATGATAATAGATAGAATGATAGATTTAGAGAGAATATAGAGATAATAGATAAAGAGAAGAGATATAGATAGAATACAGAAAATAATAGATATATGATATATAATAGATAGATATATATATAGACAGACATATATAAAAGATGAATTATGATAGAAAGAGGATCGAATAGAATGAAGATAGAGATAGATAGATAGATAGAAGATAGATAGATAACATGATATAGATGATAGATGATGATAATGTAAAAGAAATAGAGAGATGGTAGATAAGATTAATGAAGAGGATTATAGATATATAATAGATATTGATAGTTATAGATAATAAATAGATGATAGATCATAGATAGAGGATGGATGAGATAGGTGGATGGATGGATGGATGGATAATTGATAAATGGATGATAGAAAAGAAAGAAAAACAGACAGACAGACAAAGAAAGAAAGAAAGAAAGAGAAAGAAAGAAAGAAAGAAAAAGAAAGAGAAAGAAAGAAAGAAAGAAAGAAAGAAAGAAAGAAAGAAAAAGAAAGAAAATAGTTGGAGGTGTTCGGTGCTTGTATTCCCGCTTTGCAATGCTTGTGGTCATCCTACCCGCCTACCCCCACTCCGTTTTGCTTCTTGCAGTCTTGCAAAGGCTAGCCTCCCACCACCACCCCGCCTCCATTTGCAGTCCTCCACAGTGGAAGGAAGAGGTCACAGCGTCTGCGAGTGCACAGCTCTGGGGTTGCTACAGCAACTGGCAAGTCAGACAAGAGAACAGGTGGATTTGTCACGCCACATCAGATCAGGGGCCTGTCGGGAGACCTCCGAGAGGCTCCTTGCTGATTTGAAGGGAGGCAAACGCATTTTCATTTTTGAGTGAAGGGCTGAATCCCAACAATTCTACAGCCACTCAAAAGCCCTTGCAACCCATTAAGAGAGAGGTCAGCAAAATAATGCCCACCAGATGCCTCTCCGAGAGAGGCCCTTTTGCCACCCTGAAATCAGTGGAAATTTTTAAGTACATCCCTTACTGTCACATGATTGCAACTGGGCCACATTTATGGCCGTTCACACCACCATTTTCGTGACAATTTTTGCCCCAAACTGGCATTTGCTTTCAGTTTCCCACTAAAAATGACCACGGAGTGCCTTAACAACGGCAGTGTGATGACCCATAGTCTCTCAAAATAACCCAAAACCTAAAACATGAATTAAAGTCCAGCAATGCCTTCAATTTAACTGTTTTATTAGTCACAGTTTAAAGTCCCAAAAGTAAATAATGAGGCAAAAGGAAAACAAGAACAAACCGTAGTGGTGAGAGTTCCGAAGCAAACCAAGATAAGTAATTATACATTACAAGAAGATAACCAGGGAAAGTCCATGGGAAGAATGCCAACAAATATAAATCTCCTTCAAAGGAAACACTAACTTTGACTCCAGCAATTCTGACTACTCAGTTACAATCTTATATACATAGCTCCCAGCTGTAAGCCCTGAGGAGGATCATGGCCCTCTCCTCCTGAGTAGACCACGCTTTTCCCTGATCCTCTCCTCCCTGCGTGCCCTGGGATGGAGAGGGGATGGGCCTGGATCCTCTTCTGATTGCTCAGCTGGCCTCTGCTGTTCCCCAGCCTCCTTCACCACCTCTGGAGCCACACTCCCACTCCCTGTTGGCTGTTCCCCCTCTTCCTCCGAGTCAGTCTCCACCAGGGGCATGACAGGCAGTGTCCGTTGAACTGCAAAAAAGGCTCATGAAACTGAGTGCAGTCAGTCACATGGTGACTCGACTTAAGGACTGCCGCAACTTCTGGGCTCAATTACGGACACTGAGGACGGTCTGTATTTCATGGTGCAAATTCCCGATCGTGTGGAACCATAGTAAAAACTGCATGTTAGTTGATTCTTGACCGCGTCTCGATTCAGGGTTAGGATCAAATGTGTTGTAGTAGCGTCATTGACAAGAGATTCTCCTATCTGCCATGGACACTTCAGATCTGGATTTAGTATGGACCTTCTCTGTGGCTGTAGAATGGGTCAAAATTACATTGGACCTTGGATGTGCTTCAACTATACTTCTGGGCAATCCTAGTTAGTCCCTCTAATGGTGAAGGTTGCTGGGACCTGTAGTTTAGCAGCCCCTGGAGAGCCAGCAATTTCCACTTCTAATATATATATATATATGTGTGTATATGTGTGTGTGTGTGTGTGTGTGTGTGTGTATTAATGAAAACCCACCTAGCTCCTTCTCTGCCTGTCTTCTATCAACCATCAAGACTTTTCTTCTCGGAAAATCACTGAGTTTGCAAGAAATTTGTGGTGGATTAACCCCCAATCCATAAATGTCCTCAGGAGGGAATTTAGAGAGAGATTACAGGAGTCAGGATGTCCTTAGATGTATAATGGAATGATGTAGTGATGGATGGGTCCATAAAGGAGAATATTTGCAGCTCTGGGTTGAAACGAAGGGTCCTTGGTGAATTCTGAGCTTGGTGGTTTTCTTGCAGTCATTTCATTACAAAACTAGGTAACATCAGCAGTGCTAGAAGGAAGTGGGCTTTATGGAGTGGAAGAGAAGGGAGGAGGAGAAAGAGGAGGAGGGGGGGGAGAAGAAGACTGTGGGGACCTTGGTGCTCTCTGAGCTTGGTGGTTTTATTGCAGATGTTTCGTTAGCCAAACTGGGTAACATCATGTTACTCAGAAAGATTTGGGTAATGAAACATCTGTAAGAAAACCACCAAGCTCAGAGAGCACCAAGGGACCCCCCCCCCATGTATGGGTCTGGCGTCTGGCTTCTAAAGGTTGCTGCTGCTTGCACCCCAAAATGTTTTAGGTTTCCTAGAAGGTTTTCCAAAGCAGAGTTCTTCATTAATGTTGGACCGTAACTCACCCAGTTTTCAGCTGGCGTTATGAAAACTAATTTATCTCAAGGCTCCCTGTTATCTAAAAAGAAAGAAACAAGAAAGAAATGCAGAGCTAATTTTACTCATATATTTTAACTCTCATACTTTTACAGTGGATTCAGACATTAGCTGTTCAGCCATTCTTGTGAACCTAGCCACTGTGGCTTGGATAACATGGCTTATGGTATAAGGCAGTAGTTTTCAAACTTAGACGCTTTATGAGGTGTGGGCTTCAAGTCCCAGAGTTTCCCAGCCAGGAATTCTGGGAGATGAGGTCCATACCTCTTAAAGTGGCCAATTTTGAAAAACACGGATTTGGAGAGTTGTGTGAACCTACCTATGCCATTAGGGGATACGTTCAGTAAACTCTCACCAAGCTCACCATTGCTTAGCCTTTAAGCCTGGAATCATTTGGACCTGTTCGTCTATTCTGTTTTCCGGGGTTCTGCTTGAAATGATCTTATAGAAGAGAAGGGGGGGAATTGAATAATTGCTGATCTTTATAAGCACTTTCCTTGCAGTTATCCGTGGCAACATCAAGTCCGTCTCCAACGACAGGGAAGCCCAAGAATCGATCATCAGTGTGAGTGCGACACGGATCCATCGACAGAAGTTTGCTCTGTTTCAACCGGTCGGCAAATCTGGAAAGTCCACAGGCAACATCCACACCCTCCTACGATGTGGGGTGAAACCTGGTCCAGGCAGTTTTTTATTCACTGGGTGGATGCATTTTGCAGAGGCCTGGCTCACCTGCGCTCCCCGATACAAAGACTTCCTCCGCATCTACGAGGAGGCGCGACAGGCTCACGAGAACCCCTGTGAAGTCTCGTTGGACTGACTTGAGACAAGAAGAGCTCAGGAAGAAGAGAAGCCTACTTGGGGCTGTGATCAAGCCAGAATTAGCCGTCCTCGTCTTGGCCGTGGGAGGAGAACCTTGTCCTTAGACCCAAGCAAGACAAGCTCTTTCCTTCCTCTAGGAGACCAAATGGTTCTACCAACCCATAATTCTTTTCCTGGTTGTCTGCAAATGAGTTGTCTCGGCCACGTCTAAGAGGAACCTCATGAGATGTTCTCTGATCAAGTTGGGGAACATCACGAAGCAGACAAAAGGTTCCAGAACTTTCCAAACATGGGGATGAGGTGAGACTTGGGATTTTGATCTTTGAGTTTTCCACCATCCATGAAAGCCAATATAATTATTCCTGAGTTTGCAGCAAGCCACACCTTTTTCACTTCACTGTGGATGTCGGCAGATATAACATCAAGCCAATAGGAAGGACCATGAGTTTCAGGTCTAAAAGGATGACCCACTCAACTGATCAGTCAAGAAAGCCCAGGAGATGATCTAATTTTCTCTTTGAGGGTTGCGTGACTGATCAGCATTAGGTTCTGTCATCCAAGGGGACCATCCTAAACTAAATGAAGACCCAGATATTTTCAGGAGAGGGGAAGAAGAAAGTACCATGTTTCCAACATGCAAGAAAGAGGAAAAAATTGTGACAGGAAAGGACACTTGTTCAGTTCTATTCATTTTCATTTTTTAAAAAATATATCCATCTCTTGGTCATTCAGGCAGAGGGGGACAAAGCTTTAAACAACTTCAAATGAAATACTTCCTCCCCCCACCCCCAAAACAAAATAACATGAATGTGAAAATGGGTTGGTTGAATTGCAGATCTGGATATCTGAATGGTATTGTGAGATTTGCTCAAATAATCTGGATCCAGCCATCAGCTTTTCTTCATAAAAATGGCCTGATTCTGACTTCAGGGCCACCGATTCTCAATAAAATCCAGACTGGATTCACACATTCTACTGAACTTTGACATGGACTCAATCTATCACACAAACCCAGCCAATTGTGACTTATTCTATATATACATCCAATTTTTTTTAAAGCTGTGGCTTGGCGCAGTGTGTGTGAATCCACCCAGTAGTTGTCATTTCTTTAGCAAGCCAGGGTTAATCCAACCATAGCTTAATGCACTGTGAAAATCCTCAAGAGTCCATGTTCCACAGCAACACCTTTTTAACTGTTCAATTAAGCTCTTCTTCTTCCAAAATAATAATTGAACAGCTCCTGATATTTGGAGAAATATACAGGTATTGATGGCACTGGAATCCTATCAGAAAATGCAGGTCAACCCTATTATCAGGAAAATGTCTTCTGTGTGTCATTACCAGAAGAACATTTCCTTGTGTTGATTGATCTGGGAAAGAAGGAACCTCTGAACAGATTATTTTGGGTTTATGTCTGTTTAATCCATAGTACTCAAAAGAATCCTGGTGGTTCAAATTCCAATGCATTGTAATGTTCTTTATTGTCTGGGACCACAGTTCCCAATAACACTTGCTAGTGTTTTGGGAGCTGATAAAGTTAAAATGTTCAAAGCATTTTAAGAGGGCATTCAATTTTCTGGCCCATAATTTTGAAATCACAGCTAACTATCACAGAACTGCCATTCTCAAATCTTTGAAAGTTGAGAAAGGCCACGTATCCAATCCTAGAGATAGAATAGAATAGAATAACAGAGTTGGAAGGGACCTTGGAGGTGTTCTAGTCCACCCCTCTGCCTAGGCAGGAAACCCTACACCACTTCAGATAAATGGTTGTCCAATCTCTTCTTAAAAATCTTCAGTGTTGGAGGATCCACAACTTCTGGAGGCAAGTTGTTCCACTGATTAATTGTTCTGACTGTCAGGAAATTTCTGCTTAGTTCTAAGTTGCTTCTCTCCTTGAGATCCTTGAGATCAAAAAGAATTGGACATAACACCTTGTTAGACGAACTCGTGAATGTGGTGCTAGCTGCAGAAATCAACCTTCATTACTGACATTTTTTGGGGAAAAAAATCTAGTCTGTGATTTCAAAATTGTGCTTAAAATAATTATTTGGTGTGGCTGGGAAGGCGGACCAAATTGGTAGATTTGTAGGACTGTCTACGGGGATTCTCAATCGTCCAGGTCATGGTTGTCTCAAAGGTGTTTTTTCAAGTGGCAACTGGATTTTCTAGTTTTTCTTTGACGACGTTTCGCTTCTCATCCAAGAACCAGAGTTGAAGAAGCTTCTTGGATGAGAAGTGAAATGTCATCCAACAAAAACAAGGAAGTCCAGTTGCCTCTTCAAAAAAAAGCACCTTTGGGTCTGTAGGACTGCATACCATCTTCTCTTTAGGGCTTCAGAATCCAGGCTGCCGGAAAACTGAACAACTATTGCAAGGCAGCTAAGACTTCTTGAAATCTCTTTTATTGCACTGTAGTGGTTTTCTGGAGTTTTGGAACCCACCTGTGAATGGATGAGATGCCCTCCTGTCTGTGGGAAAAAGAGAGAGAGAGCTAAGAAAGGATGCACATCTTCCCTTTATCACTCCAAATAACAATTCCATCATCACCTTGGTGCTAATTGCTGATTTCTCAACATCCCTATGCAGAATGGGCTGGCAACTTTGTCAGTTGTCACCAATATATATATTTAAAAAAAAACAACCAATGCTATGTATTCAGGATGCCTTACAGCCTAATCAATTTATGGCAGCATAAAAGCATTTATAAGACTAGATTTCACTTTGTCAAAGGTTCACAGTGTTATCTTGAGTTACCGGTGCTGAGTTTGGTGGCCAAATGGGAGAGAGAATTGGATGCGCGCGCGCAGTGAAAGCAGACAATAAGCAAGAAGTAAAACCAGGGATAATTGGCTGATGCACATCCATGAACAAAAACAATTATTGGGCACAGCACACTAATTTGGAAAGGGAACATGTGCAGTCTGATTTATTTTATTTTATTTTTAGAAATTGTTCTTCTTCAAACCACAGAAATGAAGAGTTGGATTTTTTTCATGAATTTGAAACTCAGGGGTTTCATAGCGTTTCTCTTAAGCTGGCCAGAGTCACCAGTGAGTGAACTGGACAGCCATATAAATTTTCTTCACTCATGAAGATATAACAACTACAGGTAGTTCTCGACTTATGACCACAGTTGAGTCCAAAATTTTGGTCATGTGACCTCGGGGATGCTGCAACGGTCATAAGTTTGAAAAAGGGTCATCATTCGCTTTTTTTCGGTGCCTTTGCAACTTCCAACCTTCACTAAACAAACTATAAGTTGAGACAAACTGTCTGTAAGTTGTTAAAACTGGACATTGCAAATCTCAGTGGGCAAAAAAACTCTTTGGCGGCTCTTTTCGCCCCTCAACATAACTCTTCTCCCGGGCAGAGTAGGCTGGTTCACACAATATCCCAAGGTATAAACTGGAATTGGAAGGAAAAAAAACACGCACAAAGGATCTAGATCAGGGGCCCACAACCTTTGGGGCACCAGGGACTGGTTCCATGGAGAAAAGTTTCCCCCTGGACCGGAGGGGATGTGGTTTCATGTGCTGCCTGCATCCCACGCAGTGGTGGTATTCTAACAGTTCGGACCATTTCTCCCGAGCCGGTAGCGGCGATGAGCAGTGGAGACCGAACCGGTTCTCTCTGCCGCTCTGCTGTTGGGCCCACCTGCCCGCCTGGGCTCCCATACTCACCTTTATCCTCTGAATTTGAAGCGCAGCTGCTTTGCGCGGCACAGAATAGCACCGCAGGGCAGCTGCTGAAGCGACCGGGAGAGGGCAGGCTTGCAGGAGGTGAGTCAAAACACAAAGTGCGCATTTGGTGCACTCAAACACTAGTGTGTTTGGTGCACACAAAGTGTGTGCACATGCACAAAGCATGCCCACCAAGCCACGCCCACCGAACCGGTGGTAAAACTTTGTGAATCCCACCACTGATCCCACGGATGGGTTTTTGCTTATTTGCAAGGCCCGGTTTCTGGCATGCCATGGCCCAATGCCGGTCCGTGGACCGGAAGTTGGGGACCCCCTTTTCTAGATCGAATCTTACACCCAGGATAAGACTCTGTAGCTGCAATACCTGCAGGCATTTGCTGTTACAAATAGTGGTTCCCAACCTTTCCTTTATCAGGGACCCCCCCTATAAATACCTTCTGTGGCTAAGGACCATGTGCATCAACACCCCCCCCCCAAGACTTAAGATTTAAACTGTAACACTTTTTCAAGCTTTCGTGGGCACCTGTGAGCCCTCCAGGTGTCCATGGAGGTGTGGACCACAGGTTGAGAGCCACTTGTAGAGGCCATCACACCCTTTGTTGTGACACATTCTCAGTTTCATGGTAAAGTTGGGGATAGTAAATGCTGCCAAACCTCAGAGATATTTAGAGAAATGCTAAACAGGACCCTTCTCTTTTTACCATGTGGAAATGATTAAGGGTGTTACTGATGTGGCACATGAAAGTATTTTTTTGCATGTGTTCAGCCGTGATGCCTAAGGGAAATTGGTCCATTGGAATAACCTGTCCATGAAATGTGATTGATGTGATTGTTGTCATGGTTGCTATTCTAAAGAGAGATGGTTGGGCAGCTCTCACTCTTTCCCAGCCTTGGCAAGGTTTAGGTTGTGTGGACTTCAAATCTGAAAATTTCCCATACAGGCTTAAAATTGCTGAGGTGGGAAAACGCTGTTCTAAATCATCTTGTTTTATTCTGATGTGTCCTGTGTATCCTTCCTTCCTTCCTTCCTTCCTTCCTTCCTTCCTTCCTTCCTTCCTTCCTTCCTTCCTCCCTCCCTCCCTCCCTCCCTGCCTGCCTGGCTTTCCTTCCTGGCCTTCCTTTTTTTCCTTCCTTCCTTCCTTCCTTCCTTCCTTCCTTCCTTCCTTCCTTCCTTCCTTCCTCCCTCCCTCCCTCCCTCCTCCCTCCCTCCCTCCCTCCCTGCCTGGCTTTCCTTCCTGGCCTTCCTTTTTTTCATTCCTTCCTTCCTTGGTAGAAAATATATAAAAATAGGAATAAATACTTTGATAAAATGGGAGTCTTAAGAAAAAGAAGGAAGGAAGGAAGGAGGAAGGAAGGAAGGAGGAAGGAAGGAAGAAGAAAGAAGAAAGAAGGGAGGGAGGGAGGAAGGAAGGAAGGGGAAGGAAGAAAAGCCAGGAAGGAAAGATGGAAGGAGGGAAGGAAGGAGGGAAGGAAGGAAGGAAGGAAGGAAGGAAGGAAGGAAGGAGAGCCAGAACAAGCCTTCCCTTTGCACTAGTCCTCCCCTCACTCTGATGAAGTGTTTGATTTCCTCAAACCTTTTAAAATAACGCACAAGTTTACTCGATTGGGTAGCTAGTAAATCCAAAGCTGCCGTCAACCCTTCCTGAAGATGCCCAGTTTCTGCTCATTGCAACTTTAATTTATTTTTTGTAAGATTTTTTTTTTCCTACGTAGAAAACGAGCCCACTTAGGAAACTGACATGCAGGAAGCCTTTGTCCCTGCTTTTCTCTCTGCGGATGCTCTCTTAGAAAAGGGCTGCCACAAAGAAGAATCTTCGCACTTCTGTGTTTTGTTAGAAAAGTTTTCGCCTTGAAAATGTGAAAAGAAAGTGGGGGTAACATTTGTGGGTGGATGACTAAGAGGACTGTCTGTTTCCACATAAGGGTATGTTGTGGCTGGATGTCCCCCAAGGGTGGACATGCACGAGTGTGTCCCAAACACTCAAAATCCCAAATGCAGCCAACCTACTAAACCACTGGGACACCGTGAGTTAGATCAGCATGCCATAAACTTAGCAGCGTTAAGATGTGTGGGTCTCAATTCCCAGAATCCCCAAGAAATCCACCAGTCTTAACCTTGTTCAAGACTGAAAAACATTTGAGTTGGATTGTTGGGATCCCAAGCCATTTCTTCCCAGCGACTGATGATATCTTAGAACATCTCCAGTCGTGGTGCAAATATTACACAACAGTAACTTCATTGCAGCAACAGTTGGGCGTAAACATTTCCGTCTGCAAGCAATGTCTCTCTTGTAGAAGAGAACAGTTGTAGCTCAGGGTTGAACTGTGGGCTCCTTGGTGTTCCCTGAGCATGGTGATTTTCTTGCAGATGTTTCATGACCCAACTATATAACATCATCAGTGCTACAAGGGAGTGAGGTTTCCTCTCTTTTTATATACAAGCGGCTTGCCCTATCTCTCTCAAATTGAGCCCAATGGCTTCTTACTAACAGGACACACCTGTCTTCTTTCTTTGGCAATATTAGAGTGAACGCTGATGCCCCACTTCCATAAATAATTGCCCGGGAATATTTTGGGAGTTTCCCATCCTAAAATAAGCCAGATCCAACCCTGCTTAGCTTTTTGAACATCAGTCAAAGTTGGCTGCTATCTGCTAGGACTGGTTGATGCTATAAATTGCTGGGAAGCTGTAGGTACATGGCTGTAGGTAATGTGATATAAGGGCATCATCACAATGGGTCGATCTCAGCTGGGCAGGATTTTGGGAAAAGCATACTGCTTCTCTGATAAGGCCTTTCTCATGTTTCCTAGAATAAGGAAGGACAGATTTTGTATTCAAGCGAATACAAAAAAAATGTTGTCTGAAAGTCTTCATTGAAAGAACAGGATGGATTTCGGAGGGGACACTGGCTGTAAACTGAAATGCAAAAATCGATGTTAGCATCGATTGAGAGTCCTCGAGCATCTAAACCAGGGGTCTCCAACCCTGGCAATTTTAAGACTTGTGGACTCCAATTCCCAGAATTCCTCAGCCAGCTTTGCTTGGCTTGGCTTGGCAACTTTTAAGACTTGTGGACTTCAACTTCCAGAGTTCCCCAGAATTCCATGCTGGCTAGGGAATTCTGAGAGTTGAAATCCACAGGTCTTTAAAGTTGCCAAGGTTGGATGCCCGTGATCTAAATGCAGGCCAGCCCTTTAACTTTGTTTTTAGTTATCCGACACCGGAAGTGTGTCATATGTGCACTAAAGTGATCACGATACCAAATGTGTAGTTTTGTTCTTTGTTTTCAATCTAAATTGTATTGTAATTGTCTGTGTGTGTTTGTGTGGTCTCTTTTTCTTTTCTGAGAGCAAAATGTTAATATAAGATGAATTGCCAACAGTAGCAAGAAAGGGTACCAAATAAATCTCTCCTTTTTTTAGCCCATTGTAGAGGATTTTAGGCAAAACAAAATGCCAAGTTTTGATATGGAGAAGATTTGTAAAATGTTCAGTACCTTTTTTATACGTATTGTTAATGTCTAAAGAAGAGATCAAGAGATGAATGAGACTCTTGGTTGCCATTTCTTTTCATGTGTTTTATTCCTATTTTTTTAAAAAAACTGTATTGATCTTTTGAAGGGTATAATTAAAACAATTGTTCAAGTTCTCAACTGTTAATCTGAGAGGGCTTCTTGGGGACTTCTTGTGAATCTTAAGCGAGTCATCACCTGGCCAGACCTGACTTTATGACCATTTTTTTACTGCAGTCAATAAGTGGATCACTGGTTGATCATCAGATAAAAGAAACCAGAGTCTGTGCCAGTAAGATAACTAGAGAAAGCGTCTCAGATATGAGCCTCCTTAGCTCTGGGGAAGATGGATGGATGGATGGAAAGGGAAGGGAGGGAGGGAAGGGAGGGAGGGAGGAGAAAATGTGAGGAGGAAGGAAGGAAGGAGAGGCGAGAGGAAGGAAGGGAGGGGAGAGGGAGGGAGAGGAGAAGGAGAGGAGGGAGGAAGGAAGGAAGGAAGGAAGGAAGGAAGGAAGGAAGGAAGGAAGGAAGGAAGGAAAGATGTCAATGGAGATTCTCAGGTCAACCAGGTCATGTCCCACAAGTGTTTTTTGCAAAAGGCAACTGGACTTTCTTGGTTTTTTTTTCTTTGAAAGCATTTTGCTTCTCACCCAAGAAGCTTCTTCAGCTCTAACTGACTGGAGGGGAATGGAAGGATGTATATAATATATATATATATATATATGTGTGTGTGTGTGTGTGTGTGTGTGTGTGTGTGTATGTGTATGTGTATGTGTATGTGTGTATATATATATATATATATATATATATATATATATATTACATTTATATGCCGCCCTTCTCCGAAGACTCAGGGTGGCTTACAATTTTTGGAGCGCAACCCAATGCGCTCAGCAGTAGCCTTCATTCCATTGTATATGTCTGCTTATTACTAAGCGGCATTTTTACAAAGTCAGCTTATTGCCCCCAACAATCTTGGGTCTTCAATTTACCTACCCCGAGAGGATGGAAGGCTGAGTCAACCTTGAGCCTGGTGGGATTCGAGCCTGCAATAATTCTAGGCAGCTGGAACTTAAGTGCAGGCATTTAACAGCCTGCACCACCAAGGCCCTTCTTTACAACCATCTGGTCATTGGATCCACGACCAGATGTCTGCAAAGAATATAAATGCTTCCCTTAATTTGCACTCCTCTATCCAAGATTCAGCAATTCCTCCAGGTTTCCAGAGTCAGGAAAAACCTGGAGTCTGGAGGGGAAGCACCCCCAGTTTAGTTTTCCAGCCCTTGCCCATCTTTTTTTTTTAACAGAATAACATCTTCTCCTCTTCAACATCTTTTTGGTATTGTGGTGACCAGAACTGGATGCAGTATTTAACGTGGTCTCATCAGTACAGTGTAAAACAGTACTATTGCTTCAGATGATCTCTTTGTTTTATGCAGCCTAGAACTGCATTGGCTTTTTTGGCTGCTGAGCAGAATAACACAATAACAGAGCTGAAAGGGGCTTTGGAGGACTTCTAACCCAACCCCCTGTTCAAGTAGGAGACCCTATACCAGGGGTCTCCAAACTTGGCAAGTTTAACCTTTGCGAACTTCAAGTCCCAGAATTCCCCAGCCAGCATGATCGATTGTACCCTTCAAAAGCATGGCTGACTGGGGAATTCTGGGGGTTGAAGTCCACAAGTCTTAAACTTGCCAAGTTTGGGGACCCCTGCCCTACATCATTTCAGACAACAGATTGTCCAATCTGTCAGCTTCCACCTTACACTTCCTTATCTGCTTCGCTAGCACGCAGTGACAGTCTGCCATGAACTCTGGGGAGGGTGGATGGGAGGGAGGATGCTTGGGGAAAGCAAAAGTAATTGCTGTATCTCCCTGAGATGCTGCTTCAAGGTCACCAGGCTGGCTAATGAAAACAGACCTGGTCCAAGACGATGTAGATTGGCCACAAGTTCTATGTGCCCACAAGCCAAAGCTCCTAATTTTGCAGAGTAGCCACAACTCTAAAACTGTGGGGCATTCTGGTTTTGTGAAGATCCCGCACCTAGTTAGACATCCATTTTGGTGGCCAGGTATGAAGAAAGATGTGGAGGGATACGTGGCTGGTTGCCCCATATGCGCCACAGTGAAAGGACGTGGGTAAACCACGGGGGGCTATTGCAACAAGTTCCCAGCCCCTTGGCACCCTGAAAAAAGATCCTTTTTGCAGCCCTTGTGTTCAGCTGCAGCATGGTGATTAGGTGGGTATCCTGTTGTTGTTAGTCGTGAAGTCGTGTCCAACCCATTGCGACCCCATGGACAACATTCTTCCAGTCCTTCCTGTCCTCTACCATCTTCTGGAGTCCATTTAAGCTCACACTGATTGCTTCAGGGACTCCATCCAGCCCCCTCCTTCTCTGTCATCCCCTTCTTCTTTTTCCCTCAATTGTTCCTAGCATTCGGCTCTTCTCCAGTGAGTCCTTCCTTCTCATGAGGTGGCCAAAGTCTTTGAGTTTCATCTTCAGGATCTGGCCTTCTAAACAGCAGTAAGAGTTGATCTCCTCTGGGACTGACCGCTTTGCAGTCCAAGGGACTCGCCGGAGTCTTCTCCTCCAGCACCAGACTTCAAAGGCCTCCATTCTTTGGCGCTCAGCCTTCCTTATGGTCCCACTTTCACAGCCATGTGGGCATCCTACCCAAATGCATGGCGTTTCCATCCCTGAGGAAATCCTTATCACATTGGAAATGTACCAAGACAATGACCCAGCAGGACGGAAAAGCAGAAAATGTCAAGGGAGGAAACAACGGAGAGAGAAGATAGTAAATAGAACAACAGAAATGTTGGCTTCTCTTCCCCGCCTCTCATGCATTTTTTTCCCCATTTAAATTGTTGCATTTAATACTCTGCACATCCGGTGAGGTTTCTGCCTAGCAGAGAGATTGTTTTGATTTAAGTTTGAGGGTTTTTTTGGCCAAAGCAGATAGCCTTTTCTGCCAAAGAGAAAACATTTATTCTTCTTCCCACCCACCCACCCACCTCTCCTCTCCTCTCCCCGCCTCTCCCCTGTTTGCAGTTTTTTTCCCATTCTTGTTTTCGCTGCCCTCTGCCCCTGATTAGCTGCGACCTCCCGCTCCACTTCCCACATCCCCCTCATTCCAGAGTGGTGTTTGGGATGCAGCCAAAATTTCAGGGCTGTTGAAAAACTTTTTGAAAAAAACAAAAAAACAAAAAAAAACAACCCATAAAAACCCACAACCTGTGCCAACAGAAAGGCAAGCAAATGAAAGAAAACTTAAGGTGGTCGTGGCAGAATTTAATGTTTTCCCTGGAAAGTTATCTGCATTTTCTTTGACGATGGGGAAATTATGCATGAGGTACATACAATCCCAGCAATTTCGTTTATCCATCTCCTCCTCCTTGTCTCTCTTCTCTTTTGCCAATCTTTTTCCTTCTGTGTCTCCCCTTCTCCTCCTTTCTTCCTCTACAATCCTATTCTTCCTTCTCCCCTCCTCCTCCTCGTCTCTCTCCTCCTCCTCCTCCTCCTCCTCCTCCTCCTCCTCCTCCTCCTCCCTCCCTCCCTTCTAGCACTTCTAATGCTACCTAGTTCAGTAATGAAACATCTGCAAGAAAACAGAGGGCACCAAAGACCCCTCATCTCAACCCTGAGGTACAAATATTCTCCTTTATTGGTAGCTTGCTATCTTTCCAGGGTAGATCCCTTTTTGCCTGTGATTCCTGCAGCCCCACATAAGGGTTAGGGAAGTGGCAGAGCAGTTGCAGCTGATCTTTGCTCAAGACCATCTCCGGGCCTCCATGCCAGTCTGCTGGAGAAGGGGGGCCCTTTCCTTCACTGGCACAGAGGTCAAAGAGTTGGCTCAGTTTTCTACCAGTGGAGCCAAATACAACTTGGATATTTGCAGCCATGAAGAGGGTGGGACGGAATGTGTGAGGGTTGTTGGCTTGAGGTTCTTCTGGCTCTGAGGCATCATAAAAATTCACCCCATCTAAAGTGGCCTGGAGGATTGCCTGAATCCAGCCATGCCGAGCAGGCAGAGAACTAGTGGGATTATTATTGTTTTTTCCTGGCCAAGGACAAAGGAAGGCAGGGAAAAGATCGTTTTCAAATTCTCCACTGCATTTGTGGGCAAAGAAGAGAAGCGAATGCAGGAAGAGTTACGAAAGGCTATGGAGGCCCATCACCCTTGCTAAATAGCATCAGGACAAACCAGGGCAGTAGCACCTCGATGGTGGTTGGAGAAGAATCTGTAAGAGGGAAATTCTGAAGTCCTATGTGTCCTCTCATCCCTTGCATCTTCTTGTGGAGACCTTGCTGCTCTCTGAGCTTGGTTGTCTCCTTGCAGATGTTTCACTCACAACTATCACTGTAGATGTTACCAAAGTTAGGTAATAAAACATCTGCAAGAAAACAACCAAGCTCAGAGTCCTCCATGTCTCTTTTCTCTTTCTCCTCTCCTCTCTCCTTCACCAATCCTCTTCCTCATTCTCCCCTCCTCCTTCTCCTCCTCCTCCCTCTATCTCTTCTCCTTTTTCCAATCCTTTTCCTTCTCTTCCTCCTCTTCCTCCTCTCCCAACCCCCCACTCCCTTCTAGCACTGATGAGGTTCCCTAGTGAGGTAATGAAACATCTGCAAGAAAACAACCAAGCTCCGGAGAGTGCTAAGGTCTCCCGAGTTCAACCCCGAGCTACAAATATTCTTTTATTAGTTACATTGTCTTCTCCCTTGTCCTTCAGGGACAAGATTCCAAGGTTTGCTTTTCTCTACACAAACAGGATAATGCGGAAGGGGTCAGTCTCCAACATTTATCATTATGGCTTGCAAACCCAGGTCAAACCACCCCCGTGGACATGTTCAACAACACTCCATCAGCAAGTCCCTGATCCAAAGGAAACAGGGTACATTTGTGTTTTCTTAAAATGACAAATGTGTAAAACACAATGAGTCGCAAAAGAAACCCAAAGGCAAAAATAAACACAACTTTGTTCTACTTGTCACATGGCAACTTTCCTAAGTTTTTAATGGCTAGTTCTAATTGCCTGATCAGCTTCCTCTTGAAGCCTATCTACTAATACATGGTTGATGGGCCTTGGTGGCTCAGGCTGTTAATTGCCTGCACTTAAGTTCCAGCTGCCTACAACTGCTGTAGGCTCGAATCCCACCAGGCTCAAGGTTGACTCAGCCTTCCATCCTCTCGGGGTAGGTAAATTGAGGACCCAAGATTGTTGGGGGCAATTAGCTGACCTTGTAAAAATGCCGCTTAGTAATAAGCAGGCATATACAATGGAATGAAGGCTATTGCTGAGCACACTGGGTTGTATCCCAAAAATTGTAAGCCGCCCTGAGTCTCCGGAGAAGGGCGGCATATAAATGTAATTAAATAATAAATAATAATAATAAGCTCTACTATATGCCTGCTAAATCATGAGGGCTATACTCAAAACTCTAACTATGCTCAGGAGCTCTAAAGTTAAGACAGTTGTGGGGTCCTTGGTGCTCTCTGAGCTTAGTTGTTTTCTCACAGACGTTTCATTACCCAACTAGATAACATCATCAGTGCTAGGAGGGATTTGCTCTATGTTTATATACAAGTGTTGTGCCCTGCAAGTGTTGATGGAGATGTTCTTGATTATTATTTGATTAGGCTATTGTTTATTGTTTGATTGTTTAACAGATAACGGATAATCAGAGTTGGAAGGGACCTTACAGTCATCTAGTCCAACCCCACCACCCAAGCGGGAGACCCTACACCATTTCTGACAAATGGCAGTCCAATCTCTTCTTGAAAGTCTTAAGTGATGACATTCTCACAACTTCCATGGGCAAGTTTGTCTGAGTTAGTGGTTCATTTTAGGTTATTACTATTATTTTTTTGCAAAAAACCCACCCACCCAGCTCAGAAAACACCAAGGCCTCCACAATTCAACCCTGAGCTACAAATATTTTCTTCTATGGCTACAAAAAACATTTCCTAATATTCCAATTGCATATATTCTTCACCTATATCTGTGGGGTGGTTGGGGAATGGAGGATTTCAAAATCATTTTAAAGTCACGGGAAGAGCAGGGCAAAGTTATTAGTTATTATTAAAGGTGGTAGTCTGTTTCTGAGGGTGGGGTTTTAGAAATATAAGACCTCAAAAGGAATTACAAAGCAGGGGGGGGGCGAGATTCATGCATGCATGTCTCCGATAGTCTTTCTCCTGCTTTGCCCCTCTAAAAGGCCAAACAATTTTGCCATGCAATTTCTTGTAAATCCTGAGAAACCTTGCAGCCAGAATCTCTTTTCTTCTGTCACAGCCGCCTGGGGCGGGGTGGGTGGGGGTGGAGGACACAAACAAACCACCTTCTGAGAAGCGATTCTTTTCCCAACACCTGAAAATAAAATGACGCCGAGCGAGGGGGAAAAAAAGCCAGGAATGTGTGGGGCAGATTCATCCCAACGAAGCCCCTGTGTCTTTGCAGGGGTTCAGCCTTGCACAGCCACACAATGGGGGCCTCTGAGGAGATGTTTCCCCTTTTCTTCGCCCGCCTTTCACTTCTCTCCCTTCAGAGCCCCTCTTCCCCCCTTGGAACCATCTTCCCCCCCTTTTTTTCTTCTTCCTCTTCCTCTTCCTCTTCCTCTTCCTCTTCCTCTTCCTCTTCCTCTTCCTCTTCCTCTTCCTCTTCCTCTTCTTCTTCTTCTTCTTCTTCTTCTTCCTCTTCTTCTTCTTCCAGGAGATAAAAGTCTGAATACGTGAATCATAAAAGAGGGCGCCTCAAAAGCCGCTTTAATGCCACCACCTCCTCCCTTGCCCCCATCCCCATTGAAAAGCCTTTCTGGAAGAAAAGATGATAATTTCTCTCCGGAGTCCTTTTGTGGAGGGACACACGTTGGGTGGTGGAGGAGAAGGAGAACAGCTGGGGTTGCTAATCTGAACTAAAGCACGGGGCTGAGGAGGAAGGTGTTGGGCAGAAGTTCAGGGCCATATAATATAACATACGATGAATGTTTGCAGGAACTGGGCCTGGCTAGTCTACAGAAGAGAAGGACCAGGGGAGACATGATCATAGCAGCCTTCCAATATTTGAGGGGCTGCCACAGAGAGGAGGAAGGGGTCAAGCTATTCTCCAAGGCACCTGAAGGCCAGACAAGGAATAATGGATGGAAACTGAACAAGAAGAGATTCAAACTGGAAATAAGGAGGAATTTTCTGACAGGGAGACCAATCAACCCATGGAACAGATGTTGCCTTCAGAAGTTGTGGGAGCTTCATCCCTGGAAGCTTTCAAGAAGAGACTGGACTGCCATCTGTCAGAAATGGTGTAGGGTCTCTTGCTTGGGTGGGGGGTTGGACTAGATGACCTACAAAGTCCCTTCTGATTATCTGTTATCATCTGCCAGTCGACGGCCATGCTCACCTTATGACCGGAAGTGAGCCACGGCATTTCTGTGGCTATAAGCGAGACGTCGGTTTAAGCGGGTTTCACCTCCTCGCATGACTCTCTCCTTGCCACTGGCCGTGAGGGACATTTCTCAATCCGCTGCAACTCTTGAGTTGGTAACACGGTCGTTGAGTGAATCTTGTTCTTTGGTTGATTGACGGGGTCGGTAGGTCGCAAAACGTGACTCGGGACATGGCAACGGTCATAAATAGGAGTCAGTCCCCCTGGGTCTGAATTTTGATCACGTGATCGCGGGGGGAAATGATGATGATGCGACGGTCGTAAGTGTGAAAAACAGCCCTAAGCCCCCTTTTTTCAGTGCCGTTGTAACTTCAGCCACTAAATGAATGGTTGTAAGTCGAGGAATATGGATTTAGAGCAGGCCATTTAGTAAGGAGCATAGCAAAGCGATGTTGAGGCCACGGAGGAAGCCACCGAATGAAACTGGGAGTTAATTTCCTTTGGCCACAAGCGACGCCAAGCAAGGAAAAGTCGGAGAGCATATAAGCAGTCCTTGACTTACGACTCTGAATGCAGTCGGGCACCTTTATGCAGGTAGTCCTCAACTTATGACCACAATTGGGAACCCAGTTTATGTTGCTAAGCAAGGTGGTAGTTTAGTGCGGTGTGCCTGATTTTACAACCTTTTTTGGGGGGGGCATGGTTGTTAACTCTCTGCAGTCCCAATGGTGCTTTTTTCCCAAGAGGCAACTGGATTTTCTAGTTTTTCTTTGATGACGTTTCACTTCTCATCCAAGAACCAGAGTTGAAGAAGCTTCTTGGATAAGAAGTGAAACGTCATCCAAGAAAAACAAGGAAGTCCAGTTGCCTCTTGAAACAAACAAAGCACCTTTGGGTCTGTAGGACTGCATACCATCTTCTCTTTAGGGCTTCAGAATCCAGGCTGCCAGAAAACTGAACAACCATTGCAAGGCAGCTAAGACTTCTTGAAATCTCTTTTATTGCACTGTAGTGGTTTTCTGGAGTTTTGGAACCCACCTGTGAATGGATGAGATGCCCTCCTGTCTGTGGGAAAAAGAGAGAGAGAGCTAAGAAAGGATGCACATCTTCCCTTTATCACTCCAAATTCTACGTAACAATTCCATCATCACCTTGGTGCTAATTGCTGATTTCTCAACATCCCTGTGCAGAATGGGCTGGCAACTTTGTCAGTTGTCACCAAACGATATATCTGTGAAATATACTGTGAACCTTTGACAAAGTGAAATCTAGTCTTATAAATGCTTTTATGCTGCCATAAATTGATTGGGCTGTAAGGCATCCTGAATACATAGCATTGGTTGTGTGTGTGTGTGTGTGTGTGTAGGTATGAGGTTTCTTGGTATTTTCCCACATAATAGTAACTATAATAACTATTACGTGGGAAAATACCCGAAGAAACCTAAATACCATACATATAAGTACCCACAAAAATATAAGAAAACATATATATATATATGTTCTGTCTCCCCTTCCCTTCTTCAGAAGGTAAGGAAACTTGGCACCAACACCCCACACAGAGAGTCACACTGGCCTGTCAAAAGCCAATTTGCTGCAGCTGATAAGACTCTTGGCAATCACCCACGCTCTGACTGCCAAGTTCAGATCTGTCAGGTATCAGATTACTCACTGAGCCAAAGTCCACGACAAAGAGTTCCTCCAGATACAGTTCACAAACAGAATTCTTGATAGTTCGAACTTTGTCACGCACGGAGTTTGCAACGTAGGCACACCCACTTTTATACCTTGTGGGGTGTGGTCCAGCTCAATCTCTGGCCCTCCCGCCTCCTGCGTTGCTGCTGACGTTTCTCCCTCCACTTGCCTGGGATCAAGCCAGGAATCTTCCTCCTCACTCCCCAGCCATGGCGTACCGATCTCATCTCTCAGGCTGTTCCTCTTGGCTTTCCGAAGAAACCTGAGGCATTGTCAGGGAGGAAGGTCCTGGGGAGGAAGGTCCTGGGGAGGGAGGCATTGCCAGGGAGGAAGGTCCTGGGGAGAAAGGCATTGCCCGTTCCTCCTCTTTATCATCCAGGTCCTCTTCCTCCATCAGCACAGGCTCAGGAGGCGGGGCCACAACACCACACACACACACACACACACACACACACACACACACCAACCAATGCTATGTATTCAGGATGCCTTACAGCCTAATCAATTTATGGCAGCAAAAAAGCATTTATAAGACTAGATTTCACTTTGTCAAAGGTTCACAGTGTTACCTTGAGTTACCTGTGCTGGGTTTGGTGGCCAAATGAAAGAGAGA